>JAFMOD010000334.1:24685-96889 GCA_019802435.1 Corydoras maculifer
TTGGGATGTGATGGAACGGGGGATTCGCATCATGGATGTGCAGCCGACAAATCTGCGGCAACTGTGTGATGCCATCATGTCAATATGGACCAAACTCTCTGAGGAATGCTTCCAGCACCTTGTTGAATCTATGCCACGAAGAATTGAGGCAGTTCGGAAGGCAAAAGGGGGTCCAACCCGGTACTAGAATGGTGTACCTAATAAAGTGGCCCGTGAGTGTATATATATATATATATATATATATATATATATATATATATATATATATATATATATATATATATATATATATATATATGTATGTATGTATGTGTGTGTGTATATGTATGTGTGTGTGTATATATATATATATATATATATATATATATATATATATATATATATATATATATATATATATATATATATATATATATATATATATATATATATATATATATATATATATATATATATATATATATATATATATATATATATATATATATATATATATATATATATATATATATAATTTATTTATTTATTTATATAGCGTTTTTTTATAATAGTACAATGTCACAATGCAGCTTTACAGTGTTATAAGCCTTTAAACCCCAAAGAGCAAGCTCAAGTGACAGTGGCAAGAAAAACCTCCTGTTATGTTGTTATCTTAAGTAAGAAACCTTGTGAGGACCAAGGCTCAGTGGAGGACTCATCCCCCTTGAGCGGACGGGGAGCATCAACAGTGTAGGACACTAATGTACAGAGTGTGTGATGATCATATGACCTGTATTTAACAATTGGAAAACTATATAAGTCCATTGAGGGTGTCCTGCAGGACCGCCAGTCCGGTAGACATTCAGGTTCCATTCAATAATCGTCGTAGCTGCAGTGCTTCAGCAGAACCATGGATGAAGATCTGAAGACCCCTCCAGGAAATTCGTAACAACTTAAAATAAACAAGCAAGAAAAGCGGTTAGAGCTAATAATTAATTAGTAATTAATTATTAGTTACCAGTAATTAAGTAATCATTTCAGTGCCACATCCTCTACTAATGATTAGATGGGTGAGCTTTACCACCATTTGGATACCGACCTGGATTTTTATTGGACTCGCAGTCCTGCAGGACACCATCAATAGATGTGTATAGTTTTTTAATTGTTAAATACGGGTCACCTGATCACCACACAATCCGTACATTAGTGTCCTACACTTGATGCTGCCCGGCCGCTCAAGGAGGACAAGTCCCCCACTGAGTCTTGATCCTCCCAAGGTTTCTTCCTTAAAATAACAACACAACATTTTTTTCTTGCCATTGTCGCTTCGGCTTGCTCTTTGTCACAAAGCAGCTTTACAGTGCTGTAAGCCTTTAAACCCCCAATCTATTATTATAAAAAGCACTCTATAAATAAATTACTTGACCTTAATTTGTCTTTTTCCCTGAAGACGCAACAATCTGTAATCGGATATCCGCTTGCCTCACTAAAAAATATGTTTGCATGAAGGCCTATCATCTTAAATTGGGCAAAAACAGAGATATTAATAATTCCAGTTAAATCCTGACTTAACCTTTCAAATTGATGGTTCCACAATCGCTCCAACCGACTCGGTCCGTAAGCATTTTTACAACTGACTCGCATCTTAAATGATCTGATCAGGTCAGGTTTCTGTACATCAGGAAGATCAGACCTTTTATAGCTTTTTATAGCTGCTCAGCTGTTAGCCCAAGCCCTTATCCTGTCCTGGCTGGATAATTGTAATGTATAGCTTGCCATTGTATTGTTTTGCTCACAACTTGCACAATCAGGCCTCTACCACTGATTCAAAACTCTACAGCCCAACTTGTGTTCAACCAGCCCAAGTAAACTCATGTCACTCCACTCTTACTTCTCTCTCTCTCCATTGGCTCCCTGTAGCTGCTCGCATTCAGTACATGGCACTTACTCTGACCTACAGGATCTTCTTTGGTTCTGCCCCCTCTTAGCTTCACTCTATTTTCCCGAAATACAACTCAACTCGTTCACTTCACTCCAGTGATGAATGTCACCTGGTAAATCCACCTCACCGTGATGCTAATTCTTACTCCGTATCGTCCACCACTGCTAAATGGTGGGACGGTCTTCCTAACTCTGTCTGTAAGGCGTCATTTAGCATCTAAGAAACATTTAAAAAAACGTATCTTTCATGAACTCATCCATTATCTTCCGCTTTATCCTATATTAGGGTTCCAGGGGGGTTCCCCATGCCCATCCAGGGGAGAATGTTTCGGGCGCCGGGCAGATAGACCCAGAACAGGGTGCCAATCTATCACTGGGCGCACACTCACTCACACAGACACACTCTATATGGGGCAATTTGGAGAACTCAATTGACCTTGATCCATGTTTTTGGACTGTGGGAGGAAAACGGAGAACCTGGAGGAACCCACACGGACACCGACAAATAATTAGGTTTGATTATAGTACAGTGTAACTGGTTTATCCTTGACTATTGACCTGTGTTTTTCTCTCATTTGTAAGTGATAAATTTGGATAAAAGTCTAAACGTAATTGTAAGGTAGATTGCATTGCTGATCGCTGTGTAATCCACTCTGTGGACCTGAAGTCTTGGTCAGTACATATCAGTTGGTCATTTAGACCTTTACATTTAGTCATTTAGCAGACACTTTTATCCAAAGTGACTTACTAAGTCAGTAGTTATGAAAAAACCAGCTACACTGTAGAATTATCAAACCTGATTGTTATCCGACACAACAGGTGTTTGTTAAAAATGCACGTCTTCAGTGGTTTCTTAAAAATGCCAAGTGACAGAGTTGGTCAAAACACTTTGTTGGCCATTTTTTTAACCACCCCTACTATATTAGCTTCGTCTGTGTATCTGGTAAAAGAGTTTGCAAATGCTATTTCACCCACTTCCCGTTATCCGGTTAAACTGAAACATTGCACAATTGTACATCGTCGATGACGACACATGAATATATCTAAAAACAAATCAATTAATCAACTAATTAGTGATAATTAATTAACTCTTTTCTATGGATAAATTGCCTACTTTCTTCTAATATTCTTCTTTATACTTCACAAGCAGAATTACTTTAGGTTAAAGTAATTTAACACGGGTGGCACGGTGGCTTAGTGGTTAGCACGTTCGCCTCTCAGCACTAGGGATTCCCGGTTCGAATCCCCATCTGGGTGGAGTTTCCTTGTTCTCCCCGTGTCCGCGTGGGTTTCCTCCGGGTTCTCCAGTTTTCTCCCACAGTCCAAAAACATAGATCAGGTCAATTGAATTCTCCAAATTGCCTCATATAAAGTGTGTCTGTGTGAGTGAGTGTGTGCCCAGCGATAGATTGGTGTCCTGTCCTGGGTCTATCTGCCCAGCGCCCGAGATATTCTCCCCTGGATGGGCATGGGGAACCCCACCGCGACCCTAATAGAGGATAAAGTGGAAGATAATGGATGGATGGATGATTTAACACGACATAGGGGTGCTTTTAAAAAAGATTATTTTCTCTTTTGCTTGTTGTGATCATAAACTCCGATGCCCTGTATTTAAAAGCTCTCCAGCAAAAATCATTATCTTTATGTTCTATGCCTATGCAGTACATACAGTTCCCCTTATGGTTTACCCATTCAGAAGAAAATTTAAAAATACCACTAAATGTAACAGCTCCGGAACACAAATCAGTTTTTAGGTTTTAATCTGTTAATCTCTAAGAAGTTTAGTGCCCTTCTTATGTGCTTTGTTCTTTTAATAGAGCCGATGTAACTTGTTTATTCCGAGGCCCTCTGGTTAAACGATTGACTTGATTTCATCAATGATTATTAATACTGTGTGTTTGAGTGATGAAAAAATAAAAATGGAAACGTGAGTGATTAGTTATGTAATGCAATTCTGGTGATTGCTTTAGCCCTCTCTTTGCTAGAGGATGACCTGTCTGTCCCTGGGCTTATGTAAGGCTTCTGAGTACAATTATATAAGTGTACAAAGCTAGAAGAAAGCCAGAGCTGAGTGACCTAGTTTTGCTTGAATGATTAGTAAAGCGAAGGATTAGAGTCAGACGTTCAGACTTGGTGCTTGTGTGATAAGTTGATATTGAAGACAGACTTTGGGGTCGGCTTCTACCGCAGTGCTTTAATAGTGTGTGTGTACATATATATATATATATCTTCCGCTTTATCCATTACTAGGGTCGCGGTGGGGTTCCCCATGCCCATCCAGGCGAGAATGTCTAGGGGGCTGGGCTGATATACCCAGGACAGGGCGACAATTTATCGCTGGGCACACACTCACTCACACAGACACACTTTATATGGGGCAATTTCGAGAACTCAATTGACTTGATCCATGTTTTTGGATTGTGGGAGGAAACCGGAGAACCTGCAGGAAACCCACACGGACATGGGGAGAACATGGAAACTCCACCCAGATGGGGATTCGAACCGGGAATCCCTAGTGCTGAGAGGCGAACGTGCTAACCACTAAGCCACCGTGCCGCCCTATATATTAATATATATATATTAATAAAGAATAGTGAAGTAGTTTGTTTTTACAAAAAAAAAATGTGATATACATCCATTCATTCATTATCTTCCGCTTTATCCTCTCCTATGGTCGTGGGGTGGGGTTCCCCATGCCCATCCAGTGGAGAACGTATCAAGCGCTGGGCAGATACATCCAGGACAGGGCGGCAATCTATCGCTGGGCACACACACACTCACCCAGACACACTCTATATGGGGCAATTTGGAGAATTCAATTGACTTGATCCATGTTTTTGGACTTTACACCAGAGAACCCAGAGGAAACCCACGCGTACACGGGGAGAACATGGAAACTCCGCCCAGATTGGGTTTCCCTAGTGCTGAAAGGAGAACAGGCTAACCACTAACAATGTGCCGCCCGATATACATCTAAATTTCTCGTCCTTTACTTCGTTAGAATTAATGAAGTGGGCATGTGTTATGAAAAGTTAAACTTTTGCCTGTTTTAAACTCACTTTTTAGTATTGTCTTAATATTGAAGATAATAAAGTTCCAAAAAAGTAGAAAAGTGACCTATTTTGCCTACAGCGCTTGCACATGGAGTAAATTGTCCCCCACATTTAACCCATCCGTGCAGTGAAACACACACATGTACACAATGGTAAAATGAGCATTTATGCCCAGTGGGCAGACTTGTACACGGCGCCCGGGGAACAATTGAGCTCAGGTTCCTTGCTCAAGGGCGCTTCAGCCATAGTACTTGGTGGGACCGGGAATCGAATTTGTAAACCTTTTAAAGACTTAAAATCAAGGATAGGAATAAGGATATCCAAATGAAACATGGGAATAAAGGACGGCCTTGTGGCTTGGTAGCACATTCAGGTTCGAATCCCAATCCCTGTGTCCGCGTGGGATTCCTCCGAGTTCTCCAGTTTCCTCCTACAGTCCAAAACATGGATTAGAGGTAAATTGAATGCTCTAAATTGCCCCATATAATGGGGTTGTTTGTGTGTGGGTTTGTGTGAGTGTGCCTAGCGATGGGGTAACGGCTTGTCTTGGCACCTGAAACATTCTGCCTTGGATGGTATGTTGCCCCGCACCCACTCCGACCCTAGTAGAGGATAAAGCGGAAGATAATTAAAGAACAAATCTGTAAGTAGTAGAAGTATTGGAAACTTTGCTTTTGGTACCAGGTGTGACCCGGTTCAAAAAGTTGTTGTCTCTAGCCGGTGACACAGTGGCTTAGTGGTTAGCATGTTCTCCTCTCAGCACTAGGGATTCCTGGTTCGGATCCCAATCTGGGTGGAGTTTCCATGTTCTCCCCGTGTCCGCGTGGGTTTTCCCTGGGATCTTCGGTTTCCTAAAAACCGAAACCCACAGTCTAAAAACATGGATCAAGGCCAATTAATTTCTCCAAATTGCCCCATATAGAGTGTGTTTGAGTGAGTGTGTATGTGCCCAACGATATATTGGCGCCCTGTCCTGCCCTGTCGAGCACCCGAAACGTTCTCCCCTAGATGGGCATGGGGAACCCCCCCTGCGATCCTAGCAGAGGATAAAGCGGAAGATAACACTAAGCCTTAAGTTGCTTATTAGCCGTGAAAGAATGAGTTAGTTGTGAAACTCACCTAACAGACATTCTTGTCATGTTTAAAATACTCGACTATTACCTTCAATTAAACTAAATATTTGTTTCCTTTACAACAGGGGGACTGCGGCCGCGACTCTGAGGTCATGGCACACCTTAATAAGAACGATGTTGTTGGGTGCAGTGAAGATGGCAGACTAGCCAAAGGAACATGTGAAAAAAGTCTCAGACCAAAGCGATCTAAACCCTGTGCTGGTCGAGATATAAAGTTTTCCAACAGAGGTGCCAATTTTGAGAACTCCGACCCAGCGTCAGACATTCGGACTTTGGACAAAGCCCAACCTGAACCTGAGTTTGACGCCCATGCCATGTTAACTGACATATATGAGTCAAAACCTTCAACACCAAAAGAGCAGCTATGTACATCTCCCTCGGTTCTAGAGGACCTAACCGTGAATTCGAATACTCCTCCACCGCCTACTGACGAAGGCCTTGAGGACATGTTTTATTTACCGAAATGGGAATCCTGTCCAAAACTGTCTCCTTCTATGTTATATGAAGCAAACCTGAGAATGATTCTATCGAATGTCAAGCACCTACTGTCTTCCTCACCACCAGAGTGCTTTGATCTGCAAAGTTTATTAACAGCGGAACCAGATTACCAATCAGAGAAGACCTGCGAGAGTCCAAAAAGAGAGGAAAATCAGTTCCAGATCAATTTCAACCTGGAAGATGACAGTTCACTGGACTCTCTGGATTCTCTGGACTGTGACTTTAAAAAAGCCACTCCTAAATCTTCAAGCACCACTGAAATTCAGCTTTATCCTGAAGACATACCTGATGATATACTATCTCCTGCTCCAGCCAGTGTTGTGGGGATGAGCCCGAGCTGGGATGAGGTTTTTGATGACGTTCAAGAAGTGGAGGAGGATCCACATCCAGAGGATCTGCCCTGTGGAACTAAAACTCAGATTTCCACCTTGGATGAGAGTGTTGATCTGTTTGGTGATGATGAAGTGTTTCTTCAGATGTCTCTGCCAGATATTGCAACTCCCGTCTCAAACAAAACCCCACTCCAGTCCAGTAGCAGAAAGCAGAGCGCGCCGAGGAACCAGGTCTCACTTGAAGTTGGAAGTGGATCGAAAAGTTTTAGTGTTCCACAAACACCCAAGTCTACCCCGCAGCGACCACCCCCGGAGCAGACACCTGTCTCGTTTGATTATTCCCAGGACATCTTTTCTGTAAACTTTGACCTCGAGGTTTCTTTTGACTCTGATGAGGAAGGCGCTGTTGAACCAGCCTTGAACATTTCCCCAGGACGAAAAGCTGAGAAGCAGACATTTAGCACACCGACATTCAACAGACCAACTAATAGTTCTGCGGTTAGATTGTCTCACAATTTGAGTTTTAGCGAAATGTCAAGTCCAAAGTTTCAAAAAGATATGGAAGTAGCATCATCATCATCCCACGTGACCAACAACAGGTCACCCATAATCACCGTGAAGGATACTTCAATAACAAGACCTTCTTCTGCGTCAACTCCTGTAATGGCGCCTCCAAAACGCATGATGATGAAGGATTCTTCTCTCATTTGGGATTCACAAACACAACATTGCAAAACAGGCAGCAGGTTCTTCCAACGTTCTCGCCTTGAAGCGGAAAAATGGGATGAGCAAAACCCTGTTTGTTCAGGTTAGAAACTGTTTTGAAAACCATTTGTATATAAACTGATCTATTTTGCCTGCTGTATTCTTCACAGAGGAATAAGTCCTCCACATTTAACCCATCCTTGCAGTGGAACACACATATAAACACACTGAGTGAACTGAGCACACGTACCCGGAGCAGTTGGTAGCCCTGTATATGGCGTCCGAGGAGCAATTGTGGTTGGGTGCCTTGCTCAAAGGCACTTCAGCCGCAGTTCATAATGGGACCAGCAATCGACCCAGGGACCTTCAGGTCACAAGGCTATGACTGCCCTGAAAAAAATCATCTTGAAATCATCATTGAAAATCATGTGTTTTTGTATATTATTAGCTTTTGAAATTCATTGTGAAGGTGGGTTTAATCAGATGGATGAGGCTGGGTTTGGCGGTTGCCAGAAGAACGGTAGTTGTCTCTCTGCATTGTGCAAAGTGTAAAGTTTTCAGGAGCTGGGTTTGCCCCCTTGGTCTACCAAGACATTTTGGACAATTCCATGCTCCCAACTTTGTGAGTCTGGTGTGGATAAACCTAACTGACCTGCACAGAGTCCTGACCTTAACCTGATAGTAAATCTTTGGGATGAATTAGAGCGGAGACCGAGAGCCAGGCCTTCTCGTTCAACATTAGTGTGACATCACAAATGCGCTTCTAAAAGAATGGTCCAAAATTCCCATATACTCACTCCTTGACCTTGTAAACAGCCTTCCCAGAAGAGTTGAAGCTGTTCTAGCAATTGGGGTTGGGTGCCTTGCTTAAGGGCACTTCAGCCGTAGTACATAATGGGACAAGCAATCGACCCGGGGCCCTTCAGGTTACTAGGCTATGACTGCCCTAAAAAAAATCATGTTTTTTTGTATATTATTAGCTTTTGACACTCCTTGTGAAGGTGGGTTAAATCAGATGGATGAGGCTGGGTTTGGCGGTTGCCAGAAGAAGTAGTTGTCTCACTGCAAAGTATAAAGTTTTCAGGAGCTGGGCTTGCCCCCTTGGTCTACCAAGACATTTTGGACAATTCCATGCTCCCAACTTTGTGAGTACAGTTTAGAGCTGGCCCCTTCCTCTTCCAATATCACTAGTGCACAATTGCACTAGTGCACGAAGCAAGGTCCACAAAGACATGGATGATAGAGTCTGGTGTGGATGAACTTAACTGACCTGCACAGAGTCCTGACCTTAACCTGATAGTAAATCTTTGGGATGAATTACAGCGGAGACGAGAGCCAGGCCTTCTCGTCCAACATTAGAGTGTGACCTCACAAATACGCTTCTAAAAGAATGGTCCAAAATTCCCATAAACTCACTCCTTGACCTTGTAAACAGCCTTCCCAGAAGAGTTGAAGCTGAAGGGGTTGGGTGCCTTGCTCAAGGGCACTTCGGCCATAGTACATAACGGGACCAGCAATCGACCCGGGGACATTCAGGTCACAATGCTATGACTGCTCTAAAAAGTTTGTGTTTTTTTATATTATTAGCTTTTGACACCCCTTGTGAAAGTGGGTTTATTATTTGGGTGGTTTTTTTTTAGCTTTGTACATTTGTATCTCTAATTTTTAATGGAAAAATTAAGTATTGAAACATTTTAAAAATAGCATTTGGAAGTACAGTAAAGTGATTCATTTTGCCTATAGTGTTTTACACACAGAGGAATTCGCCCCCCACATTTAACCCATCCTTACAGTGAAAGACACACTACTGAAGTGAGCACATGGGCCCGGAGTGGTGGGCAGCTTTTTTATATGGCATCCGGGAAGCAATTGGTGTATGGTGCTTGCCTAAGGGCACTTCAGCCATTGTAACTGATGGAACTGGGAATCAACCCAGGGACGTTCAGATCACAAGGCTATGACTGCCCCAAAAAGATCATCTGTGTTTTTGTATATTATTAGCCTTTGACACCCCTTGTGAAGGTGAGTTAATTATATGGGTGTTTTTGTAGCTTTGTAGGTCAGTATCTTCATTTTGGGGGAAAAAAAGAATTGTAACATTTTTTTAAAAACTGCATTTCATAAGTGATAAAGTGATCTATTTTGCCTACAGTGCTTAAAACACAGAGAAATTCGTCCTCCACATGTACCCCTTTTGCAGTGATACACACACATATACACACAGTGAATGAGGTGAGCACATGGGCCCTGAGTGGTGGGCAGGTTTTTATATGGCGTCCGGGAAGCAAAAAGCCTTGCCCAAGGGCACTCCTATTGTATTTGAAGGGACCGGGAATCGGACCAGGGACCTTCAGATCACAAGTCTATGACTGTGCTAAAAAGATCATCTGTGTTTTTGTATACAATGAGCTTTTAACGTGGCACGGTGGCTTAGTGGTTAGCACTTTAGCGCTAGGGATTCCCGGTTCGAATCCCCATCTGGGTGGAGTTTCCATGTTCTTCCCGTGTCTGCGTGGGTTCCCTCCGAGTTCTCCGGTTTCCTCCCACAGTCCAAAAACATGGATCAAGTCAATTGAATTCTCAAAATTGCCCCCTATAGAGTGTGTCTGTGTGAGTGAGTGTGTGCCCAGCGATGGATTTGCGCCCTGTCCTGGGTCTATCTGCCCAGCGCCCGAGACGTTCTCCCCTGGATGGGCATGGGGAACCCCACCGCGACCCTAATAGAGGATAAGCGGGAGATAATGAATGAATGAATGAGCTTTTAACACCCCTTGTGAGGGTGGGTTATTATTATTATTATTATTATTATTTTTTTTTTTTTTTTTTTAGCTTTGTACATTAGTATCTTTTTCGAAAAGAAATTGAAAAGTTAATTATTGTAACATTTTAAAAATAGCATTTGCAAGTACAGTAAAGTGATCCATTTTGCCTACAGTGCTTTACGCACAGAGGAACTAGTCCTCCACATTGATGGCATTGTAATGATACACACATATATACACACTCACTGGTGAAGTGAGCATACGTAGCCCTGTATACGGCGTTTGGTGCCTTGCCCAAGGACACTTTAGCCGTAGTAATTGGGAATTAGTCATTAGCCGTAGTAATTGTAACCAGGAATCGACCCGGGGACATTCAGATCACAAGTCTATGACTGCCCCAAGAAGATCATATGTTTTAGTATACTATAAGCTTTTAAAACCTCTTGTAAAGGTGGGTTATTTATTTGGAGGTTTATTGGGTTTTTATCTTTGTAGATGAGAATCTTTATTTTGGGGGAAAAAAAAAGAATTGTAACATATTTTTACCACAGCATTTAAAAGGTAAAATTGTAATACATATGCTTTACCCACATTTAACCAACCCTTGGGTGGTTAAAATTCACACACTAGTGAAGTGAGCACACAAGCCCTGGGTGGTGGGCAGCTTTTTTATATGGTGTCCGGGAAGCAATTGGGGTTTGGTGCTTGCCCAAGGGCACTTCAGCCATAGTAATTGATGTAACCGGGAATCGACCTGGGGACCTTCAAATCACAAGCCTATGACTGCCCCAAAAAGATCATGTGTTTTTGTATACTATTAGCTTTTGAAACCCCTTGTGAGGGTGGGTTATTTATTTGGGTGAAGTGAGCACACGGGCCCTGAGTGGTGGGCAGCTTTTTATATGGCGTCCGGGAAGCGATGGGTGCCTTGCTCAAGCGCACTTCAGCCATAGTATTTGATGGACCACATTATTGAACCAGAGACCTTCAGGTCACAAAGCTGGTTTCTCAACCACAAGCCTATAACTGCCCAAAAAGATCATCTATGTTATTGTGTATATTCAGCTTTTGATACCCCTTATTTGTGATATTTTTAGCTTACACACAGAGGCATTCTTCACATTTTAACCTATCCCTGCAGTGAAACACACACACTGGTGAGGTGAGCACATGGGCCCAGAGTGGTGGGCAGCCTTGTTAGATGTTAGTTGTTAGTTGCCTTGCTCAAGAGCACTTCAGCCATAGTGCTTGGTGAGACCGGGAATCGAACTGGGGACCTGTTGGTTTAGTAAAAAAAATGTTTTTGTATCTCCTGCATCATGAATAGTATAAGAATAAACTTAAAATGACTTACTTAAAATAAAAGGATAAACCTTTACTTTGCATGAGTTCCATTTTTCTGCTTGTGTTCATTAAATTATTATTTTTTTGGTTCCTAGAAGCGATAAGCAGCGATACTGATGAGGAACCAGTTATCCGAAAAAAAGCTCCTAAAGGAAAGAAAAATCCTCGAGCTTCGCCAGAGGTGAGTTATACACTACAACGCTCGCATGTTGTAATTGTATTGTCCTGCACAATTTTATTGTCCTCCATCCATTAAAAGGGAAGATCCCTTTTATCCTCTATTAGGGTTGCGGGGGAGTTTTCCATGCTCATCTAGGGGAGAATGTTTCGGGTGTTGGACAGATACACCCAGGACAGGGCGCCAATCTATCACTGGGCACACACTCACTCACACAGACACACTTTATGTGGGGCAATTTTGGAGAAATCAATTGACTTGATTCATGTTTTTGGACTGTGGGAGGTACCCGGAGGAAACCCACACGGACACGGGGAGAACATGGAAACTCCACCCAGATTGGGATTTGAACTGGGAATCCCTAGCTCTGAGAGGCGTACATGCTAACCACTAAGCCACCGTGCTGTCCTAGAAGATAATGAATGAATAAAATTAGAATGTTCTCTTCAATAGAAAATAAAATTGTACTAAGGATAGATTGTATTATTTATCTACTGTGCAAAATCCATCCATCCATCTATTATCTTCAACTTTATCCTCTATTAGGGTCGCAGGGGGGGGTTCCCAATGCCCATCCAGGAGAGAACATCTCGGGCTTTGGGCAGATACACCCAGGACAGGGCGCCAATCCATCGCTGGGCACACACTCACTCACACAGACATACTCTATATGGGGCAATTTTGGAGAATTCAATTTACTTGATCCATGTTTTTGGACTGTGAAGGAAACCGGAGAACCCGGAGGAAACCCACGCAGACATGGGGAGAACATGGAAACTACACCCAGATTCGGATTCGAACTGGGAATTCTCCTGAGAGGAGAACGTGTTAACCACTACTGTTAGTTGCTGCTGCCTACTGTGCAAAATTTTAAATGTAATTTTTATTCATTTATTATTATTATGAAGTATATTTAATGCATAATTTTGATATCAGAATACTGTAATTTTAAGGTGTCAAAACTCTGCGATGCAGAATCTCCAATCCAGGGGTGCAGAAAGCGTGTGGCTCAGTTGATTTCAGTACGTCACAGATAATTTAATCAAATGTTTGGGTTTGTATTTTATGTTCAGACCTTATTAAATATGCTTTGTTTTTAAGTCTGAAGACAGTGGTGGGGAGGAACCCATGTCAGATGATGACTTTCAGCATGTCTCTTTTTGTCAACTTCAAGTACCTCGGTCCTACAAGTGCTCAGATCCGGAGGTAAAATTAAAGGTAAAGACTGCCAAATGCCCTGCTGGTAACACTGCACGTATGTATACACTATATGAACAAATATATGCAGACTTATTTCCAAATCATTGAATTAGGATGTTTTATTACATCCAGACGTTTTGCTGGCCTCCTCTTCTTGCAACATGACTGTGCACCAGTGCACAAAGCAAGGTCCATAAGGACATGGATGATAAAGTCCTGACCTTAACCTGATAGTAAATCTTTGGGATGAATTAGAGCGGAAACTGAGAGCCAGGCATTCTCATCCAACATCATTGTGTGACCTCACAAATGTGCTTCTAAATGAATAGTCCAAAATTCCCCTCAAACACACTCCTAGACCTTGTAAACAGCCTTCCCAGAAGAGTTGAAGCTGTTCTAGCTGCAAAAGGTGGACTGATGTCATATTGAACCCTATGGATTAGGAATGGGATGTCACTTAAGCTCATATGTGAGTCGAGGAAGGTGAGCAAATACTTTTGGCAATATGGTGTAGTTTATATACAGCTTAATTTTAGTATTTTTATTTTTTATAATTTGACCTAAGCCATATTTTGCAAGTAAATACTTTTTAGTAGGCACTGTACTATTTGTCTCCTGTTTACTGCTGTATGGGCCATTAAAAGTACTTATTAGCCAATAAGAAAATAATAATATGTCTGTGAGTGGCGGAAGTATGTGAACCTTAATAGCAGATAATTGAAGGTTCAATTAAATCAGGTGCTTTTTTTTTTTACTGACAGACGGGCGTGTCCGGGCACACACTACTGAAAGACTAGAGATCTGTCTGAAGTCTTATCTTTGCACCAAATATTTGTGCACATGTACCTTGGCCCAAATAAAGGAGATTTCTGTGGGTTGTTAAGAAAGAGAAACAGTTACAAAACCTTCAGTTTTACAGAACCTACAGACCTACAGATTTAGAAAATCCAAGGTCTTTATCGCCCTTTTCAGAAATGTTCGATTATAAAAAAAAAGATTTAAAAAAGCAAGGCATTTAATTTTTTTCCAAGGTCAAAAAGAACCCAAAGTAACTTCTAGGCAACTTCGATGCAAACCAGATTTTTATTGCAACTTTTTTTTGTGTATGAATAAGACCAAAATAGATTTTCATATTAATTTTCTGTTAATGAGCTACATAGTCCATGTTCTATGACCCTAAATATTCAACCAAACTAAAGAAAAATAAAGGTAATTCTGTAAATGGCAAGGTCAGTCCTTAACCTCAATCCAATAGACATGTTATGAAAGAACCTAAAACAAGCAGATCATGAGAAAAAAAAAAACACCAACATAACGGAGTGCCTCAACCTTATGAATGGGGAATAGATAAAATTTATAACATCCATCCATCCATCTTCTGCTTTATCCTCTACTAGGGTCATGGGAAGGGGAGGTGCCCCATGCCCATCCAGGGGAGAATGTTTCGGGCGCTGGGCAGATACACCCAGGACAGGGTGCCAATCTATCATTGGGCACACTCACTCACACAGACACACACAAAGAAACACTCAATTTGGGGATATTTGGAGAATTCAGTTGACCCTGATCCATATTTTTGGACTGTGGGAGGAAACCCACTCAGAACATGGTACCTCCACCCAGATTGGGATCCGAACCGGGAATCCCTAGTGTAGAGAGGCGAACGTACTAACCACTAAGCCACTGTGCCGTCGGCTGGAGACAACAACTTTTGGAGATTGCTAGACTGGAGGGTCAAACCCGGTACCTAAAGCAGAGTTTCCAATACTTCTACTTCCAATACTAGAATTTCTACAGATTCGTTCATTAATTATCTTCCACCTAATCCTATAATAGGGTTGGGGAGCGGGTTCAACATATGCCCATCCAGGGCAGAACGTTTCAGGTGCCAAGACAAGCCATCGCTAGGCACACACTCACTCACACAAACCCACACACACACAACCCACATTATATGTGGCAATTTAGAGCATTAAATTTACCTCTAATCCATGTTTTGGACTCTGGGAGGAAACCGGAGGAAATTTTACGTGGACACAGGGATTTGGATTCGAACCTGAATGTGCTACCAAGCCACCATGCCCTGCTTCCAAATTATTTTGTTCAATAAAATGCATGATGTAATAAACACATCTTGTATTCCCATGTTTTATTTGGTTATCCTTATCCCTATCCTTACAGTTAGGACTGACAATTTTAGGTTTTCAATTTTTTAATGGGTTCACAAATTTAGCACCACTGTTGTGTATATTGAATCTCAAACTTAATAATCTGTTTATCCTACGATGCTCAGCTTTGTCCTCATGTCTATCTAGAAGATAAAGCGCCATGCTGGAAAGCAATTCCTGGACGAGGAGGCGGAGTTATCTGAAGAGGGGGACTCTGTATCATCGGATGAATGTGATGGGGAAGAGTTGAATCAGTCTTTAGAAGGCTTTGTTGTAAACAACACTCAGCTTTCTCAAGGACTTAATGGTAAGGAGAATATTTTCTATGATTCATCCATCCATCCATTATCTTCCGCTTTATCCTATATTAGGTTCGCAGGGGGGGTTCCCCATGCCCATCCAGGGGAGAAGTATTCAGGCGCTGGGCAGGTACACCCAGGACAGGGCGCCAATCTATCACTGCGCACACACTCACTCACACAGACACACTCTATATGGGGCAATTTGGAGAACTCAATTGACTTGATCCATGTTTTTGAACTGTGGGAGAAAACGGGAGAACCCGGAGGAAACCCAAACGGACACGGGCAGAACATGGAAACTCCACCCAGATTGGGATTCGAACTGGGAACCCCTAGCGCTGAGAGGAGAACATGCTAACCACTAAGCCACCTTCTATGATTCATGTGTTTTATAAAGTAGTAAAGTGATTTGCTTGTTTGCACACAGAGAATTGGTCCTCCACATTTATCCCATCTGTGTAGTGCAGTCCTTCTCAAATAGTGGGGCGCTTCCCCCTGGGGGGGTGTGGGGGGGGGGCGCAGTATGATGCCTGGGGGGTGCATAAACATAAAAGCCTCATATTCAGCCTTGTTTATAATATAGGTTATATAAATAAGGGTTTGTTGTGTTGCCACAACTCCTTATGGCTTTCCCACACACATCACAAACATCATCTTGGCTGTTTGTGGAGCTGAAGTAGCTCCACACATGATTTCGTTTGCGCTATACAATTGTGTACAGACTAGTGATGATTCAGTTGCGAACGATCAGGCTTAAGAGTCGGCTCTTTGAAGTGAACGAGGGAAGGGGAGGCGCGCACACTCACACACACTGAGAGCGAGAGAAGTTTGTGCAATAAATAGAGAAAAAAATAGCTGGTTATTTGAAGAAAATGAGTGACAAAATATAGTAGAGAGTGGCAGTGTCATGCTTCAAACCCCGCTTCGAAAAAGCTGTGTGCTGCAAAATAGACGCATTGTAGCCATTTCCTCATTTTTATAAAAAAATGAAACAAAAAAAAAAAAAACAGCACAAATTGTTGTATTCATTTTTGTTTTGTAGGTTAAAGTGTTAATATATTCATTCATTGATTCATTATCCTATATTACGGTCGCGGTGGGGTTCCCTATGCCCATCCAGGGGAGAACGTCTCGGGCGCTGGGCAGATAGACCCAGGACAGGGCGCCAATCTATCGCTGGGCACACACTCACTCACACAGACATACACTATATGGGGCAATTTTAAGAACTCAATTGACTTGATCCATGTTTTTGGACTGTGGGAGGAAACTGGAGAACCCGGAGGAAACCCACGCAGACACAGGGAGAACATGGAAACTCCACCCAGATGGGGATTCGAACCAGGAATCCCTAGTGCTGAGAGGCGAACGTGCTAACCACTAAGCCACTATGCCGCCTGTTAATATATTGTGCTACTGTATTAATGTTGCTGATGAATTTGATTTTATTATTATTTATTGATTTTATTTAATTTCATTTTTTAGTATCAAATGCCAGTCAGTTCAAAAATGTTTCTAGTTTGAATAAGGATTTCATTCGTTTCTGTTACAAACTAAAAAACAAAGTTAATAAAATTATTCCTTGTTCTAAGTTGATCTGTATTTCTTTATTTTTTTTTGGTTTCTTTATTGTTAATAAGGATACATTGTTATAAAAGAGGTGTACTTAGAACAAATTTATAGACAAATGATACTACAGTGGGCGTGTAAAAATACTTTTTTATCCCATTTTGTCATGTGCAGTGTGAGGGTGAGTGTGTGTATGTATGTGTGTGTGTGGGGGGGGGGGGGGGCCAAAATGTTTTCTTCTTCCTAGGGGGCAGAAAATAATTGAGAATCACTGGTGTTACCACACACTGGTAAAGTCAGCACACAGAGTGGTGAGCAGCCCTGTACACTGCGCCCAGAGAGGAGAGCAATTGTGGTTAGGTGCCTTGCCCAAGGGCACTTTAGCCAAAGTATTTGGAATAGAACCGGCGACCTTCAGGTTGCAAGGGTACCCACACACCAAAAGTTTGTAATCCCTTGATAATCGATAAGTAAAGTGCTTGGGAAAAGTCATAAAGTGCAGGAATCGTAATATGCAGTTTATGAATTTGACCAATAGGTGGTGCCAGATATTTGATTGTTAATCTTGCCTTTCTGATAATGGAGATTTTACTTATATATATATATATATATATGTATATATATATATATATATATATATATATATATATATATATATATATATGTGTGTGTGTGTGTGTGTGTATATATGTGTATATATATGTATACACACACACTTGTGACCCCTTTTTTTTTTTAGATTCAGAGATGCATGGAATCTATCTAAAGTCTGTGAGGAGTCCTGCAATATCAAATAAATTCAGAATGGTGCACAAACCTTTTAATATGAATATCTTTTCCCAGGTAAGTCGATAAAAATATTGTAGCTTAGTGTTGTAAAAACACAGAATAAAACCTTTTGTTTTTAAGACCAGGCAGGGATTTATGTTTAAGCTATTAAATAACACTGGAAAGTTAATTCATGCCCCACTGTAGCCAATTTAAAGCTGTTTAAGTACATCCCTTAAGAATGATTTGCTCTAAATATTTAAACTATTTTATTTTAATTGTTATCTATAGGATGGTGGCTTAGTGATTAGCACGTTCGCCTCTCAGCACTAGGGATTCCTGGTTCGAATCCCCATCTGGGTGGAGTTTCCATGTTCTCCCCGTGTCTGCGTGGGTTTCCTCCGGGTTCTCCGGTTTCCTCCCACAGTCCAAAAACATGGAACAAGTCAATTGAGTTCTCCAAATTGCCCCGTATTGAGTGTGTCTGTGTGAGTGAGTGTGTGCCCAGCGATAGATTAACGCCCTGTCCTGGGTGTATCTGCCCAGCGCCCGAAACGTTCTCCCCTGGATGGGCATGGGGAACCCCACCGCGACCCTAATATAGGATAAAGCGGAAGATAATGAATGAATGAATAAATGAATGAATTATCTATAGGAAAGTAGAGTATTACTTCTTTATTTAAAGAATATGGTCATTCATTTGAATGTTTAGGAAATGTTTATTTATTCGTAGATTCGTTTTCCAAATTTATTATCCTGATTATTCAGGAATTAGGAAAAAAGGTGGGAAAATGGCCACTAGAGTGGGACTAGGTTGAGGTTAAAAAATAGATTATTAAAGCAATAAGCCACTAAAAGTCATGCATTATTGTAAATAAATGACAGTTACACCTCTTTCCCGTGATTCATTCACAATAATGCACAACATCGAGTGTGTTATGGCTTTTATAAAATGGTTACAAATACATTATAATAACAAAAAAACTAGGTTTGATTTTTTACAATTTGATTGATACAGTTAAAAAATGCCATCTAGTGGTCATATTACAGAACACCAGCCACACCAGGCTTACTGCTTTTTGGGAAAAGGCTGGCTGTCTATATAAATCTGTATGTCCATTTATGATCACCCATCCATCCATCCATCCATTATCTTCCGCTTTAACCTCTATTAGGTTCGTGGGGGGGATTTCCCATGCCCATCCAGGGGAGAACGTCTCGGGCGCTGGGCAGATACACCAAGGACAGGGCGCCAATCCATCACTGGGCACACTCACTCACTCACACACACACTCCATATGGGGCAATTTCGGAGAATTCAATTGAATTGACCATGCTTTTGGACTGTGGGAGGAAACCAGAGAACCCGGAGGATACCCATACGGACACGGGGAGAACATGGAAACGCCCAGATTGGGATTCGAACTGGGAATCCACAGCGCTGAGAGGCGAACGTGCTAACCACTAAGCCACCGCGTTGCCCCCATTTATGATCGTGATTTAAAATAATATATTGTATTTCATGCATTGATACCAATGTGAAGCGCTCAATAGTGTGTTTTATTGTCAATAATGTCACGGATGGACAAACGGCTTAGCCAATCAGATTTAAGCACACTAAATAAAAAAAAAAAAATGTTATATAGAGCTCAACTATTGATTGCTGCAACTCAAACTATTTAGAGATGGTGTTAAGCTTTGTATTACACATATTTTTATATAGTGTGTGTATGTGTGTGTGCAATTATCCACTTATTTATACACCTATATGCAGGTCCCTGAGCAAGATGAGACCTATAAAGAGGACAGCTTCGTGGTCAGTGAATTGGAGGATGAAACTGCTAGTACTTCCGATGAGGAACATGACACTAAAGTAGAAATAATCCCCGAAGATTCATACGTTGATGGACGGAGGCAGTATGCTACTCGTCGCAGAGTTCGTCTCCGGGAAACGCGGACGGGAGGCCAGAAGCGAGGTGTTCAGCCCAGAAAGGAAAAAAGATCAAGGATCATCCGATTGCAGGATTCCAGTGAGGAAGAGAAGGAGCTGGATAAAAAGCCAAAGAAGATGATGCCTTACGTAGATACAGAACTTTCAGAGGGACTAGCTGAGAGATTGATGGCACAGCCGACTTTACCTGAAACTTCAACGGCTGTTGAAAAGAGGAGCAGGGCATCTGTAGTGATGAATCCAGAGGAAAGGGACAGACAGAGATTTAATAACCAAGCACTGCTGTCTGAAGAGTTGGACTTTCAGCGACCATCTGTTAAAACGAAAGTAAGTTTGGAGGGAGGAGGTTCCATGTGGTTTTCTCCAGATTCTCAGATTGCGTCCCTTAGTCTCCCACAACCTCATCTCATTGTCCTTCGCATAACCCTATACTATGGATTAGGGTTGCGGGGGTTTCCCATGCCCATTCAGGGTAAAACATTCTGGGTGCTGGGTAGATACACCCAGGACAGGGCAGCAATTCATCACTGGGCACATACACACACACTATATAGGGGCAATTTAATGCAGCCATTTCGCTTTGAGCCATAGGGGTATTTTCGGAATACCCTCACAAACACAGGGAGAACATGGGAAGTCCACCCAGATTGGGATTCCAACCTGGATCCTTAGCGCTGAGAGGTGAATGTGCTAACCGCTAAACCACCGTGCCGCCACCTATTATAAATATGGCCTCAAAAATCAAAAAGGATAATGTACACTTAAGATCCTTAAATCTATTTATAAATCAATCCATTATCTTCCACTTTACCCTCTACTAGGGTCGCGGGGGGGTGGGGGTCCCCATGACCATCCGGGAGAGAATGTTTCGGGCGATGGGCAGATACAACCAGGACAGGGCACCAATCTATAGCTTGGCACACACTCACACAGACATACTCTATATAGGGCAATTTGGAGAATTCGATTAACCTTGATCCATGTTTTTGGACTGTGGGAGGAAACCGGAGAACCCGGAGGAAACCCACATGGACTCGGAGATAACATGGAAACTCCACCCAGATGGGGATTCGAACCGGGAATCCCTAGTGCTGAGAGGCAAACGTGCTAACCACTAAGCCACCCCTATTTAATGTATTATTATTATTATCATTATATTTATTATTATTATTTTTATTGAAACTTGTTTTTTTATTTCTCTTTATAGCAGACAGTATGTACTTCCCATTCTTCGATTTCGGCGAATGATAAAGGTGCTCAATTAGTTCCTCCCCCAACTAATGTGTGTGTGCTCGTGGACAGTCGCTGCATTAGTGGTGGCGCCGAGGTCGTTTCTGCCCTTCGCCTAAAGCACAAAGCATCAGTTGAAGTCTGTTCACTGCTCAGCTGTGACTTTATCGTGAGCAACCGCATGGCTGTCGAGTGGCAGAGCGAGTCAGAAGTAGCCAGTGCTCAGTTTCGGAAGCGAACACAGGAGAGGATGCAGAGCCTGCTGGGCTTATTTGACAGAGTGTGCCTCATCATAGAGAAGGACAAAACCAAACCTGGTGAGCTAAACTCTCAGCTCCTTCTAATACTTTAAAGATAATCAAATAATTTTGATTCTGCTTGCAAGCATATATCCATCCATCCATTATCTTCCGCTTTATCCTCTATTAGTGTCGTGGGGGGGGTTCCCCATGCCCATTCAGGGGAGAACGTCTCAGGCGCTGGGCAGATGCACATAGGACAGGGCGCGCTGAGGCACTCTGCTCACTGGGCACACACTCACTCACACAGACACACTCTATATGGGGCAATTTGGAGAATTCAATTGACTTGATCCATGTTTTTGGACTGTGAGAGGAAACCGGAGAACCCGAAGGAAAACCACGCAGACACGGGTTGGGATTCGAACCGGGGATTCCTAGTGCTGAGAGGCGAACGTGCCAACCACTAAGCCACTGTGCCGCCCACAAGCATATACGAATAATAAAATTAAATATGACTGCTGAGAGGCAGCAACGGTGGCTTAGTGGTTAGCACGTTCGCCTCACAGCGCTAGGGATTCCCGGTTCGAATCCCCATCTGGGTGGAGTTTCCATGTTCTCCCCGTGTCTGTGTGGGTTTCCTCCGAGTTCTCCGGTTTCCTCCCACAGTCCAAAAACATGGATCAAGTCAATTGAATTCTCAAAAAATTGCGCCATATAGAGTGTGTTTGTGTGAGTGAGTGTGTGCCCAGCGATGGATTGGCGCCCTGTCCTGGGTGTATCTGCCCAGCGCCCGAGACGTTCTCCCCTGGATGGGCATGGGGAACCCCACCACGACCCTAATAGAGGATAAAGCGGGAGATAATGAATGAATGAATGAATGAATGACTGCTGAGATGTGTACAGCTGAGATGGCGAATCTAGTAAGTGAAATTGGCAAAACATTTTTTACAGTTTAAGAATTTAAGAAACTATTAATTTTCTAGGCCACTCATAGTTAGGAAAACATACTAATGGTTCACACAAACACTGTCATGTGTCAAAATGTGTCATGTTACAGTAAAAGCTAGATGCAATTTGGCATTTTTAGTTTCCCTCTCTTGACAGTTTTTGTGTCATTCAGCTTTTTATATTTTTGCATAAGTTTAAACTCTAAGAATTATTATTTTTAATATTATAAATTCTAAAAGCAGGTCATGCAAATCAAATCATACATATATGACTGTAAAAAATTGTCATTAAGTTAAATATTATTACATATTTATATTACAAATATGCTGTGGCACCCTGCGAGAGCTGTCCATATACAAATGCACTTAAACTTTAATAAACTAAAGCAACACTGTAAAAAAGAGTGGGCCAGAATTACAGCAGAAAAATATTAATGTTGCAGCCTGGTAATTAAATAACTATCGAGGCATGTTGTGAGACAGTGACTAATTTTAAGACCTTCTAACAGATTTTAACACCAGGATCTCATGAAAAGCCAGTTGTATTTGGTAGCTCACTTCCAGTCCCGGCTTTAGCGAATTCTGTTTAATTAACTGTGACAATTACGTTAAGTATAATGTTGATGAATATGAACAGATGTATATGATGACCTGAGAATCCGAGGTGATGTTTTTAAACCAACAGTATTTTCCACACTTATTCACACACACACACACACACACACACACACACACACACACACACACACACACACACACACACACAGTTATATAATCTACTTTCACTGTCTGTGCTTTTAGTTTCACTGATCATAGTTATAGACTTTGTAGTTCTACAATTCCATTCTGTAGCCCATCTGTTTCTCTACATACTTTGTTTGTCTACTTTAGTATGTTCTCTGATGATCCCCACATAGGAGGTATTAGGGTGTTGGATTATTCTAGGTACTGTAATGATACTGACATGTTGGTGGTGTGTTAGCGAGTGGATCAGACACAGCAGTGCTGCTGGATATGTATATGATTGTGTGTGTGTGTGTGTGTGTGTGTGTGTGTGTGTGTGTGTGTGTGTGTATATATATATATATATATATGTATATGTATATGTATTTATATGTATGTATTTATATGTATATGTGTGTGTTTTGGTGTGTGTGTGATTGGATATATATATATAATGATTTCTCCAAAGTATTCTAATGTTTTGAATTTCGTGGGGTTAATGAGCTGGAAGCCCAAATTATGTCTCATTATGTCAATTATACTTTTGTTTAAATTGTGGACCCTGAATCTATAATCTATGAAAGTTTAACTTTTTAAATGGAATTGTGGAAATGAATCAACTTTTTCATGATATTATGCTTTTATAATGCTAATGAGATAATGCTATTTTTATAGTTTCTGTATAGCATGTAAAATGTTTATTTTCTATTTTTATTTATTAGGTGAGTCAGTGAGAACATTCCAGCGAACTCGTTATTATGACAGCGCTGTGGCATCACTGGTGAGAACAGGGATCAGGCTGCTGGTCAGTACCGGTCCAAATGACACTGCTGCTATTTTGATGCAGCTAGCCGAAGTAGAGTGGCGGAAAGGTCAAGGAATCTCCATTCCCCTGGAGGTTACAGGTCACCGTCAGCAAGCTCTGCAGTTCTACCTCACGCTGCCTTGTATTAGCTACGTCAATGCCCTTTACATGTGCCATAGATTCAGCTCTGTGGCTCAACTAATAAACAGGTAAATATTGTATTTTTTTTTTCCTCATTCTGTATCAATATCATTGAACACAAACCTTACACATGATCATTTAAAACAGTTGTTACCCCTCTCTGGTGTAGTCAGCTTTATGCACTTTAAAGCATTTAATGCTTTAAGATCACAAAGTAACCAAGGCTCAATATTGTGCTCTCTAAAACCACTTTTTAAGTGTGTAAAAATGATTACCATTTAAGACTGACAGCGAGCAATAAAGTTTTTCAATATTAACCCTTAAAAATACAACTTTCCTAATAATTATTTATTAGCTATTTCCCCTTAGTTCAACTTTCACTATCTGTGTTTTCAAGGAGACTTTATTGTTATGTACGTAACATGTGGTACTTGAAATGTAAACGAAATTCCATTTCACGGACCCAGTGTACCCTAACTGGTAGAATTTTGAATTTTTCTAAAAGTAAATATTGCGTTAGAAAAAAGAAATAGTAATAAAAATAAAAATATATATAGCAGCGTATAATTAAAAATGTAAATATAAAAATATAACAGCAATAAAGAAAATAAAAATCGAATATAAAATTTAGCAGCCATGAGATATTCAGGTCCACTTATCCTAAAGATGGACTTTGTAGTTCTACAATTCCATTCTGTAGTCCATCTGTTTATCTATATACTTTTTTGTCTGCTTTAGTATGTTCTCTGGTGATCAAGACCCCCATAGAGGTGGTAATAGGGTGGTGAATGATTCTCAGTACTGCAGTGATACTGACATGGTGGTGCAGGTGTGTTAATGTGCGGATCAGACGCAGCAGTGCTGCTGGATGGAGAACAGTACACAAATCAGAACATACAGGTGTCTGATCCACTCGTACCATCATCCACCACCCTAATAATACCTGCTCTGTGGGGGTTCTGATCATCAGAGAACGGAGTACAGGGGACGGACAAAGTGTAGAGAACCAGATGGACTACAGAATGGAATTTTAGAACTACAAAGTACATCTTTATGGTTCGTGGAGATGAGCTGTACCTTATTAAATGTGAGTGTATACTTGCTTGCTTATTTTTGCTAAATGCTGGCTTTTTAAATCTATTTAACAGTAGTGTGGATGAACTACAAGCTCGTGCCTGCATAAGTCGCTCCAGAGCGGAGGAGATCTACCGCTGTTTGCACTACTCGTGCGACACCACACTAATGCGAAGCAACACGCCAAAGAACGGCATGTAAGCATCCTAACGGTCTCTGCGACTCCACAATGCACATGATTCATCTCATTGCACTTTATCCCTCTGTAACCACTGCTGGTGCTGCCTATGATAATGTCCATTTATGTAAGCTACTTAATTAATTGTTTTTTCCTTTTTTTGAAAGAACAAATAATGTTTTTTTTTTTTTGGAAAATCTCAAACATTGAGATTAAATAAGGATGTACTACTAAATAATAAATAAGTGCCCTTTTCCAATTATTTGGCTCTGTTATTCATTACTTTCTCATCCCTCCATTTGTATTGCTATTTTATATTGCTATTAAATAGTATTTAGTAGGGTCCAGGCGGCACGGTGGCTTAGTGGTTAGCACATTCTCCTCAGCGCTGGGGATTCCCGGTTTGAATCCCAATCTGGGTGGAGTTTCCATATTCTCCCCGTGTCCGCGTAGGTTTCCTCCGGGTTCTCCGGTTTACTCCCACAGTCCAAAAACATGGATCAAGGTCGATTGAATTCTCCAAATTGCCCCATGTTTGTGTGCATCTCTGTGTGTGATAGATTGGCGTCCTGTCCTGGGTGTATCTGCCCAGTGCCGAGACGTTCTCCCCTGGATGAGCGTGGGGAACCCCCCCCCACGACCCTAATAAAGGATAAAGCAGAAGATAATGGATGGATAGTAGGGTCCAGTTCGAGGTTCAGACCGTTGGATTTTCTAGTGTTATGATTTCGTGCCAGATCCTATATACTGAATAGCCTAGTAGATCACATCAACAACTGAAAAAAAATTACAAATAACGTTCAATATGTTTTTACAATATTTATTTGTTTATTATTTAAATGCTGACCTGCATGATTTATTAATAAAACATCAAAGTATTTTTTTTTCATTTAAGTAAAAACAAGAGTTTCATTAAAGAAACAATTGCTATTGATTAAAAAAAAATAAGTTTATAAAAAAAAAACAGTATAACGGCAGAATAAACTCATATGACTCCAGGTATATTTAGTATATTCCTGGTTGAAAAGTCTGGTTATACAGTTTTTTACTGTTGTCTTTTCTTTTTCTTTAATTTTTGAAGAAAATTTTAAGTACAGATACGTCACATTACATCGCCTTATATCAAGCTGTGTGTTTGCTGATGATGCTGTTACTGATAGACCTCCTTCCAAAAATTTATTAATGTAAAAATTAAAAATGTCTACAATGAGCCATATTCTTTAAATCACATGCTGTAAAACACAAATCAGTTTCAGATGAATTAAAATGAAACATGAAATTGTGATATGTTTTTGTGTTTGCATGGTTTTTGTATTTTTTGTCTGTTTTACATGCATTTTTGCACATTTTCTATGCATTTTGTTGTATTTATATGTTTGGTATGTCTGTTGTGCATTTCCCGTGTTTTTTTTTGGCACATTTTCCATGCATGTATTTTTGCATTCTGTGCATTTATTTGTTTTTCATGTTTTTTTCCCTATGCTTTTCATACATTTTGCACATTTGTATCTGTGTTTTGTGCGTTTCTCGTGCATTTTGATTGTTTTCTGTACATATTTTGTGATTAATTTATTTTTTTTCATTAATTATCTCCCGCTTCATCCTCTATTAGGGTCGTGGTGAAGTTCCCCATGCCCATCCAGGGGAGAACATCTCAGGCGCTGGGCAGATACACCCAGGACAGGGCGCCAATCCATCGCTGGGCACACACTCCCTCACACAGACACACTCTATATGGGGCAATTTTGAGAATTCAATTGACTTGATCCATGTTTTTGGACTGTGGGAGGAAACTGGAGAACCCGAAGGAAACCCACGCAGACACGGGGAGAACATAAAAACTCCACCCAGATTGGGATTGGAACCGGGAATCCCTAGTGCTGAGAGGTGAACGTGCTAAACCTTTTTTTCATTTTTCACATTTTTATTTTTCATGTTATTTTTTCATTTTGGGTGTTTTCTTTGCATTTGTTGTGCATTTCCCATGCTTTTCATGCATTTTGCATGTTTTTGTGTTTTTTTATGTATTTTGCTTTTTCTGCTTGTTCTTTTCATTTTGTGTGTGTTTCATGTTATTTGTGCGTTTTCCATGGGTTTTTGCTAGTTTTCTGTCCAATTTGCATGTTTTATTTGCTTTTTGTGTGTGTGCGTTTTTGCATTTCCTACATTTTTTGTGGTTTTTTTTGGTTTGTTAAATCAAATGAAAACACATCTGCTATTAAAACAACGGTCTCATTGTCAGGTGTTTTGACAGGACCGGCCTGACAAGTTTTATCATATGTGGTTATTATGCATTTTGCACGGTTTTTGTTTTTTGTCGGTTTTACATGCACTTCGGCACATTTTCTATGCATTTTGTGTTATTTATATGTTTGGTATGCCTGTTATGTATTTCCCATGTTGTTGTTTTTTTGCCCATTTTCCATGAATTTTTTTTTTTTGCATTCTATGCATTTTTTTCTTCATGAATTTATTTTTGCATATAGTTTTTCCTTTTTTTTTCCTGTGCTTTTCATGCGTTTTGCACGTTTTTCGGTGTTTTGTGCATTTCTTATGCATTTTGCTCGTTTTCTGTAAAAAATTTTTTCCATTTCCCACATTTTTGTTTTTCATGTTATTTGCGGAGGTTTCATGTTACTTTTCCAATGTTTTCTTTGCATTCTTTGCAACAACGTTCTCATTGTCAGGTGTTTTGACATGACTGGCCTGACAAGTTTTATCATGTGTGGTTATTATGCATTTTGCATGTTTTTTTTTTTTTTTTTTTTTTTTTTTTTTTTTTTTTTTTTTTTTTTTTTTTTTTTTTTTTTTTTTTTTTTTTTTTTTTTTTTTTTTTTTTTTTTTTTTTTTTTTTTTTTTTTTTTTTTTTTTTTTTTTTTTTGCCTCCTATGCATTTTTTTCATGCATTTACTTTTGCATAAAGTTTTTCTCTTTTTTTGTGCTTTTCATGCATTTTGCCCATTTTTCTGTGTTTTGAGCATTTCTCATGCATTTTGCTCATTTTCTGTACATTTATTATTATTTTTTTGCCATTTCCCACATTTCTGTTTTTCATGTTATTTGCAGAGGTTTCATGTTACTTTTTGGATGTTTTCTTTGCATTATTTGCAACAACGGTCTCATTGTCAGGTGTTTTATCATGTGTGGTTATTATGCATTTTGCATGTTTTTTTTTTTTTGTCGGTTTTACATGCATTTTGGCACATTTTCTATGCATTTTGTGTTATTATTTTTCTATGCATTTTGTGTTATGTATTTCCCATGGTGTTTTTTTGCCCATTTTCCATGCATTTTTTTTTTTTTTTTGCATTCTGTGCATTTTTTTCATGCATTTATTTTTGCATATAGTTTTTCTTTTTTTTCTGTGCTTTTCATGCATTTTGCTCATTTTCTGTACATTTTTTTTGCCATTTTCCACATTTTTGTTTTTCATGTTATTTGTGGAGGTTTCATGTTACTTTTTGTATGTTTTCTTTGCATTTTTTTGTGCATTCCCATGCTTTTCATGCATTTTGCACATTTTTTGTGTTTTTTCATGTATTTTGTGCGTTCTTTTCATTTTTGCTCGTTTTCTGTCCAAATTGCATGTTTTATTTGCATTTTGTTTGGTGTTCTTTTTGCATGTCCTACGTTTTTTTGTGTTTTCTTTGGTTTGTTAAATCAAATGAAAACACATCTGCTATTAAAACAATGGTCTTATTGTCAGGTTTTGTATTGTATTGACAAGGCCATCCTGACGTGTCTATGCTCAATCAAAAAGTCATGATCAGGAGATAAGTTTTGTCATGTCATGAAAACAACTTAAAAATCAATAGCACATATCTTCTCTGGACTTAGTTATGATTCAGTGCATCAAGGTCTTTCTGGCTGGGACTTCAACGAGTCTCGCTTGGAAAGAAAAAAACTATTTCAACCGCTAGATGGCGCACAATCGCAATGAAAGTGTTTTTACAAAGATTTGAAAAAACAGTGTCCGATGAAAACGCAGTTAACATGATTCGTTTGTAAAAGTTGTATTTTTGAGGCATATAAATGTATTTTTTAACTTATAATAATGAGATATGACTTTTTATGTGAGTGTGTGTGTCTGAGTGAGTGTGTGCCTAGCGATGGATTGTCACCCTGTCCTGGGTGTATCTGCCCAGCACCTGAAATGTTCTCCCCTGGATGGGTATGGGGAACCCCACCGTGACCCTAATAGAGGAAAAAGCGGAAGGTAATGAAAGAATGAACTCATATCTCTCTCTATATCCCTATCTTTTAGAGGAGAATATTTCGGACGTTGAGCATATAGACCCAGGACAGGTTGCCAATCTATGTCTGGGCACACTCATGCACTCACACACATAATATATAACAAATTGAGGCAGCTGATTCACCTAGAATCCATGTGTTTTTTGACTGTAGGAGGAAACTGGAGAACGGACTGGGATTCGAACCTTCATCTCCAACCTTAGAGGTGAACGTGCTAACCACTAAGCCACTGTTCCACCCTTGAACTAACCTGACTCACATTTAACCCTTAAAGTATCTGTGAATTCTTAGTATTGAAAGCACCTCTAAGGGCGGCACAGTGGCTTAGTGGTTAGCACGTTCGCCTCTCAGCACTACGGATTCCAGGTTCGAATCCCAATCTGGGTGGAGTTTCCATGTTCTCCCCGTGTCCACGTGGGTTTCCTCCGGGTTCTCCGGTTTCCTGCCACAGTCCAAAAACATGGATCAAGTCAATTGAGTTCTCCATATTGCCCCATATAGAGTGTGTCTGTGTGAGTGAGTGTGTGCCCAGCGATGGATTGGCGCCCTGTCCTGGGTCTGCACCTGAGATATTCTCCCCTGAATGAGCATGGGGAACCCCACCGCAACCCTAATACAGGATAAAGCGGGAGATGAGTAAGTGTATGCCCAGTGATAGATTGGCATCCTGTCCTGGGTGTATCTGCTCAGTGCCCGAGAAGTTCTATCTGGATGGGCATGGGGACCCCCCCCCCCCATGATATCACTGGGCACACACTCACTCACACAGCCACACACTATATGGGGCAATTTGGAGCATTCCATTTACCTTGAATCCATGTTTTTGGACTGTGGGACACGGGGAGAACATAGAAACTTCGAACTTAAATCGAATCCCAAGTGCTGCGAGGCGAACGTGCTAACCACTAAGCCACCGTGCTGCCCCACTGTGATTATATGTATAATAATTTACTTTAAGACACTTTATAGCTAAACATTTAATAACTGTAAATTTTGTTTTTGTTTCACCTATTTTAAAAAGCTTTACATCATTGAGGTTTCGAGTAAAGACGACCAACAGCTTAGACCCCAGACGCTGTTATTCTAGAACTAATTAATTAGAACCACAGTGTCTGAGTGAGCTGATTCAATTGTATAAGCCAGTCCTTCTTAAATAGTGGGGCGGGGGGGGGGGACGCGCAGAGCACAAGAAACAACATGGAAGAAACAACATGGAAAAATATTTAGGTAGTAATATTTGTAGGTTAAAGTGTTAATAAATTGTGCTCCTGAATTAATGTTGCTGATGAATTTGAATTTATTATTATTTATTAATTTTATTTCCTTTCATTTTTTAGTATCAAATGCCAGTCAGTTCAAAAATGTTTCTATTTTAAATAAGGATTTAATTTGTTTCTCTTACAAACTAAAAAACAAAGTTAATAAAATTATTCCTTGTTCTAAGTTGTTCTATATTTATTTCTGTTTTGTTTTCTTTATTGTTAATAAGGATACATTGTTATAAAAGAGGTGTACTTAGAACAAATTTAAGACAAATGATACTACAGTGGGTGTGTAAAAATACTTTTTCATCCCATTTTGTCATGTGTGGGGTGGTGGGGTGTGGGGCGGGAAATGTTTAAATGGCTTTTAAATGGCTTAACAGGAAATAATTGAGTATCACTGATATAAGCCAACAAGCTGGTTGTCTGTATCCAAAGCAAGTGACAAAATGCGTGATAACTGAGGTCTCAGACGTTCCCTGTTCCCTGTACACTCATCTCTGAACTAACTTTCTAAAGCTTACAGTCATACTCAGCAATTCGTACCAATCAGACCCTTATAAATATTGTGTTAATACTTCATTTTAGATCCTGTTTGTGAAAGCTTTGCTCAGATGAGGCACACTTTTCCAAACACACAAACAGCATGACGGACAATAACCTTGAGCCAGTGCATGACATCCAAACACATGACATCCAAACACGCAGGCACGCTGTGGGATTAATGTTGCTAATTTAAGCTTGATTGACAGCAAGTAACCTTTGTTTTTTGTTCCCAGAACACAAAGCTGCGACGAGGCATGAGATGGTGAGATCTTATTTTTAGTTTTTGTACTAAGGAAAGCAATCTGTTTAAATAACAGAGGTTTTCAACCTGTCAAAGTATTATGTGCTTAAATAATAATCCAAATTTTAAATAATCCTCTACTTGGGTCGCGGGTGGAATGGGGGTGAGGTTCCTCATGCTCATCCTGGGGAGAACATTTCAAGTGCTGGGCAAATACATGCAGGACAGTGCGCCGGGCACACACTTACTCACACAGACACACACACTATGTAGGGGCAATTTAAGGCAGCCAAGTTACCTTGAATTCGTGTTTTTGGACTGTGGGAGGAAACTAATGGGAAAAACATGGAAACGCCACCCAGATTGGGATTCGAACTTGGATTTCCAGAGCTTAGAGGCGAATGTATTATGAAGCATATCTTTGTATATGAAGTGTATTATTTGTTTGATTTTCACATTAATTTCTGTGGGTGACAAAACTTTTGTTTGCCAAAATCTGACCTTTCTGTGTTCATTAAATGATCAATATTTCTGCAGTGAAGCAAATTTCATTCATTCATCCATTATCTCCCGCTTTATCCTCTATTGGGGTCGCGGTGGTGTTCCCCATGCCCATCCAGGGTAGAACATTTCGGGCGCTGGGCAGATAGACTCAGGACAGGGCGCCAATCCATCGCTGGGCACACACTCAGTCACACAGACACACTTTATATGGGGCAATTTTGGAGAATTCAATTGACTTGATCCATGTGTTTCAATTGACTTGATTCAATTGACTTGATCCATCCATCCGTGTGACTTCCATGAGCTTGAAGGACTGCATCCATGCGGTTCGACAATGATTCACACAATTTATTGATCAAGTCATCAGGAATAGCAACGAATGCAGTCTTACATGCCTCCCAGAGTTCATGAAGATTCTCTTTCATCCTACCCCAAACATGCTCAATGATGTTCATGTTTGGTGACTGGGCTGGCCAGTACTGGAGCACCTTGATCTTCTTTGCCTTGAGGAACTTTGATGTAGAGATGGATGTATGAGATGAAGCACCATCCTGCTGCAAAATTTGACCCCTTTTATCATTGGGAATGTAAGGTGTAGCTAATATTTATTGATATTTTAGGCTATTGATATTGCCTTCCATTTAGCAAATGTTTCCCATACTGAATGTAACCCCAGACCATGATCTTTCCACCACCAAATTTTACTGTTTTCTGGGTGAATCTTGGATCCATACGGGCTCCAGTAGGTCTCCTGCAGTATTTGTGGTGGCTGTGGTGTAATTCAGCTGAAGATTCATCTGAGAAATCCACCTTCTGCCACTTTTCCAGCGTCCATCCTTTTAGCAGGCTGTGGGCCTTGGCAAATGCCACATGGTTTTTTACCTGCCTTTTGTTTAGTGCTGGCTTCTGGGCACTGATTCGACCATGGAGGCCATTTGGAGACAGAATCCTACAAACTGTTCGAACTGGAAATCCCTAGGGCTGAGAGGAGAACATGCCAACCACTAAGCCACTGTGCCGCCCCTAACCACTAGTAATTATTCTTATTAAACTGGTCTTATTAAACTTATTAAATCTGATTGGCTGAGCCGTGTGTTCATGTCGTTTGTCCAATGGCGTGACATTATTGACAATAACACACACCGCTGCCCACACAAACACACTCTATATGGGGGTAATTTGGAAAATTCAACTGACCTTGATCCATGTTTTTGGAGTGTGGCAGGAAACCGGAGAACCCGGAGGAAACCCACGTGGACACGGGGAGAACATGGAAACTCCACCCAGATTGGGATTTGAACCGGGAATCCCTAGGGCTGAGAGGAGAACATGCTAACCACTAAGCCACCATGCCACCCCTAACCACTAGTAATTATTCTTATTAAACTGGTAGTTCCAGTCCTTAAATCTGATTGGCTGAGCCGTGTGTTCATGTCGTTTGTCCAATGGCGTGACTTAATTGACAATAACACACACTGCTGCCCACACAGACACACTCTATATGGGGTAATTTGGAAAATTCAACTGACCTTGATCCATGTTTTTGGACTGTGGGAGGAAACCAGAGAACCTGGAGGAAACCCACGCGGACACGGGGAGAACATGGAAACTCCACCCAGATCAGGATTCGAACCGGGAATCCCTAGTGCTGAGGAGAACATGCCAACCACTAAGCCACTGTGCCACCCCTAACCACTAGTAATTATTCTTATTAAACTGGTCTTATTAAACTAATTAAATCTGATTGGCTGAGCCGTGTGTTCATGTCGTTTGTCCAATGGCGTGACATTATTGACAATAATACACTGCTGCTCACACAAACACACTCTATATGGGGTAATTTGGAAAATTCAACTGACCTTGATCCATGTTTTTTGACTGTGGGAGGAAACCAGAGAACCTGGAGGAAACCCACGCGGACACGGGGAGAACATGGAAACTCCACCCAGATCAGGTTTCGAACCGGGAATCCCTAGTGCTGAGGCGAACGTGCTAACCACTAAGTCACCGTGCCACCGTGCATGATTTAAAATACATAATTTTCCCGATGTTTGTAATTTCATAAACTGAGTTCTGTAATTTGCCACTGGATGGCAGTATTTAATTGTTAGAAATACCCGAAACCTTTCAATCAGCGTACGGCATTGACTTTAAAAACCGGACTAGAGGTAATGTAGACGAACAATGTATATCTTCCACTTTATTCAGTCTTCTAATTAAATAACACACAGATTTACAATCTTCCTTAACGAGAGTAAAATGTATTTTTAATACTTCAATTAAAAACAATATTATGATCAAGCACAGCCTTTAATTATTCATTCATTCATCATTTCATTTTCTTCCTCTTAATCCTGTACTAGGGTCGCGGGGGGGAGGGGGGGGGGTTCTCCATGCCCAATCAGGGGAGAACTTTTTGACTGCTGGGCAGATACACCCAGGACAAGGCGCCAATCAATCGCTGGGCACACACTCACTCACACAGACACAGACTATATAGGGGCAATTTAAAGCAGCCTATTTACCTTGAATCCATGTTTTTGGACTGTGGGAGGAAACCCACGAGGACACAGAGAACATGGAAACTCCACCCAGATTGGGATTCGAACCTGGATCCCGCCCCCTTTAATAATTAGCTTTTAAATAAAAATAAAAAAAGTGACCGTGCAAATGGACACAGACTGTCAGTTTCGTTTTCGTAAATAATGTCGTCACTCGTTGGTAGGAAACGTGGCACTCGTTGTGAGGGGTAGGCCTGTTCCTTCCAAATATGTTTTGAAATTTAAAATAAAAAAAAATTTATAGTATTACATAGCAGTGACGGTTATTTGGTAAAAACGCTAACCGCTACTATTAACACGACTAGTCTGATAAACATACAAAATTAAAAAAAAATAATACAAAATGGTTTGACCTTCTTCTGGAACGTGAGGGGTAACATTCAAACAGAGCCGTTTTTAATATGCTCACGCCGTTTCCTGCTACAATTTAACTGCTACGATTTAAATATTGCAGCAAATTCCCGAAAAAAATAGTCGATCAGTAGAGCTACAGGACATGACGATGCAGTTTATAGCTGCATATAGACATATGCAAGGAAGGACCCTTAATTCCTAAGTATGACATTGTATAACAATAATTATATAGGTGGAGACCACCTTCAGAATGGAGGCATGCAGGACGCGATCACAGACTCGTGGTTTGGAGCTGTGGCTGCTGAACGGGCTGATGAGAAGACTCGCAGTCATTGGCCCGTCTGTCGTCGCGCATGTACATGAGGAACAGGGTCACTGTGGCGAACGTGGTGGCGTTGACGGGAAACGCCCTGAGAAGGGTGGAGGTCAGACCTCGGGTGAAGACCCTCCAGCCTTCCCTCTGCCAGCTCTGCCGAATGCAGTCCACAATTCCATTGTACTGATTGACGCCACCCACGCCGTCGGCTTGGAGGCGGGACTTGATGACGTCCACCGGATAGGTGGATAACCAGGACGCGATCCCCGACATTCCTCCGGCGAACAGCAGCTTGGGAATGATGTACAGGTCGTCTGCTTCGCAACCCAGTGACCTCGTGAGCACATCGTACACCAGGAAATACACGCCGAAGCCTGGGGTCTCCCGGATTATGGTGGTCAGCATGCCACGGTTGATGCCCCTTATGCCCTCCTTCCTGTATATACGGACCAAACAGTCCAAGGAGTTCTTGTACATTTTCCTGGATGACGACTTCTCACCCGTTCCTTGCATCTGCAAGCGAGTCTTGGCTAGCTCCATGGGGCAACAGATGACGCACTGGATGGCACCGGCTGCAGCCCCCGCCGCAAACTGGTTAAAAGGGGTATCTTTGGCCAACTTGCGAATTACGTTGCCCTGCACGCCAAATACAATGGCATTGATAAACGTCAGGCCCATCAGTGGGGACCCAAGTCCTTTGTAGAGCCCAAGAACCTGTCCAAAACAAATCAAGAAAATGAGACACTGTGATTATCTATCCATCCATTATCTTCTGCTTTATCCTCTACTAGGGTCGCGGTGGGGTTCCCAATGCCCATCCAGGGGAGAACGTTTCGGGCGCTGGGCAGATACACCCAGGACAGGGCACCAATCTATCACTGGGCACACACTCACTCACACACTTACACAAACACACTCTATATGGGGCAATTTGGTCAAATATTTAATTGACTCGATCCATTTTTTTGGACTGTGGGAGGAAAACGGAAACCCGGAGGAAACCCAAGCGGACACGGGGAGAACATGGAAACTCTTTTCAGATTGGGATTCGAACCGGGAGTCCCTAGTGCTGGGAGGCGAACGTGCTAACCACTAAGCCACCGTGCTGCCCCACTGTGATTATATGTATAATAATTTACTTTAAGACACCTCATAGCTAAACATTTAATAACTGTAAATTTTGTTTTTGTTTCATCTATTTCAAAAAGCTTTACATCATTGAGGATTCGAGTAAAGACGACCAACAGCTTAGACCCCAGAGGCTGTTATTCTAGAACTAATTAATTAGAAACACAGTGTCTGAGTGAGCTGATTCAATTATATAAGCCAACACATGAGCTCAGATCTCAAGGTGCTGGTTTACTTTTAGCTCCATATGTAAATAAAGTTAAAGAATAATTAAAATTCCTGCTGGTGGAGAGCGTTCTCCCACAAGGCTCCTCAACTTTGGAATAGCCTTCCAGTTACTGTTCACGATTCAGAATCATTATTAATCTTTAAAAGTAGATTAAAAACACATTTATTTAATTTTGCGTTTAATTACTTCTCTGGAGATAAAGGTGTAGATCTCAGGGTTGGCAGTGTTGGGTTGGTGATCTGGGATCAGTCTGTGCTGGCATGTCACCTCTTCACCCAGCTCATCATTAGAAGAGGGTGTGGCACTGAAATGATTCTGTTCCAGGGAGCCCCCTCAACTAAGTAGTCTGCAGTATCTGCCCCTTTTAGTTCTGCTGCTCTAGTCAGTGATGCTGGAGTCACATGATGCACTGTGTCAATCAAACTCTGGTTATGAATTAAATACTGGGCTTTATCAGCTCTAACTGCTTTTCTTGTCTGTTTCTTTTGAGGTGTTGCTAATTTCCTGGAGGTGTTGTTAGCTCTTCATCCATGGTTCTGCTGAAGCACTGCAGCTACGATGATTACTGGATGGAACTTGGATTTTTATTGGACTGGCATGACTATTGGAAGGTCAGGACTCTGCAGGACGCCCTCAATGGACTTATGTAGTTTTTCAATTGTTAAATACAGGTCACCTGATCATCACACAATCTGTACCTTAGTATCCTACACTCCTGCTGCCTGGCCGCTCAAGGAGGATGAGTCCCCCACTGAGTCTTGGTCCTCAAAAGGTTTCTTCCTTAAAATAACAACATAACAGGGAGTTTTTTCTTGCCGCTGTTGCGTCGGCTTGCTCTTTGGGGTTCAAAGGCTTACAACACTGTAAAGCTGCTTTGTGACAATATACTATAGTAAAAAGCGCTATATCAATAAATTACTTGAACTAAAAAGAGCAGCTACATGGTAAGTGTAACAGATCAAATGCACTATACGTTTAAAAGCAAGGAGCTGTAAGAGTTGTAAGTCAGATTTTTGGCTAATCTATATTAATAAAACCAAAGCCCTCACTCACTGACTCATCACTCAGTTTCCAACTTCCCGTGAAGGTGGGAGGCTGAAATTTGGCAGACTTTTTTTTTTTGTGGAAGACAAATTCCTCTATGTGTAAGCAGAGTACGGTAAGCAAAACAAATCACTTTATTACTTTATTCATTTATTCATTCATTATCTTCCGCTTTATCCTCTATAAGGGTCGTGGTGGGATTCCCCATGCCCATTCAGGGGACAACGTTTTGGACGCTGAGCAGATACACCCAGGACAGGGCGCTGGGCACACTGGGCACACACTCACTCACACAGACACACTCTATAGAGGGCAATTTTGGAGAACTCAATTGACTTGATCTATGTTTTTGGACTGTGGGAGGAAACCGGAGAACCCGGAGGAAACCCACGCAGACACGGGGAGAACATGGAAACTCCACCCAGATGGGGATTCGAACCGGAAATCCCTAGTGCTGAGAGGAGAACATGCTAACCACTAAGCCACTGTGCTGCCCTTACTTAAAAAAAATATATATTAAATAAGCCAATTCTTAATGGAATACTATTATATGTAAAGAATGATAAAACTCACAGATTCTTGACGAATTATGGACTGGAAGCAATGGATTGTTCCACGATACATGGGCTTGTCCACATTTTGAACTTGAAGTCTCACCTGAATGCAAAATTCCCACAATCAAAACCAGTTCTTAGGAGTAAAGGGCATTTTTTTAATATACTGCAGAACTAAAAATATATTTAGGAAAGGAAAAACATTATCTGAAGTATATATAATCAATAGATTTGAATCAGAGAAATATGCAAGATGGGAAGACTACATGAGAGATTAAAAAGTCTGAATTGCAGTATAAAGGATAATAAACAGCCAGTTATGTCGTAGATTAGGGATGCTGTGATGTTAAACAAAACCCAAAAAACACGCCATGTTCGAATGGAAATAGAGAAATTCACCTGGACTGTACTTACTAGGTTACCCAGCCGTTCGGGGGTTGTAAATCCCTCACCCTCATCTACAACAAAGTAACACTTATGCCGTGAAAGACAGCCCCTATAGCAGGGTTTACAATGAGCAAAGGGAAAAGGCAGGACATCGACTATAGACACACCAGAAAGCTCTGGACCCAAGCTTTGATGCAGTGGCTGTGTTCAAATTGTTTACATCACTTATTAGTAGTTTCTTACCAGCTACAATTAGTCAGGCATATTTAAATTAGTGACAAATCATTTTTTCAAATCAAATAATTAAAATGAGGTTATCAATATATATTTAGAATTAACATCTTAATACAGTCAGTACACCAAAATTCTTGTTAGCATCCTGCCCTTTGCCAAAAACGTGTCATATTTATAAATCAGCATTGGCTTGATAAAGTCATTGATGATAATTTGTATAAAATGTCTAGACATACAAGCGGGTTTACATAAATAAACATGAAACCATAAACCATACTGGATCAATTACATTACAGATCGGGAAAAATAAAACAATACAAGCAATATTGTGCCTTAGTGGCATGCAAGTGCTCCCGCTTTGTGAAGCAAGGTTACTTTGCTAGTTTTAAATTTTTTGTCACAACAGAAAAGCTGCAGAAAACCAAACGTTAGTTAAATAACTCTATGAATTGGATATGATATGGAGGATTAAGTTGTCATGTCAGTGAATCTTGGCTAGACTACATCACCCACCTTAACAGTATCAAAAGGATGTCCAACCAGCACACCAGCAGCACCTGGAACAATTCAAGATGTACTATCATCTAGTAATGACGCATATGACTTAAAACAATTTATATGTATGACTATATATATATATATATATATATATATATATACACACTGTATATAGATATAGATAGATAGATAGATCTATAGTTAAACATTAGATTAGATTGGACTTCATTGCTGATGTGCAGAGCACAAAGTATAGAGCCAATGAAATGTAGTTATATATAATGTAATATATAATATATGTAATATAATATATATAATGCATTATATAAGTGCAGTGACTACTGATGCGTATATGCATACAGTATATACATAAATATAAACATCATATACATGTGAGATATATATATATATATATATATATATATATATATATATATATATATATATATATATATATATATAGGGCGGCATGGTGGCTTAGTGGTTAGCAGTTCGCCCCTCAGCGCTAGGGATTCCCGGTTCGAATCCCCATCTGGGTGGAGTTTCCATGTTCTCCCCGTGTCTGCGTGGGTTTCCTCCGGGTTCTCCGGTTTCCTCCCACAGTTCAAAAACTTGGATGAAGTCAATTGAATTCTCAAAATTGCCCCATATAGAGTGTGTCTATGTGAGTGAGTGTGTGCCCTGTCCTGGGTCTATCTGCCCAGCGCCCGAGATGTTCTCCCCTGGATGGGCATGGGGAACCCCACCGCGACCCTAATAGAGGATGAAGCGGGAGATAATGAATATATTATCTCCCGCTTGTTTATTTTGATTATAATGTGAGCTTCCAAATCATTAAACCCACGAAAACAGGAATTTAAAAAAATTGTACATTGGAGAAATAATCCCAAATTTTGTAGAGTATAAATATTTGAAACAGAGTGTGAGACACTAATCATCTACTAAACAGTAGAGGTGAGGAACAGAATCCAAACTGCTTGAGGTCCAGTGTGAAATCTCCAGTCAGTCATGATTTGGGTGCAATGTCCGGTGCAGGTGTTGGAAACTTTCTTAAATGTAAGGTCACTGCAACAGTCTATCAGAATGTTTTAGAGGACTTCATGATTCCTTCTGCTGAGGATCTTTTCCCTTGCTCATGCCGCCAGAAACACCAAAACCTGGTGTGATGCCCATGTCATCACAGTGCTGGACAAGGCCAGGACCTAAACTCCATTGAGAATCTATTGGGTATGCTTTGTTGTTGGGTCTGGTGCCCCTTATTTCCATTTAAGGATACCCCATAGATTCTCAATTTGCTTCATATATATATATATATATATATATATATATATATATATATATATATATATATATATATATATATATATCGGCGGCACGGTGGCTTAGTGGTTAGCACGTTGGCCTCTCAGTGCTAGGGATTCCCGGTTCGAATCCCCATCTGGTTGGAGTTTCCATGTTCTCCCTGTGTCTGCGTGGGTTTCCTCCAGGTTCTCCGGTTTCCTCCCACGGTCCAAAAACATGGATCAAGTCCAAATTGCCCCATATAAAGTGTGTCTATATGAGGGTGTTGTGGCTCAGTGGTTAGGGTGTTGGGCTATCAATCTGAAGTTTGGGGGTTCAAATCCAATGTGGGTCCTTGAGCAAGACCCTTAACCCTCATTGCTCCAGGGATGTTGTGATTAACCCTGTGTTCACCTTGTGAGTCGCTTTAGATAAAAGCGTCCAATAAATGACCAAATGTAATGTAAATGTAATGTGTCTGTGTGAGTTAGTGTGTGCCCAGTGATAGATTGGCGCCCTGTCCTGGGTGTATCTGCCCAGCACCCGAAACATTCTCCCCTGGATGGGCATGGGGAACCCCACCGCGACCCTAATAGAGGATAAAGCGGTAGATAATGAATGTGTGTGTATATATATATATATATATATATATATATATATATATATATATATATATATAGGCGGCACTGTGGCTTAGTGGTTAGCATGTTCTCCTCTCAGCACTAGGGATTCCCGGTTCGAATCCCCATCTGGGTGGAGTTTCCACGTTCTCCCCGTTCTCTGTGTGAGTGAGTGTGTGCCCAGTGATAGATTGACGCCCTGTCCTGGTTGTATTTGCCCAGCGCCCGAAACGTTCTCCTCTGGATGGGCATGGGGAACCCCACTGCAACCCTAACAGAGGATAAAGCAGAAGATAATGGATGAATGAATATATATATATATATATATAAACACACACACACACACACATCAGGCCCTTGCGATACATTGGACATTGTAGCTCAGTGGAATCTGAAGTTTGGAGGGCTCAAGACGGGATCAAAGAGGGGATAAAATTGTATATATAATAAACATGTAAAAAAGAAATACAATATTTTTATGACTGAATTCAATCACAAATTGTTTCATTCAAGATCACAGGCTGATCCAATATGCGTGAATTCAATTTCTAAAGCGACGAGTAGTGTGTATTATCCCAGCTTGCCTGTAGGATCTCCAAACATCGACTGGCTATGTTTCTAATAAGACAGCAGATGGTGTCCTGGAAGATTTCCTCCCAGACGTGAATCTGGACATCTGTGAGCTTCTAAACAGTCCGCGGCTTTAACTACACTGATATATAGTGGCCCAGAGATTGGACTTAATTGGATTTAGGTTTTGGAAATGATGCCTTAATGCCTTCATCATGCCGGTACTGCCGGCCACATGCTACTGCACGAGGGGATTCCATCCCAGCACTTAAGAGACAGGGTACCGTTATGTGGGGGTTTACGCAAACTTTTAAAGATTTGCCTCCACAAAACTTCAGCTGACAGCATAACATTCACCACGGCAAAATCTTTCGAACCTATTTCATGTGCTATGTGTAAATCGGCTTTTATTTCCAGCCAGAGTGTGATGTGGGTTTCGTAGCTTAGCGGTTAAAGTTTAAGTAAATATGTAATTTATTATCATAGGACACTTTTTACAATAGTACATTGTCACAAAGCAGATTTACAGTGTTATAAGCCTTTGAACCCAAAAAAAGCTACCAAAAAGTCACTACTTATACTGACTTTGTGCTGATATGCTCTGTTCTCCTGTCACACTGTGTATTATGAGAAACATTTAATCGTCTGTAGGACAAGGACATTGTTCCAGAAATGGTCTGTTCCATCGGTTTGGTTTTTACAATTTGCTAAGAGACGAGAATGTTTAATTGTTTCACACTAATTTATTTTTTCATTTTCATTTCATTATCTTCCGCCTTATCCTCTATTAGGGTCGTGGTGGGGTTTCCCAATGCCCATCCAGGGGAGAACATCTCAGGCGCTGGGCAGATAGACCCAGGACAGGGCGCCAATACATCGCTTGGCACACACTCACTCACACAGACACACTTTATATGGGGCAATTTTGAGAATTCAATTGATTTGATCCATGTTTTTGGACTGTGGGAGGAAACCGGAGAACCCGGAGGAAACCCACGCAGACACGGAGAGAACATGAAAACTCCACCCAGATGGGGAATCGAATCGGGAATCCCTAGCGCTGAGAGGCCAACGTGCTAACCACAAAGCCACCGTGCCGCTACTAATTTATTGTTGAGGAAAAAAACTAATAAAATGATTGCACTGATGATTCTTTTGTGGGGGTGGCATGGTGGAGTAGTGGTTAGCACATCTGCCTCTCAACACTGAGGGCCCAGGTTTGAATCCCAATCTGGGTGGAGTTTCCATGTTTCCCCCGAGTGTGCGTGGGGGTTTTCTCCGGGTTTCTTTCCACAGTCCCAAAACATGGATTTAAGGTGAATTGTCTGTTTTAAATTGCTCCTAATTGAATTGCTTCCATAGTGTCTCTCTGGCTGTGTAAGGAATATGTGCCCAGTGATGGCCTGGCACCCTGTCCTGGGTGTATCTGCCCAGCACCTGAAATGTTGACCCCTGGATGGGCATGGGAACCCCCCACCCCCACCCTGGCAACCCTAGTAGAGGATTAAGCTAAAGATAATGAGACAAGATGAGACGATTTCAGTGGTTCAGGAGATTATACCTGTTTGAAAGCTGACAGTGAATTTAAAAATCTAGATATATTTCAAAAATAATATACAATTTAAGAAACTTTCAATAGGATAACATTATTTTAGTAAATTAGTGGTACCTCTGGCAGTATTTTGAGGCCTACCTTCTATGACTACTCTTACAGTTTGCTTGATGTAACAAACTCAGACAAGACATCAGAAAATATGTGGCATTCCATATATTTTGTTTATCCTTGAATGCAGTTTTCAAATACCCAAAAGGTACCACATTTATTTGTTTAAAATACATTGGTTCCCCATGCCCATCCAGTGGCGAATGTTTTGAGTGCTGGTGAAATGCACACCTCAGAGAAATACAGATCCAACAGAAACATATACATGTGTAATGACCCTATCAAAATATCAAGTCAGTCATGTGCACCCCCATGTTGCTCAGGCTCATTCAGATACACGCAGTACAAAATTGCTAAATATACTAGTTAGGACAACCACATTAATTTATTTTCTATGTATTACTTGACTATAATTATTGGTCATGTATTTAAAATACGGAAGGGCCTCAGAGCTGAACGGATCAAATAGAACAATATACATCTGTAATAACCTGATCATAATATGCATCAGGTGCCCCCACAGTACAAAATAAGTGTTGTAATTCCTTTTTGATATATCAGTTAGGCAACCATGTCCACTTCATTTATTTGCTTTGTATTGATTAAAAATTTTTTGGTCATGTATTTCAAATAAAGCAGGAGAAAATAAAGTATAAGTAAACACCAAATGCTGTAATCTATATTTGATGTGTTGCATTGTGAGATCTCAGGTGTCCTTGGATCTAACAAGTGTGTGTGTGTGTGTGTGTGTGTGTGTGTGTGTGTGTGTGTGTGTGTTGAGAAGTAGCCAGGCAGATAGAACAGCATTTTTAATTGGCTGCTATGAAAGCAGTAGATAGTAAAAGATATATAGATGTAACCAAATATAAAAAAAATGTACGAGTTAAAGCAAAACCAAATCAGATCTATATCTATATTTGGCAAGTAGAGAATTTTTTTTATATATTATGCATTTATGTGTTTTTCTGTTTAAGGAAAGCATGTTTTTAAGCATGAATATTATTTTCATTTGATTAAAATAACTGGCCTTGAAAGTGGATTATTATTATTATTATTATAAAGCAGTTTCTTCTTTTTTAAAATGTATTTTACAGATTCCTGACATATGTTGCTCCGGTCTGTTTCTTTTTGCTTCATACAATTCAATTTCTGCATATTTGCACTTACCTCCTATACATCCCGCAGCAAAGTCCAATGCCATTCCTTAATTTCAGTTTTTTTTTTTTGAAGTTATAGTTTTAGGATTTAATCTGATCCAGGTCTCCAAAGGTGCAAATCAGTTTCAAACCTGTTGTAGAGGCAGGAGGTACAATTAGTGTGCAGTGGACTGCTTTCTAATTATCTAGATTCCTCTGAAGAACTTTACAGATAGCCCTAGTTTTAAATTACAGTCTATTCTGGGACTTTCTGAATGAAGAGCGCTGAAAAAGAGTTAGTCCATATTTAAGGAAGCTTTAGAACCAATGAGCGTCTCTAGGTGCAGACAACTCCCCTATTGCCACAGGCGCGTGTCCCCAGGGGTAAGTCCCAAATCGAGGCAGCATCCCAGACCTCAATCACTATACTCAAGCAATAAGGCAGGACAAGTGTTCATTCATTCATTCATTATTTTCTGTTTTTATCCTCTAATAGGGTCGCAGGGAGGGGTTCCCCATGCCCATCCAGGGGAGAACGTCTCGGGTGCTGGGCAGATAGACCCAGGACAGGGCGCCAATCTATCACTGGGCACACACTCACTCACACAGACACACTCTATATGGAGCAATTTGGAGAATTTAGTTGACTTGATCCATGTTTTTGGACTGTAGGAGGAAACCGGAGAACCCTGAGGAAACCCACGTGGACACGGGGAGAACATGGAAACTCCACCCAGATTGGGATTCGAACCGGGAATCCCTAGTGCTAAGAGGAGAACATGCCAACCACTAAGCCACCGTGCCGCCCCGGACAGGGTGTTATTGTGAGATAACAGAAAGGTGTGTTAGTTCAAATCCTGAGGAAAACCCTTAAACCAGGAGTGTCAAACCCAATTGCACCGGGGGCCAAAACTCAAAGCACACTTAGGTCGGGGCCCGAACAGGTTAAACATCTATTAAGCACACAAAAAGTAAACCTTTTTTCAAACATGAATAGGGATAAGAACAGACATGATGATTATTCCTCAATAAATAAACTTATACTTTATATAACTTAAATACTTTGCTCTCCATAAAAATAACTTTGGTCAAAATTCTATGTTACAACTATGAATTTGCAGAAAGAAATTAAATAAAATTAATTAAATAAATAATAAAAATGTGGCGGCACGGTGGCTTAGTGGTTAGCATGTTCTCTCAGCGCTAGGGATTCCCGGCTCGAATCCCAATCTGGGTGGAGTTTCCATGTTCTCCCCGTGTCCATGTGGGTTTCCTCCGGGTTCTCCGGTTTCCTCCCACAGTCCAAAAACATGGATTCAAGATAAATTGAATGCTCTAAATTGCCCCATATAGTGTGTTTGTGTGAGTGAGTGTGTGCCCAGCGATAGATTGGCGCCCTGTCCTGGGTGTATCTGCCCAGCGCCCGAAACGTTCTCCCCTGGATGGTCACCGCGACCCTAATAGGGGTTAAAGCAGAAGATAATGTATGAATGAATGAAATAATAAAAATAAATAAAATAAAAATAATGCTTTTCCACAAAAGTCTGAATATTATTTTATAATATTTATAAATAAATATGTGAATAGGGCGGCATGGTGGCTTAGTGGCTAGCACGTTCTCCTCTCAGCGCTAGGGATTCCAGGTTTGAATCTTAATCTGTGTGTAGTTTCCATGTTCTCTGTGTCCACGTGGGTTTCCTCCAGGTTCTCTGGTTTCCTCTCCTAGTCAAAAAACATGGATCAAGTCAATTTAATTCTACGAATTGCCCCATATACAGTGTGTCTGTGTGAATGAGTGTGTGCCCAGCGATAGATTGGCGCCCCGTTCCGGGATTTATTTGCCCAGCGCCCGAGACGTTCTTCCCTAGATGGGCATGGGGAACCCCACCGCGACCCTAATAGAGGGTGGATGGATGGAATATGTGAATATTATATAAAAGTGTAAAAAGTTTGTGGGGTTTTTTTGCACTTTGGCCATTTTAGAAAAATAAACTTAAACTTTAAAGATCTTTAAATATTTCTGCTTACCACAAAAATGTTCAATATTAATCCACAAATTGCCCCATATAGAGTGTGTTTGTGTCTCTCTGTGTGAGTGAGTGTGCCCAGCGATAGATTGGTGCCCTGGTTAGCACGTTCGCCTATTAGCACTGGGGACTCCTGGTTCGAATCCCAATCTGGGTGGAGTTTCCATGTTCTCCCCGTGTCCGTGTGGGTTTCCTCCGGGTTCTCCGGTTTCCTCCCACAGTCCAAAAACATGGATTCAAGATAAATTGAATGCTCCAAATTGCCCAATATAGTGTGTCTTTGTGTGTGTCTGTATGAGTGAGTATGCATAGTGGTAGATTGGCACCCTGTCCTGGGTGTTTCTGCCCAGTGCCCGAAACGTTCTCCCCTGGATGGGCATGGGGACCACCCCCCCCACCCCCCTTTGGGAATCCAGGTTTATATCTCAAGCTGGGTGGAGTTTCCATGTTCTCCCTGTGTCGCATGGGTTGTCACTGCATTTTTTCAGTCCCCCCCCCCTCCCACAGTCCAAAAACATGAATTCAAGGTGAATTAGCATTTAGATATTGCCCCTATGGATTAATTATTGCATTAGTACCCTGTCCTGGATGCATATCAGTAGAGGATTAGGCGGAAGATAATGGATGAAGGATTGCCGGATGGATGGAAGTACATGAAGAAATATTACTATCAGAAAATGTTGTTACTATTGAGAGGTTCCATGTCTTAGAACGCCACCTCTGTCAGGTTAGAACGTTAAAGTGCTGGTTGATTTCGGACTCACCCGGCTGTGGCGGAATGCGCGCTGACTGCCACCTGCCTCTGCTTCAGTCACACTGTCATTAGATTCCACCTGCAACCTCATGTACAAATCACCAATCACTCCAAGTACTGACTTAAAATATGATTTTTCCTAGAAACCAACAAACCATCCTGTGAATTTATAGCCTGGCTGTCGACATGACCTACTAGTATACTATATTATGTACACAGGAAAATACATTTCTTCTTCACCTACATTTCCTAACGTTGACTTTGGCTTATGGGACTTTTCACTTAGATGTTTTCGCAAGCACTATCTTTTTTATTATTCATTCATTCATTATCCCCCGCTTTATCCTCTAGTAGGGTCGCAGTGGGGTTCCCCATGCCCACCCAGGGGAGAATGTTTCGGGCGCTGGGCAAATAGACCCAGGACAGGGCGCCAATCCATCGCTGGGCACACACTTACTCACACAGAAACACTCTATATGGGGCAATTTGGAGAACTCAATTGACTTTTTCCATGTTTTGGACTGTGGGAAGAAACCGGAGAACCCGGAGGAAACCCACACAGACACGGGGAGAACATGGAAACTCCACCCAGATGGGGAATCGAACCGGGAATCCCTAGTGCTGAGAGGCGAACGTGCTAACCACTAAGCCACCGTGCCACCCCTTTTTTTATTATTCATTCATTCTTTCATTATTTCCCGCTTTATCCTCTATTAGGGTCGCGGTGGGGTTCCCCATGCCCATCCAGGGGAGAACGTTTCGGGCGCTGGGCAGATAGACCCAGGACAGGGTGCCAATCCATCGCTGAGCACACACTCACTTACTCAAACACACTCTATATGGGGCAATTTGGAGAACTCAATTAACTTGATCCATGTTTTTGGACTGTGGGAGGAAACCCGGAGGAAACCCAAGCGGACACGGGGCGAACATGGAAACTCCACCCAGATGGGGAATCCCTAGTGCTGAGAGGCGAACGTGCTAACCACTAAACCACCGTGCCACCCTTTTTTTTGTATTATTATTTTAACAAAAAAAAAAATTAATAAATACTGTAGGGCGGCATGGTGGCTTAGTGGTTGGCACGTTCGCCTCTCAGCTGTGCAGAATCTGGGTGGTTTCCATGTTCTCCCCGTGTCCGCGTGGGTTTCCTCTGGGTTCTCCGGTTTCCTTTGACAGTCCAAAAACATGGCTTCAAGGTCAATCGAATTCTCCAAATTGCCCCATGTAGAGTGTGTCTGTGCGTGTAAGTGCGTCCAGTGATTAGGGTGACCAGATTCCAATTCACCAGATGTGGGACAAAGACTATGTTTGTGTGGGACAATGTGGGACACCAATGCATCAAGGTTGTCTAAAATAACTTAAAAAAAAAAAAAAAAGAAAGAAAGAAAGAAACATCTCTAGTCTGCCTCTTTAGCACATAACAGAGTGCAAATAAAAACGTATATATACACGTGTACAATTAAACACAACAGACAGTTCTTTAATGTGCTTTATTAAAGGGTATGACTTTCCTGTATTTCTCCAAACAGGATATGTATATATAACTTGTATATCTTATTTAAATATACCTTTCTCTAACGTAAGAAAACACAGCAAGCATTGAGCTTTTATATGATTTCATAATGATTCCAAAATTAAAACAGACAACTGTGTACAATTAAATAGAACAGAAATGCGTCTTGATTGGTTGACATTCAAACAGCCCGCCTCTCCCCCGATGACAGACAACACAGCCGTCCAATGGCAGTATAAAACACGCGTTTTAAAACTGCAGTCTTACTTTTAATAACAATGCGGGACAATGACTTAATTTGCGGGACGCCTGAAAAGTAACGAAATTGCGGGACTGTCCCGCACAAAGCGGGACATCTGGTCACCCTGCAAGTGATTGATTGGCGCCCTGTCCTGAGTGTACCAGCTAAGCACACAAAACGCACCCCCCCCCCTCATATTATGCCACACAGACCTGGCACAGAACAAAAATAGTTACACTTGCAGCAAACATGTCTGTTTACTTTGTACTTACATGAAAAAACCCCTAGTTTTCTTGTCTTTTAAATTTTTTTTTAATTTATGTATTTATTTTGCTTAGTGGTTAGCACGTTCGCCTCTCAGCGCTACAGATTCCAGGTTCAAATCCCAATCTGGGTGAAAGTTTCCATGTTCTCCCCATGTGGGTTTCCTCCGGGTTCTCCGGTTTCCTCCCACAGTCCAACAACATGGATTCAAGGTCAATTGAATTCTCCAAATTGCCCCATATAGAGTGTGTATGTGTGAGTGAGTGTGTGCCCAGCGATAGATTGGTGCCCTGTCCTGGGTGTATCTGCCCAGCACCCGAAACGTTTCCCTGGGGATGGGCATGGGGATCGACCCCCCCCCCCCGCGCGGCCCTAATAGACGATAAAGCGGAAGATAATGGATGGATGGATATTTATTTTGCTTAGTGGTTAGCATGTTCGCCTCTCATCACTAGAGATTGCATGTTCTCCCCGAGGGGGTTTACTCCGGGTTCTCCGGTTTCCTCCCACAGTCCAAAAACATGGCTTCAAGGTCAATTGAATTCTCCAAATTGCCCCATATAGAATGTGTCTTTGTGAGTGAGTGAGTGAGTGAGTAAAACGGAAGATAATGGATGAATGGATGGTTAGTACGTTCGCCTCTCAGCGCTAGGGATTCCCGGTTGGAATCCCAATCTGGGTGGAGTTTCCATGTTCTCCCCGTGTCCGCGTGGGTTTCCTCTGGGTTATCCGGTTTCCTCCCACAGTCCAAAAACATGGATCAAGTCAATTGAATTCTCCAAATTGCCCCATATAGAGTGTGTCTGTGTGAGTAAGTGAGTGTGTGCCCATCGATCGATTGGCGCCCTGTCCTGGGTCTATCTGCCCAGCGCCCGAGACGTTCTGGATGGGCATGTCTTTTTTGATTTTTAATTTATTTTATTTTTTTGCTTGGTGGTTAGCACATTCTTCTCTCAGCACTAAAAATTCCAGGTTCGAATCCCAATCTGGGTGGAGTTTCCATGTTCTCCCTGTGTGGGTTTCCTCCAGGTTCTCCGGTTTTCTCCCACAGTCCAAAAACATGGATTAAAGGTGAACTGTATTCTCCAAATTGCCCCACGTAGAGAGAGTGTGTATGTAAGCTTGGTTGGAATTCAGAGACAGCTGATGTGTTGGAGTTAGCAGTTAGCATGGAAGCTAAGCGTACTCACTCTAACGGTGTTACGGACGGAGAGCATGTATCTGTCAGACTTCATAGCGGGTTCGGTTGGAGGTAGATGACGATATGATATTTTTAATTAATATCGTCAGTAGATATATATAAATAGTTCTATTAATACTGTCAGTGTTGATATATGTTCTGTGAAGGTGGTCGCCTGCTTTAGGTTAAAGAATTTGTAGGTGACCGCTGACGGCTAGTCGGCCGGTGACACGTATACATTGGCATAATGTATAAATAAACAATAATTTTATGTGTATGTCATAGTTAAAAAGCCTGAATTAAGCGTATATAACGTGTTCGTTTTGTTTTGGTGTTCAGGAGCGTTTGGTGTGGCAGTCGGATATCCCCTCGACACTATAAAGGTGCAAAATCTCCTTATATTGGATGAATACTATCCACTTATCACTGTAAGCATTTACAAAGTAATGTTTTTTAAATTATTGTTGTTATTTCAGGTCAGGTTACAGACACAGAGTGAGTTTGTAGGTGTGTGGCAGTGCTTTCATACCACCTGCAGGAATGAAGGGGTATGTATGAGATGTTTTAATCGAGAACTACATTTAAAAATATATTTAACCTCTCATAAATTTATTTTAAGAGTAGTCATAGTAGATAAAATCATGTGAAAAATATGATAGCAATGTATTCCCTGTCATATCTGCTGCTTAATCCTCTACTAAAGTTGCTGGTGGGGGGGTGGGGGTAGTTCCCCCATGCCCATACAGGGGTTAATGATTCGGGCACTGGGCAGATAGACCCAGGACAGGGCACTAATCAATCATTTAGGGCAATTTCTAAAGGCGAATTTACCTTGAATTCATGTTTTTGGACTGTGGGGGGAAAACTGAAGAATGTGGTGAAAAGCCATACGACACGGGGAGAACATTGTAACCCAGCTCAGGATTTAAACCTGGATTCCCAGTGCTGAGAGGCTGATGTGCAAACCACTATGCCACCATGCCACCTGTTTTTAAAAATGAATGAATGAATTTATTTATTATTTTCCACTTAATCCTCTGCCAGGGTCGTGGGGGGTTCCCCATGCCCATCCAAGGGAGAACGTTTCGGGCACTGAGCAGATCACTCACTCACACAGACACACAATTTAAAGCAGACAATTCAACTTGAAATCCACGCGGACTTGGGGAGCACATTAAACCACCCAGATCATGATTTGAACCTGGATCCCCAGTGCTGAGAGACTGATGTGCTAACCACTACATCACGTGCCAGCGTTTTAAAAAATAATTTATTATATATACTAAATAATTGAGAGGTTCTCACTCGACTATACTACAAAATAAATTTCATTTAGTTATAATATTTGGACTTCGACTGGGGTGGCATGGTGGCTTAGTGGTTAGCACTTTTGCCTCTCAGCATTAGGGATTCCTGGTTCGAATCCCAATCTGGGTGGATTTTCCATGTTTTCCACGTGCGCGTGGGTTTCCTCCGGATTCTCCAACAGTCTAAAAACATGGATCAAGGTCAATTGAATTCTCCAAATTACCCCATATAGAGTGTGTTTGTGTGTGTGTGTGCCCAGCGCCCGAAACGTTCTCCCCTGGACACGCATGGGGACCCCCCCCCCACGACCCTAGTAGAGGAGAAAGTGGAAGATAATGGATGGATGGACTTTAACTAATATTTAGGTTCTGAGTGAGAGAATTCATGCACATGTATATCCACAACCCTAGTAGATTAAATAAAAGAAAATATATAACTATATTAAAAAGTAAGTAAAGGACTGAAAAAATTAGTATTTTATTTTGGTTATACATTATTAACACCTCACATACACATAAAATACCATAACTCAGAACTAATTTATACATCACCTGATCGTTTTTAACTTGTGTCTGGCAGGTGGCTGGTTTCTATAAAGGCATGTCAATGCCCATCACCACGGTCTCTATCAGCTCCTCTGTGTTGTTTGGCACATACAGGAACGTGCTGCAGATTTTGCGGCAACTGCAGAATAAAAGCGCAGATACTCCGAGTTCCAAGCTGGATGTCTTTCTGTCAGGCTTTGCAGGTGGAGTTGCTCAGGTAACTTGTTGCTCAGGCATTGTTGATATTTCCAAATGTACATTATTATCAGCAAAACATTTGAAATTCAAATTTTTTTTTATTGTTTAATAACATTCACATTCGAGTACAATTTACATTTACATCATATTGCCATTTAGCAGATGCTTTTATCCAAAACGACTTACAATGAGAGAACACAAGTCAGTAGTTTAGGAGAAACCTGATATATTGTAGTATTATCAAACCTGATCATTACCCAAACCTTCTTTTTTTAGTTTTATTTTTTACTATTATTTTTATTGCAAGTGTTTGTGGAAGAGATGTGTTTTGTGTTGTTACAGAGTTGGGAAGATCATTTCACCATTTAGCACCATTGAGGGCGCGGTAGCTCAGTGGTTAGGGTGTTGGGCTATCAATCTGAAGGATGGGGGTTCAAATCCCAGGTTCACTGAAGTTACCAATGTGGGTCCTTAAGCAAGAAACCCTGTGCTCACCTTGTAATTCGATTTGGATAAAAGCGTCCAATAAATGACCAAACGTAATGTAAATGTAATGTTAGCAGTGGTGAACGATACTGAGTGAGAATTAGCAGCATGGTGAGGTTGAAGCACCAGGTGACATTCTTTACTAAAGCAAAGGGAACAAGTTGGAGTGTATTTTGAAATTACAGAGTGAAGGTAGAGGGGGCAGATCCAGAGATTGTCCTGTAGGCCAGAGTTAGTGCCTTGTACCGAATGTGAGCAGCGACAGGGAGCCAATGGAGAAAGAACAAACGTGTTACCAGCAGTTATAGTCACATCAAGCACTCATCATGGACTTATGTTGTATGTTGCATTAAAGGACTGACATACCATCATACCATGTTATCAAAATAGAATTAAAATATTATTTCAGTGCAGAAATCTTATCTTTTATTCATTTGTTTTTTTGCTTTGTTTTTTTTTTTGTGCAAGGTTTCCGTAATGTCCCCAGCAGACATCGTGAAAGTTCGTCTCCAGTGTCAGGTCGAGCCGTATCAGGGATCCGACTTCAGATCACATCCAAAATACAGAGGTCCTGTGCACTGCATTCTCACTATTGCTCGTGAGGAAGGGGTGCTAGGGCTTTACAAAGGAGCTGGAGCTTTGGCTCTGAGAGATGGTCCATCATTCGCCACCTACTTTTTTGTCTATACCACTATCTGTGATTGGCTGTCTTCAGACAAGAACATTCAAAAAGGTAAGAGCAGAAACACAGAGACCCACATACATACAATGAATTCAAAGTAATTTAGAAGGACGACATGGTGGCTTAGTGGTTAGCACGTTCGCCTCTCTGCGCTGGGGATCCAGGTTCGAATCCCAGTCGGGGTGGAGTTTCTATGTTCTTCCCGTGTCCGTGTGGGTTTCCTCCGGGTTCTCCGGTTTCCTCCCAACGGCTATTCGGACTCTGAACCAGGACTAAACAGACACAAAATTCACCTACAACACCTTCATAACTCAAACAACTTTTAACCCTGCACTGCACTGAGTTATAAAACAATTTTTTGTTTTTATTTATACAGTGCCATATTTGTATAGTTTCTCTTTTTAACTTGGACATTGTAAATATATATATTTTTGCGTAAATATTTGTAATTCCAAATATTTTTAACTTACTGTGGAGATGTCGAAAAAAGAATTTCACTGCTGGCTGTACCGTGTATAACTACGCATGTGACACATAAACTTGATTTGATTTGATACTTCTACTATTCACACCACAATAAATGCACATGAACCGCAACAGATAGATTAGCCATGAACTATTGGTCTATTAACTTATTTTTATTAAGAAAGTTAAGAAAACTGGTAGTTCCGGTCCTTAAATCTGATTGGCTGAATCGTTTGTCCAGCCGTGATCATTGACAATAACGCACACCTTTGGCCACTTTTGTATCAATGCGTGATATACAATACATTATGATTGAGGCCTAGCTTACAACCACAAGTTTTAAAATATGACTCAAGTTTGGGTGGCCCGGTGGCTTAGTGGTTAGCATGTTCTCCTCTCAGGACTAGGGATTCCCGGTTTGAATCCCCTTCTGGGTGGAGTTTCCATGTTCTCCCCGTGTCTGCGTGGGTTTCCTCCAGGTTCCTCCCACAGTCCAAAAACATGGATCGTCAATTGAGTTCTCCAAATTGCCCCATATAGTGTGTTTGTGTGAGTGAGTGTGTGCCCATTGATAGATTGACACCCTGTCCTGGGTGTATCTGCCCAGCACCCAAAACGTTCTCCCCTGGATGGGCATGGGGAACCCCACGACCCTAATAGAGGATAAAGCGGAAGATAATGGATGGATGGATGACTCAAGTTTTGGGTCAGAACTATGCAGGTCAACTTAGTTTCAATAACCAAACCATGTTGATTTGTATCTGCATATATGCAGTCATGCCAGAACTGTTAAACCTCTAAATATTCTCAAAAAATTTGCCTTTTTAAAATTTTTATTCCCAACACTTATTCTTTCAGACTGGAAGGTGGTGTTGCTTGCCGGAGGATTAGCAGGAACGTGTGCCTGGACAGTCGGGACCCCCATGGATGTGATCAAGGCCCGTTTACAGGCCGATGGAGTGGACAAGAGGCGCTACAGGGGATTCGTTCATTGCATAAGTGAGAGTGTGAGAACTGAGGGCCCCACGGTTCTTTTCAGAGGCCTTGCGCTCAACTGTATCCGAGCATTCCCGGTCAACATGGCTGTTTTTGCTATGTACGAGCTCGTCATTCGGATGTTACGGACGGAATGACTGCAGATTTTTTCTCAGATCGCCTTATCAAACACAATTTTAATCTTAGACATATCGAGAGATTTTCATATCGACTTTCATGACACGACACGAAGCGGCACAACTGAAAAAAAAAAAGCATTCCTTATTTGCAAGCCTGGTTTGAGGACGTTAATGTGAGGTTGTGGATCTTGTCATTTACATGAAATTATCTGCAATCACCAACTTCATGGATGTGCACTGATGTTGCACAGAGATTCATTTAATGATTTATTCATTTAACTTAAGACCGTTCATGTATTTTAATCTTGTTTGAGAAACGTTGCATATCTTATGGTGTGAATCAGCCGCTAAGTATGTGGAACTCATATCGCCGCTTCTTTCTTGGTACTGAATTTTTTATCAGAACATTGAGCCAGAACAGGACGACATGAATTCATGCAACTTTTATGAAGACTCTTATGTGGAAGTTCTTGCCTTTGATCAATGACACCATCATTATCAAAACATTAGATTTCATTATCTGAGCCAATAATGCATTGATAATTCTGAAAATGACACTGAAATGTTGGTTATCTGCACAGTATTCAGTATTAAACAAACATTAATAACTATCCCCATCTAAACTGCCTCTACAGTATATAATGTGTTTGTGTGAGCCGGTCAGTGAGCCGGTCTATCTGCCCAGCGGAGGGGTACGGGGACCCCCCTGCGTCCCTAGTAGAGGATAATGCTGAAGATAAAGAGAGATGTCAGTCAATAATAAATAGAATATTTAGTTGCATCCCCAATGTGAACACATTAAATGAGTGGAATGGATATAAATCTGAGTTGCCGTGCTAGAGATTTAGGTTTGAATCCCAGTTTGGGTGGCTTTCATTTTCCCCTCAGTGTGCATGTGGGTGTTCTCCGGTTTCCTCTAAACCAGTCCAAAAACATGGATTGAAAAGCAAAAACAAGGGGAACTAGCCGCTTCAAATTGCCCCATCTACTTCTGCTCCTATATAGTGTGCCTGTAAGTGTGTGTGTGATTAAACGGAAGATAGAGAAAGATGTTAGTCAATAATAAATAAAATATTTAGTAATACATATATATATATATATATATATATATATATATATATAGTAATATTTAGTAACAAATATAAACACTCAAATACTAAAATGGACATGAATCCACCTTGCAGTGCTGGTTTGAATCCCAATTTGAGTGGTTTCCATGTTCTCCCTTTGTCCAAATGCATGGGTTTAAGGTAAATTACCTGTTCTAAATTGGCCCTATATAGTGTGTGTGCATGTGAGTGATTGTGCCCAGCGATGGTTTGGCACCCTGTCTTGGGTGCATCTGCCCAGCGCCTGAAACGTTCTCCCCTGAATGGGCATGGGAACCCCCATGACCCTAATAAAGGATACTACTAGCACACACACATATTCTGCTCTGTCTACCTGGCATTAGTGTCTGACCTGCAAATCTGACCCACCTGTTTTTCTGAATGGATTTAAACGTCAGACATCATCAAAAATCATACAGTGGAGACTGTATCAACCACAGAGTGACGGTAATGCTCATTATTTAAAATGTGGAAGTGGAACTGTCCATAATCCTTTTAAATTCATATTGTGAATCAATAATTAGTTTTTTGGTTTGGGGTGAAATATTGCAGAGCTGGATGAAACACGATTTGATAATGTTTTAAAAATGATATGTGCTTTGAACAATTTAAATAAAATAGTTTGACCTAAACATGGTTCGTTGAACCTCCTTTTAAGGTTTTGAGATGTTTGACAGCCTCCTCTCTGTATGTTCTTTTTGGGTTTTTTTCTGTATAACAGTGTTTTTACAAGGCTTAGGAATTTGACTTGGCCATATTGATTGCTATAGGACTTCTGCATTCCCGGTTTAAATCCCCATCTGGACGGAGTTTTCATGTTCTCCCCGTGTCCACGTGGTTTCCTCCTGGTTCTCCGGTTTCCTCCCACAGTCCAAAAACATGGATCAAGTCAATTGAGTTCTCCAAATTGCCCCATATAGAGTGTGTTTGTGACCAGTGATAGATTGGTGACTTGTCCTGGGTGTATCTGCCCAGCGCCCGAAACGTTCTCCCCTGGATGGGCATGGGAAACGACCCTAATATAGGATGAAGGGGAAGAAGATGGATGGATGGAAAGAGGAGGTTTTGTCCAACAGCCACCTACACACTATATTCATCCATCCGGTCCTGATTGCTATAGGACTTCTGCATTTGGTTCCTTAAGATTTGACCCGACTTGGCTTCTGCGTTGTATCTCAAAAACTCTTATCTAAAACTGTTAAAGACAGGGGGGCATTTCAGATACTGGGCAGATACACCCAGGACAGGGTGCCAATCTATCGCTGTTCACGTTCACTCACCCAGACTACCCACCCACCCTATATGGGGCAACTTGGACCATTCAATTTATCTTGAATCCATGTTTTTGGAATGTGGGAGGAAACTGGAGAACCAGGAGGAAACCCAAGTGTACACGGGGAGAACATGGAAACTCCACCCAGATCGGGATTCAAACTTGAATCCCCAGCGCTGACAGGCGGACGTGCTAACCACTAAGCCACCGTGCTGCCCACAGAATATTTATACTGATTGAATCCAATAAACCAGCGAAGCTTAATAGCCCTGTGTTTGGCTGTTTTTTCTTTCAGAGGCTAAAGCTGCAAGACTAACTGTCTTTTTGTACCATTTTATTTTCTGATTTTAAATCATGTATACAATTAGGAGTAGGTGCAGGCTTGTGGTTAAGGAACCAGCCTTGCAACCTAAAGGTCTCCAATTTGATTCCCAGTCTCACCAAGTAGGGTTTAAGTACCCTTGATTGTTGGGCTGGGCACTGTATACAGGGCTGCCCACAACTCTGTGTTCACTAGTGTGTGTGTTTTACTGTACGGATGGGTTACATGTGGAGGATTAATTGTTCTGTAACTACAGTAGGCACAATAGATCACTTTATCAATTGGAAACGATGTTAATATTCTGATTTATTCGTATTTAACTTTATGCGAAACATCAACGTTGTACTTGGGCTGGCATTAATATTTCCCATTTTCTGTGATCAACAGAAAAACACATGGAACTGTGTTTTTTATTCATGGTGCTGCAGACACAGTGAATTTAAACTAATGCGGATGTTCCTCTGATTCACTTCCTTTACCTAAAAATTGAAGGCCAGTTTTCGTGGCGTCATAAACTCCTTAACCATCTCGTCTGTCACTTGCTTGCGTCTCTCTTGGTGCGCTGCGATCATAGGTTGAAGCACCTCGATCAGACATTTCTTCAGTTCTCCGGTGAGTAGTGCTCCACTGGTGTAGTCCTGAAAACAAACAAACCAAAATTAACTTCCAGACGTCATGGTCTCCTTCATTCAAAGCTATTATTATTATTAATTATTATTATGATTATTTGTTCGGAGTCTAAAAGAATCAGCGTTTTGGCACCTGACGGATTTTCTCTAGCTGCTCATCATCCTCAAGGAAAAAGGTCAGGTACATGAAGGACACGTCCACATCTGGGTTGCCTCCGAACTTCCTGTGTTCCTCTATTGTATCTTTTCCTCCAGAAAATGCATACTTGTTGACCTACAGAATGCAGAGGTGGTTACCTACTTACTCAGCTTAGCATAAAAAGCTAGTTTGGTACAAATAAAAACATCAGGATTTTTGAACTTGGGTCCTTAAATGGAAAATTACATGTTTAATAGTCGGGGAAATGTTTTTTTATCCTAGCTTCATAAAACTTGCATAACTAAAATTTATTGAAATTTTTTTTGTACTATGGATTCACATTCGCTTCTCAGCGTTAGCGATTCCCGGTTTGAATCCCAATCTGGGTGAAGTTTCCATATTCTCCCTGTGTCCACGTGGGTATCCTCCGGGTTCTCCGGTTTCCTCCCACAGTCCAAAAACATGGATCAAGGTCAATTGAACTCTCCAAATTGCCCCATATGGAGTGTGTTTGTGTGCCTGTGTGAATGAGTGTGTCCCCAGCGATAGATTGGCGCCCTGTCCTGGGTGTATCTGCCCAGCACCCGAAACGTTCTCTCCTGGATGGGCATGGGGAACCCCCCACCCGCGACCCTGGTATAGGATAAAGTGGAAGATAATTGATGGAAGCTGAATTGAATTGAGCAGTTGTGCTTCCAGGTTTGAATCCCAATCTGGGTGGAGTTTCCATGTTCTCCCCATGTTTGCTTCGGTTTCCTCCAGGTTCTCCAATATTCCAAAAACATGGATTCAAGGTAAACTGAACGCCCTATATAGTCTGTGTGTGTGTGACCAGTGACAGACTGGCAGGGTGTATCTGTTCAGCGCCTGAAACATTCTCCTGGGAATGCCTTTGTGTGCCTCCTTGAAGAGCTGGAAGAGGTAGCTGGGAATAGGGATGTGTAGGCCTTGTTGTTTATATTACTGCCCCCATGACCCAGACCCGGATAAGCGGCGGATAATGAATGGATAGATGATGTAATGTACTGTACCTTTGTTTTTATCTGCTTGGGTGTATCTGTCAGGAAGATGGATGAATTGGGGTCACTAGCGCTCATCTTGGTCTGAGCACCTTGCAACGCAGGGAAAAACGTGGAGTGCATCAGAGCAGGTTTGGGGCAGCCGATGCGTGGTGCAACATCGCGCGTCATCCGGAAATATGGGTCCTGTAACATAAAAACAAAATAAACTTAAATTAAACTGAAATTATTTGCTGCAAAAGACTTTACAGAGTGATTCATGGTTATTTCAATAAAAGATCTAGATCTTGTTAGATATGTAGCAAGTTTGCATGAGTTGGTTGGTTAATTCATTCATTATCTCCCGCTTCATCCTCTATTAGGGTCACGGTGGGGTTCCCCATGCCCATCCAGGGGAGAACGTCTCGGGCGCTGGGCGGATAGACCCAGGACAGGGTATCCATCGCTGGGCACACACTCACTCACTCACACACACTCTATATGGGGCAATTTGGATAACTCAATTAACTTGATTCATGTTTTTGGACTGTGGGAGGAAATCGGAAAAGCCGGAGGAAACCCACGCGGACACGGGGAGAACATGGAAACTCCACCCAGATGGGGATTCGAACCGGGAATCCCTAGTGCTAAGAGGCGAACGTGCTAACCACTAAGCCACCGTGCCGCCCTGGTTGGTTAATGTTTTTTTTAACACGATGTTTATATCATAGCGAGTGGCACAGTGGCTTAGTGGTTAGCACGTTCGCCTCTCAGTGCTAGGGATTCCCGGTTCCAATCCAAATCTGGGTGGTGTTCTCCCCGTGTCTATGTGGGTTTCCTCCGGGTTCTCCGGTTTCCTTCCACAGTCCAAAATCATGGATCAAGGTCATTTGAATTCTTCAAATTGCCCCATATAGAGTGTGTCTGTGTGCGTGAGTATGCCCAGCGATAGATTGGCGCCCTCTCCTGGGTGTATTTGCCCAGCGCCCGAAACGTTTTCCCTTGATGTGCATAGGGAACCACCCCACGACCCTAATAGAGGATAAAGCGGAAGATAATGGATGGATGTTTATACCATAGTCATTTTCATGGAAGGAAAGGTATTTTAAGATAGTAAAAAATTGACATAAATGGATGTTATTTTTATTTTTTGGAGACATGACAATAAATCGATGGGCGGCATGGTGACTTGGTGGTTAGCAAGTTTGCCTCTCAGCACTAGGGATTCCCAGTTCGAATCCCAATCTGTGTGGAGTTTCCATGTTCTCCCTGTATCCGAAAGGGTTTCCTCCAGGTTCTCTGGTTTCCTTCCACAGTCCAAAAACATGGATCAAGGTCAAATGAATTCTCCAAATCTCCAATCTTCTGTTTGGCCTGTCAGTTTTGGCACCCGGTGCAATTGAGTTTCTACGGTGTCTAGGCACTTTAGGTATGACTTTTTGACTACCTTGTATGAGAATGTAAAAAGTAAATGCAAAGAAATATTAATGTGTGGGACTTTCTTGTTGCCAGACATTACAAACAAATATTTTAATACTATAAAAATGGCGAAAATGTTTTACTCTGCTATCAATCTGGTCAATGCTCTTCATGCACATTTAACCATACTAGATGGTGAGGGGGCTGTGTCTACTGGGATTCTCAGAATTTCTATAGTACAAACAAAGAGTAGTGTTTAAAATCTATTCTTGGTCACATTAGTAGCACTTATTTCACGTTAGTGAAGTTTACCAGTGCCTCAGTTATTTTCTTAAATGTATCTATGCACCTGACCTGATCGATCGCACAGGGGATGAGACACTGCAAGTCTTTTCTGTCGTTGAAGATGTGTGGAAACGAACTGCTGAAGGAAGGAGCTGCCTGCACTGCAGGAAAACTGATCTTGCCTTAAATGAAATGGTTAAACACAGAAAAGAGTTAAGATAAATGTAAGGATATTATTAAAAAAAACTATATTGATCCTTGATTTTTTTAATTAATGAAACACTGTTTATTACAGTCCACACTTTAAATAATTAAAATTTAAATATACTTACCTATGCAGTCACTGTCTGTAAATCCAAATATACCTTTAACTTGGTTAAACGTTACATGCTTCTGTATTTTCAGTACATTTCTGTAGAATGACGGACTCATGCTGCATACAGAAGAGCAAAATGAATTAAACACAATGTTAGTGTTATAAATCAGTGTGGCACTCATGTAATTTGTTTTTGATCATCCTTAGCACAATTCAGTAGTAATCTATCTTCTTTCTGATCATCAGATGAACCAGAGAAACCACAGCGTGAATGCATAGCGTTGTGCATTGTTTTGTTCTAAGGCAAGCAGATTATCCAATTAGCTTCATCCATTCCTATCAAAGACGTTACAATGTAAATATATATTTATGTCTGTGTGTTTTGTGTTGTGATGTTAATGTATTGTGTTGTAATAAAGCCACGGTTTTTATGCAACACAAATTTGAGATCTCCACTCTGACAATAGTAAATTATTAAAAGTATTACAGCATTTTATATATATATATATATATATATATATATATATATATATATATATATATAAATAAATATAAAAACACACTTTTTTTCCACAAATTTCTTACATTTGGCACAGTGTGGTGACACCTGACTCATATTATGCATCAAAAATAATTTTATTTAAATAAAATTCGCTAACAGTTTTGTTCTCCATATTTTAACACGAACAGGTTTTGCCATTGGGTGACACAATGGCTTTGAGGGTAGCATGTCTGCCTCTCAGCTCTGGGGATCCGAACCCGGATCAGATCTGGCTGATGTTTCCATGTTTTCCTCATGTCCACATGGATTTCCCCCTAACAATCCAAAAACATGGATTTAAGTGAATGGTCTGCTCTAATTTGCCACCATCCAAATTGCCCCTATATAGTGTCTGTTGTCTGGTGATGGATTAGCGTCCTGTCCTGGGTGTATCTTCCCTACGCCTTAAAAGTTTACCCTGTGAATGGGCATGGAAGATAAGATTCTCACCACAACCCTAGTAGAAATTTAAATGGAAGATTGCCATTAGTGGCATTAGTGTGACTCGTATATTTGTTAAATATATTTGTTATAAATGTTAAAAATTAGCATCATTTTGTTTCTTACCCCATGTAGTCAAGGTCAGAGAAGATGAATGTTTTATTGACATCAAACCCACAGGCAATGATGTCTTTAGCATTTTCCACAGCAAAGCGGTAACAGTCCTCCTGTGTTAGATCTTTCCACAGGTACTTCTCATCATCGGTCAGCTGAACAACCAAAGGTACATCGAACATGTCCTGTAGCCACCTAAACACACACAACACAATTTATTCACTTCCATCAGCTAGCAGATTTCTAATACACTCTTCTTTTAAAGTTATCTATTTTTTGAGTGTTAATGAATGGATCCCATGTGGCACTGCAATCTTACCAATTAAATACTATTTAAAAAGAAAATGATAACATCTAGTAACCCTATGTACAGAATCATACAGTACATTAACTACTCTCCCTTTATTATTAGAAGAGCATTTTTTCTAGTGGTGTCTTCCCCATTTTGTAATTTATTTTAGGATGCATCCATCCATTATGTTCTGCTTTATCCTCTATTAGGGTCACGGGGGGCGGCATGGTGGCTTAGTGGTTAGCACGTTCGCCTCTCAGCGCTAGGGATTCCCGGTTCGAATCCCCATCTGGGTGGAGTTTCCATGTTCTCCCCGTGTCTGCGTGGGTTTCCTCTGGGTTCTCCGGTTTCCTCCCACAGTCCAAAAACATGGATCAAGTTAATTGAAATCTCAAAATTGCCCCGTATAGAGTGTGTTTGTGTGTGTGAGTGAGTGTTTGCCCAGCGATGGATTGGCGCCCTGTCCTGGGTCTATCTGCCCAGCGCCCGAGACGTTCTCCCCTGGATGGGTATGGGGAACCCCACCGCGACCCTAATAGAGGATAAGTGGGAGATAATGAATGAATGAAAGGGTCACGGGGGAGGTTCTTGGGCGCTGGGCACACACTCACTCACACATACACACTCTATATGGGGCAATTTGGAGAATTTAATTGACCTTGATTTATGTTTTTGGACTGTGGGAGGAAACCAGAGAATCCGGAGGAAACGGAAAGAACATGGAACACCCAGATTGGGATTGGAACTGGGAATCTCTAGTGCTGAGAGTCAAATGTGCTAACCACTAAACCACCGTGCCACCCTATTCTAAAGTGCTGTGAATGCAAAAAAGAGCCTTCTTACTTGGTAAAGATGAAGGGGATAAGATGGCCCACATGCATGGCTTGCGAGGAAGGTCCTCTTCCCGTGTAGAGAAAGAAAGGCTTCTTATTCTCATAGGCATCCAGTACCTGATGCATGTCTCTGAAAAGCAGCCATAACAGATTATGTGTTATAACTATGTATGATGTCAATACTTATTAAAGCTCCACAGCTTTATCATGGCTGACCTGTGTGAAAAGAAAACGCCTCGGCGAAGAAACCGGTGCGCTCTTTGTCCACTGACTCTGCTTATTCTGTCAATCAATTCCTGATCAATCTTACTGCTTCCAAATCGCTCTGTAAAAAGTTAATATGTTGTTTTAAAGCTGTTAGGGCTGTTTGAAGCTGTTAGCTGTTAGCATTTGCTGTACTTAAAAAGAAGATAAGGGTGGCACGGTGGCTTAGTGGTTAGCACATTAGCCTCTCAGAGCTAGGGATTCCTGGATTGAAACCTTCTCTCCTGGATGGGCATGGGGAACCATATACAACCCTTGTAGATGATAAAGCAGAAGATAATGGATGGATGGATGGATGGATGGAAAAAGAAGATTAAGATTCAGTGCTTTAAACTGATTTTGCTCCTAACAACTGGGCGGTAGCTCAGTGGTTAGGGCGTTGGACTATCAAACTGAAGGTTAGTGGTTCAAATCCCAGGTCCCCTGAAGTTACCAATGTGGGTCCTTGAGCAAGACCCTTAACCCTCATTGCTCCAGGGATGTTGTGATGAACCCTGTGCTCACCTTGTAAGTCGCTTTCGATAAAAGCGTCTGCCAAATGACCAAATGTATGTAATGTAAATGATTATCAGCATTCAGACATTCCTATTATCTTCCGCTTAACTCTCTATTAGGGTCGCGTGGGGGGCATGGGTAGTCCCCAAGCCCCTCCAAGGGAAAACGTTTCGGCACTGGGCAGATACACCCAGGACAAGGCACCAATCTATCACTGGGCACACTCACTCACACAGAAACACTCAAAGAGCATCAAACCCTCCACCCTGACTGGGATTCGAACCTGGAATCCCCAGCCCTGAGAGGCGTGCTAACCCCTAAGCCACCGCCAGGATTCAGACAAAACATTCTAAATATTGCAGTAAGCACAATCACCAATTAGCTTGTTGTAATCCACTCCTTTTGCACTGGAGGTAGATACATTCCAGGGATCCACTTGATCTTCTGCATCTTCTACATCTGGTCCATTATTGTTAGGAACAATGACATCATTTGGTGGACAACCAGCCTTGTAGTCCTGACCCGTGATTTTTTTATAGTCCACCTTCAGCTTCAGCAACAACTGAACAGCAGCATCAATGTCAGCCTAAGCAAAGAAAACACATATCTATTATAACATGATCAAGACCTAAAATAGAGGGGGGTAAAAACCCACTAATAGTCGAATTTGAATGAACATTACACAGAATTGGGAATTGGTTTCGGGATTTGCAGCGCCTTATTCTTGGAATGAACAGGTACCACTTGGCACTTTCAGGACCCTTCCCTTCACTTCTCGGAGGAAACCCACGTGGACAACATGGAAACTCCACCCAGATGGGGATTCAAACTGGGAATCCCTAGCGCTGAGAGGCGAACGTGCTAACCACTAAGCCACCCCTCATCAGTACACCCTCATCTATAAATGTTTATTATTGGGATTGATTGTTCTAGTCTCAACAGTCAATTTCACAATTTTTCTCGCTCTGTAACCTTGGTTTCATAATTAACTCTCATCTTAAACTGTCTGATCAGGTCACTAAAACTGCCCGTTCTTGCAGATTTTTCCTGTAAGACATCAGGTAGCTCAGACCTTTCTTGACTGAACATGCTACTCAGATTTTAGTCTGGATGTAGGACTAGATGTTACAATCGCAATTATTTCTGCATCGCAACATTTGGGTTCCTATACTATACATATTACTAAACTTTACATATTTTTTAATTAAAGTTATAAGTTATGTTGACTGATATTTGCAGGGGTATTCATTCATCAGATGTTACAAAACAAACAATAAATGACAATAATACTACACTTAGAAATACGTACTTTAGTAGCTTTCTCTGACTTTAGGACTCGAACTTTGTTCCCTTGTACACATAATTTCTGGTAGAGATCCAAAGGCGTCAGGTTGGGTGAAGTATCATCTTGATGGTCTTCCATCTTTTACCCTAATAAAGCATACAAATAAAGCATAATAAAGCATACATATGGTAGCCTTTAAGTTTAGCCTGCGTTGAGTCTCCTAGCGATGGAGATTCAGGTTCGAAACCTGTTTCCACTGGGTTCTCTGGTTTCCTCCCAATCCAAAACCATGGACTACCATATTGCTCATTTGGAAAACAATATCTACTAACATTTTAATTGATTTGGAACCATTTATTTGTATCTAATTGCTATAAATATGTTAATAAAATATTAAAGATACACATAATATACACCAAATTTATGTTTTTATGCAAGAATAAGAATAATATATATAAACAAAATCATATTTTATTACAAGGTCATTGGTTAAGTAAATCATTTTCAGATCATCATATAGACCTTATGATTGCTTAGTTTCAGATATAGATAAAATAAAAGAGTCTCATATCGAGTCCATTTATATTATCTGGTATAGAAAGTAAATTATTAATGCTCACATTTTTTAAAATGCAGTAAAATTTATCATCATCATCATCATCTGGGTGAAGATTCCATGTTCTCCCCATGTCAGTGTGGGTTTCATTAGGGTTCCGCCCACAGTCCAAACTTGGGTTCAAGGTAAATTCAAATGCTCTAAATTGTCCCATACACAGTGTGTTTGTGTGTGTGAGTCTGTGAGTGTGTGCCCAGTGATAGATTGGTGCTCTGTCCTGGGTTTATCTGCCCAGCCCATGGATTAAGAGGAAGATAATGAATGAATAAATTATTAATTAAACCACATTTAATTTAATGTTGTATCTTTTTACAATGTTAAACAGCAGTAAAAATGACCACACTTTGTTTTTTTTTTTTTTACAAACAAAACGGTCATCAGTCTGCCTGATGTCAACACTTGTTCCTGCCCAACAATAATTATGTACAACCTTTGTACAGCAATATCTCCTGCTCTGGTGTCGAGGCCCACTGATCCCAGCTTTAGTGTTTGAGTTGGCTGTATATTACAATTTAAAATGAAGGTTTTGTTACCGAACTCTGTATAACATACATCATAACAAACTCATTATAAGTAAACAACCTGAAGCATGCAGCTAAAGTACTAGGTTTAAGAACCAATAGTAAAGATAAGGACTATGATGTAATGTCCTGCCATATCTATAAAACGTTACACGTTACATTTATATGAATAAATGTTACTCCTAACATCACTATGCACGTTAATAATTTATATTAATATTAATAATTCATATTTTTGCTATAGATACTGCTTAATTCATGTCATGTGACTTAAACCCATATAAGTTTGAACCATATGCACACTCATCCAAAATATGGATTCAAGGTAAAATCAAATGCTCTAAATTGCCCCATATAGTGTGTGTTTCTGTGTGTCTCTGTGAGCAAGTGTGATAAATTGGCACTCTATCCTGGGTTTATCTGCCCATCGCCTAAAACATTCTCCCCTGGGTGGGCATGGCCCCCCCAGCAGAGGATTAAGCGGAGGATAACGAATGAATGAATGATTATTAATTAAACCATATTTAATTTAATGTTGTATCTTTTTACAATGTTGAAAGCAGTAAAAAAGACAAAACTTTGTTTTTTTAACAAGATGTCAACACTTGTTCCTGCCCAACAATAATTATGTACAACCTTTGTACAGCAATATCTTCTGTTCTGGTGTCGAGGCCCACTGATCCCAGGTTTAGTGTTTCAGTGTTTAGTGTTTTTAGTGCTGTATATACATTCATTCATTATCTTCCGCTTTTTCCTATATTAGGGTCGTGGGGGGCCCATCCAGGGGAGAACGTTTTGTGCACTGGGCAGATACACCGAGGACAGGGCGCCAATCTATCGCTGGGCACACACTCACACACAGACACGCACACAAACACACTCTACATGGGGCAATTTGGAGAACTCAATTGACTTGATCCATGTTTTTGGACTGTGGAAGGAAACTGGAGACCCCGGAGGAAACCCACGCAGACACGGGGAGAACATGGAAACTCCACCCAGATGGGGATTGAACCGGGAATCCCTAGCGCTGAGAGGCGAACATGCTAACCACTAAGCCACCGTGCCGCCCTTGGCTGTATATTACAATTTAAAATTAAGGTTTTATTACCAAACTCTGTATAACATACGGCGGCACGGTGGCTTAGTGGTTAGCACGCTCGCCTCTCAGCGATAGGGATTCCCGGTTCGAATCCCCATCTGGGTGGAGTTTCCATGTTCTCCCCGTGTCTGTGTGGGTTTCCTCCGGGTTCTCTGGTTTCCTCCCACAGTCCAAAAACATGGAACAAGTTAATTGAATTCTCAAAAATTGCCCCATATAGAGTGTGTCTGTGTTAGTGAGTGTGTGCCCAGCGATGGATTGGCGCCCTGTCCTGGGTGTATCTGCCCAGCGCACGAGATGTTCTCCCCTGGATGGGCATGGGGAACCCCACCGCGACCCTAATAGAGGATAAGCGGGAGATAATGAATGAATGAATGTATAACATACATCATAACAACCTCATTATAAGTGAACAACCTGAAGCATGCAGCTAAAGTACTAGGTTTTAGAACCATTCATTCATTCTGAATCTTCCGCTTTATCCTATATTAGGGCAGATACACCCAGGACAGGGCGCCAATCCATCACTGGGCACACACTCACACACACACTCTATATGGGGCAATTTGGAGAATTTAATTGCCCTTAATTCATGTTTTTGGACTGTGGGAGGAAACCGGAGGAAACCCACGCAGAAACGGGGAGAACATGGAAACTCCACCCGGGGATTCGAACCGGGAATCCCTAGTGCTGAGAGAATAGTAACGATAAGGAGTATAATGTAATGTCCTGTCATATCTATTAAACGTTACATTTATATGTTACATTATATGTTCCTCCTAATATCACTACGCACGTTAATAATTGTATTTTTGCTGTAAATAGTGTTTAATTCATGTCATGTGACTTATTCTACATTTAAACCCATATGTTTGAAGCATATGCACAATCATTCTCGCAAACAAATGACGTTTTCTATAAAACACGCTGCAAAAACACAATATGTCGCGTAGTGCGTTGTCTAACAAGCACGTAACAGTTTGAATGGCAGCGTTAAACTGTGAGAAATGTGAGAGTTAAAGTAAAAAGAATTAGAATGAAATACCGTGCGGCTTCACGACGCGTTCACACTCTTCATTCTACTTGCATCAGACTGACGCTCGCTTACCAGGAGTCCCAGCCCGGTCAGACCGGGTGAAACAACGGCCTGAAAACATAGTTCCGATTGATTGAACTTTTATTTTAAATAATTTATTCAAAACTCCGCAGTAGCTACATATACAATCACTAAAAACTTTAATTTTTAAACGACTTACACGCTATAATAAAGTTATATTAATAAAGTTTAATAATATTAAAACCAACCACACCACCACCACCACAACAACAACAACAACAATAATAAAACTGGTGGTTACTTAGTGGTTATCATGTTCGCCTCTCAGCACTAGGGATTCCAGGTTCGAATCCCACTCTGGGTGGAGTTTCCATGTTCTCCCCGTGTCCGTGTGAGTTTCCTTCGGGTTCTCCGGTTTCCTCTCACAGTCCAAAACCATGGATCAAGTTGTCTCCAAGTCTCCAAGAAGTCTCCAAGTCTCCAAGTTGCCCCATATAGAGTGTGTTTGTGTGAGTGAGTGTGTGCCCAGCGATAGATTGGCGCCCTGTCCTGGGTGTATCTGCCCAGCGTCCGAGACGTTCTCCCCTGGATGGGCATGGGGAACCCCACCGCGACCCTAATAGAGGATAAAGCGGAAGATAATAGATGGATGGATAATAATAACGGTGGCTTAGTGGTTAGCAAGTTTGTCTCTCAGTGCTGGGGATTCCCAGTTCGAATCCCAATCTGGGTGGAGTTTATATGTTCTTCTCATGTGCCCGTGGGTTTCCTCCAGGTTCTCCGGTTTCCTCCCACATTCCAAAAACATGGATCAAGGTCAATTGAATTCTTTAAATTACCCCATATAGAGTGTGTGTGTGTGTGTGTGTGTGTGTGTGTGTGTGTGTGAGTGAGTAAGTGTGTGAGTGCCCAGCGATAGAATGGCGCCCTGTCCTGGGTGTATCTGCTCAGCGTCCAAAATGTTCTCCCCTGGGTGGGCACGGGGAACCCCCCTACAACTCGAAAAGAGGATTAAGTAGACGGATGAATAAATAATAACATTCAACAACAACAATAACAATAATAGGACAGCACAGTGACTTAGTGGTCAGCATGTTAATCTCTCAGTACTGGAGTTTCAGGTTCGAACCCCCACAGTCCAAAAACATGTATTCAAGGTAAATTAAATGCTGTAAATTTCCCTATATAGAGTGTGTTTGTGGGTGTGTCTGTGTGAGTGAGAGTGCCCGGCGACGGTTTATTTTTATAATAATAATATACATATTCAATATTAATATAATAATAATAATAATAATAATAATAATTTTATATTATAAATTATAAATTATAAATAATATTATATATTTTTGTTGTTGTTTATGTTTCCTAATAGAAATCTTAGTTTTTAAATAACGTAACCGTAGGAGACTTTTATTTTGCCTGCACGTCGATGAATTCCCGTCCAGCAAGTAGATTTCGTTCTTACTCTTGAACCTTTAACTAGTTGGCAGCCTGTCTCCGAAATGTGAGTCTGTCCGTTTTTAATCTTCACAAACTTCGCAAACAAAAATTAGGCTGAAATGAGATCGCGACACAAAGCTTTAATATCTAGCACGTTAGCTCCGAATAACAACGAACGCATGTGAGTTCGGTGGGACTTTTATTATATTATTATTATTATTATTATTATTATTATTTTTATTATTATTATTATTATTATATTGCGACTTCTTAACTAACTGATGTCCACGCTGCCACCGCAGTACAGGATCAGACATGAAGTCTATAGTGGATTATGATGATTCGGACAGTGAGGACACTTCAGAAAACCAAACAGCATTTCAACTCAAGCAAACACAGGATGAAGGTGTCAATGAAATATTAAGAAACATTAAGAACCCCAACAACCTTGTGCTTAATGACAGTCCTCTAACACAAAGCGTTAACCCCCCAGCAGCTTTAAACTGGCTGCCAAAATTCCAACATGAAGACATTCCCAAACACCAGGCAGTGCCAACTCCAATGGGTTTGAGTTCTAAAGAAACTCATGGACCTCCACCTGGACTGAGACCTTATGTATCAAAGCGACGGCGGCTGGGCGGCCCGCCTGAGGACAAAGTTCAGCCTGCACTGTCAGAGAAGCTGCAGGTTAAGAACCCACAGTTTCTTTCTGAAGTGTCAGAAAGAATTCGGCCTTTTCTCGGCAAGAAAGCTGGTGCGGCAGAGCTGCCCAAACGTGTGGAGCATGAGCTCCGAGCTCATCAAGGGCCAGTGAACACAGTAAGGTGGTGCCCGGTGCCACAGCTCAGCCACCTGCTGCTCTCAGCCTCCATGGACAAGACTGTCAAAGTAAGCATGGTTTGTTCATGACTGCCACGATTTGTATATATATATCCAGCTCAGGTGATAACAATGTAGTGTAATGAACCTAAATCAAGTTCTCTGTATTCTGACAGCTGACAGGTGTGTGTGTATATATATATATATATATATATTCATTCATTCATTCATTCATTCATTATCTTCCGCTTATCCTCTATTAGGGTCGGGGTGGGGTTCCCCATGCCCATCCAGGGGAGAACGTCTCGGGCGCTGGGCAGATAGACCCAGGACAGGGCGCCAATCCATCGCTGGGCACACACTCACTCACTCATACACACTCTAAATTGGGCAATTTTGAGAATTCAATTAACTTGATCCATGTTTTTGGACTGTGGGAGGAAACCGGAGAACCCGGAGGAAACCCACGCAGACACGGGGAGAACATGGAAACTCCACCCAGATGGGG
>JAFMOD010000334.1:97618-128121 GCA_019802435.1 Corydoras maculifer
TATATATATATATATATATATATATATATATATATGGGGCAACACAGTGGCTTAGTTGTTAGCATGTTCTCCTCTCAGCACTAGGGATTACCAGTTCGAATCCCCATCTGGGTGGAGTTTCCATGTTCTCCCCATGTCCGCGTGGGTTTCCTCCGGGTTCTCTGGTTTCCTAAAAACATGGATCAAGTCATTTGAGTTCTACAAATTGCCCCATATAGAGTGTGTCTGTGTGAGTGAGTGTGTGCTCAGTGATAGATTGGCACCCTGTCCTGGGTGTATCTGCCCAGCGCCTGAAACATTCTCCCCCGAATGGGCATGGGGAACCCCCCTGCGACCCTAATAGAGGATAAAGCGGAAGATAATGGATGGATATATATATATATATATATATATATATATTTTTTTTTTTTTTTTTTTTTTGACAATCCTTTATTGGTCCCACAATGGGGGATATTCACATGTCTCAGCAGCATAAATGACAATAATTGTGAAAGTTATAGATACATATAATGTATCTATTCCAAGAAGTACTTTCAAAAGAAAAAATGTAATCGAAATAGAGATCAGTATATCCATCCATTATTTTCCGCTTCATCCTCTATTAGGGTCGCGGGGGGGTTCCCCATGCCCATCCAGGGGAGACAGGACAGGGTGCAAATCTATCGCTGGGCACACACTCACTCACACAGACACAAGCACACTCTCTATGGGGCAATTTGGAGAACACATGATCACTTGATCCAATGCTTTTGGACTGTGGGAGGAAACCAGAGAACCCGGAGGAAACCCACGCGGACACGGGGAGAACATGGAAACTCCACCCAGATGGGGATTCTTACCGGGAATAACGAACGTGCTAACCACTAAGCCACCGTGCTGCCCAGAGATCAGTATATACAGAATAAAAATTAAGTCAATTAAGTACATGGAATATAACACAGAGGGGAGACGAAAAGAAATTCCAAGAAATACCAGGGCACGTCCCCTCTCTTAAGGTGTAACAACAAAAAAACAACGTTTGAGTCATAAATGTGTTTATTAAAAGTCAAATAGTTACTAAACAGATTTCCAATTTCTCTAGCAATCAAATATTGCTCTAGTGGCCACATTACGAAAATCAGTTTCTGAAGAAAAAAAAACCATCAGAAAAACAATGTATTGTACGCTGGGTTTAGAAAACTATTTTTTTTTATTGCTAAATATAATCATCTTTATAAAACAAGTAGTTTCGTATTCGTAATGTATTTTATATCACGCATTGATACGACTGTGAAGCGGTCAGAGGTATGTGTTATTGTCAATAATGTCACGGCTTTACACACGGCTCCCAGCCCTTGGGATCAAGGTTCAAATGTTAATTTGGGTGCAGTTTTCATCTTCTCACAAGGGTCCCCATAGAGTTTTGGGTTTTCTTGTTTCCTTTCACGATCCAATTGGATTTGGGGTAAATTACTCTATAATAAAAAAAAAAAACAAGGTTTGATTCATAAATGCGTTTATTGAAAGCAAAATCGTTAAGCTACTGGTCTTTAAGTATTCTAGTTCGGTTTTTAAAGTGAACGCTGATTGCTGAGTAACAGGAACTACCCATTTTATAATTATGTTGCTTTCATATGTATCTTAATGCAGCTAACTCCAAATTTTACAATAATGTGATGTCAAGCAATCTCATATAAAGGTGAATGTGTCCTCATTCTTTTGTCTCTATTAATCCTCTCTGAGGTAAGTACAGATGACTATACAAAATGCATTTTCTTATTTGTTATTGAAGACCCTATGCTGTGTGTGACCTTTGCTTAATTAAAAAAATTAATATTTATGAGCCTGCTTGTCAGTGTTTGCAGGAGCATTAAACCAGCTTCTAAAGCTCCTACCTTTTCAGCGGGCTGAGAAAGTGTCACAGCAGATGGTCTAATTAATTTCGCAGCGCTGATAGATTATCTATTGCATTTAGCTTTTCTCACGTTTTCCTTTTACGCTCATCTGCAACCTGTCTAGAATAAAATATGGTCTTTTGTTACTAATTATATGCCATGCAGAAGATTTATTAGAAGTTTTATTGTTATCTTAAAAACATATTTAGTGTATTTTTTTTCTTGTAGCCATCTTATTTGTCCACTCACATTCATACATTAATTTTATTTAAACAAATCAAGGTACGGTGGTGGGGATCCAGGTTCAAATCTCAATCTGGGTGGAGTTTCCATGTTCTCCCCGTGTCCACGTGGGTTTCCTCCCACAGTCTAAAAACATGAATCAAGGTCAATTGAATTCTCCATATTACCCCATATAGAGTGTGTTTGTGTCTCTATGAATGAGTGTGTGACCAGCGATGGATTGGCGCCCTGTCCTGGATGTATTTGCCCAGTGTCCGAAACATTCTCCCATCTCTGGATGGGCATGGGGAACCCCCCTGTGACCCTAGTAGAGGATAAAGTGGAAGATAATGGATGGATATATATATATATATATATATATATATATATATATATATATATATATATATATATTTTTATAATTACTTTTCTTTTTAGATATATTAGATGTATCTTTTAAACTTTTCCAATCACTTATCACTGAGAATGTGGATTTTTCCAATATTGGGACAAATCCAAGCTTATCTTATCTCATCTTCGCTGAAAAGCTTTAGAGAGCTAGCTGAAAAGCAAAAGACATTTTATGTTCAAGTCCTAAAACAAAACCATACAATTCAAGAAGGGTTGTATTTTTTTTACATGACTGCACATAAATATTCCTTAAAAACTACCCAGCCATTTTAGACAGTGTTATCTTCAAAACTGTGCATCTGTTTAACAAACCTGTTTAACTCAAAACAATAGGATCATAACATTTATATTTGTTAAAATCTGAATATGATTTTGAGGTGCTGCAAATGAATAACATGTCTCTCTCTTTAAAGGTTTGGGATGGTGCAGCTAGTGGACAGTGCCTTCAGATTTATGCTCCTCACTCTGAAGCAGTTCGAGATGCTTGCTGGTTGCCATGTGGACGACGCCTCCTCACTGGCTCCTTTGACAATACAGCATCTCTTTTGGAAGTGGAGACAGGTATTGTGTTTTAAAAGTTTGTGACCCCATGAGAAAATGTTTACATAAGGCTTTTTAACTTTTATTATGCAGCTTTAACCTGCAGATCGAGATCTTACGATATACAATAATTACATAAAGTGATTTCTGGAACTGGCACGTTCGCCTCTCAGCACTAGGGATTCCCAAATCAAATCCCAATCTGGGTGGAGTTTCCATGTTCTCCCCGTGTCCATGTGGGTTTCCAATTGCATTCTCTAAATTGCCACATATGGGTTTTTCTCCGGGTCTTTCAGTTTCCTCCCACAATCCAAAAACATGGATTTAGGGTAAATTGCCCTATATGGCATGCCCTATATGGCATATGGCGCCTTTTCCTGGGTGTATCTGCACAGCACCTGGAACGTTCTCCCCTGGATGGGCATGGGGACCCCCCCCCCGCGACCCTAGTACAGGACAAAGTGGAAGATAATGGATGGATGGATTTCTGGAACTGTTCCTGAGCCCATGCAGTAGTTTTCCAATAGAGAATCATGTCTGTTTTTAAAGAAAGAGCTGCCTGAGGGCCCAAAGATCACAAACATTTGACTTTTGTACTCAGAGATTTCCCTAATTCTTTGAATTATATTATAGACTGTTGATGAGAAAACTTCGTAATCTTCACTGTTTTGTCCATATAGTGTATTATATGTTTTTGCCTATTTTACGAGATTGACTATTTACTATTTTACAAAACAAGGTAGCAGAGTTGTTTAGAATTTGAATGTCTGTATCTGTGAAAATATTTGTAATGAGCTGTCTTTTCATTTCTTTCAGCTCAGGTTGTTGCTAAGATGGATAACCAATTCAGGATTACTTGTCTCGCCATACATCCCATGGATCCTACTGTTTTTCTTTGTGGTGGGTTTAGTTCCGAGGTTAAGGCATGGGATTCCCGGGTTTACAAGGTTAGTTCATTTTTTCCCCCCTTTTTGAGACAGTTCCTGAAAGGGTTCATTTTATATAATAGAGAAAAAGGTTGTGCATTTTGGATCGCTAATGCAAAATGTATGTGTTTAATATTGATATATATGGTATGTTGCTGACAAATATCTTTCAGACGGTCAGAGTATACAAGGCTGGGATTCAGCAGACACTGGACATCATTTTTCTGGCTGAGGGTAAAGAATTTGTGACCAGCAGTGATGCAGTGAGTCGGGATTCGGCGGATCGCACATTGATGGCCTGGGATTTTGGAACAACTGCCAAAATTTCCAACCAAATATTCCATGTGAGGAAACGAACAAAAATCTGCTGGAAAATTGATTCATCCTCTCATTATCTTCCTCTTAAAGCTTGAAGCGCTGTAATTAACGTAACAAGACCTTAGGGAAGATGGCCACTTATATGGCAAAACATGTCAAGCAGACTTTTAATATTTTGTAATGTAACTGTCTTTTAGGGGCGGCACTGTGGCTAAGTGGTTAGTATGTTCTCCTCTCAGCACTTGGGATTCCAGGTTCGAATCCCAATCTGGGTGGAGTTTCCATGTTCTCCCCGTGTCCGTGTGGTTTTCCTCTGGGTTCTCTGGTTCCCTCCCACAGTCCAAAAACATGGATCAAGGTCAATTGAATTCTCCATATTGCCCCATATAGAGTGTGTCTGTGTGAGTGAGTGTGTGCCCAGGGATAGATTGCCACCCTGTCCTGGGTGTATCTACCCAGCGCCCAAAACGTTCTCCCCTGGATGGACATGGGAAACCCTTCCGCAACCCTAGTAGAGGATAAAGCAAAAGATAATGGATGAATGGATAACTGCCTTTTGGATGTGGCGGCATGGTGGCTAGATGGTTAATAACTGAACTAGGTGGCGTTTTCCATTCCCCGTGTCCAACTGGGTTTCCTCCGGGTTTTCCAGTTTTCTCCCACAGTCCAAAAACATGGATTTTAGGTGATTTGGCTTCTCTAAATTGCCCATATATAGTATGTTTGGTTGTGTGAGTGTGTGCCAAGCAATGGATTGGTGCCCTATCCTCAGTGTATATACCCAGTGCTTGAAAATTTCTTCCCACCCCCTGTCACCCTAGTAGAGGATTAAGCAAAAGATAATGAGATGAAGTATAAATTCAATCAATATTTCATACGAGATTTACCACTTACATCTTTGCAGTGCTTTTCTTATTATTTCCTGTCATTTTAATAATACCATTTTATTTGCAGGAGCGGTACACCTGTCCAAGTCTGGCCTGTCACCGATTAGAGCAGTCATTTGTTGCTCAGACCAATGGAGATTACATAGCACTTTTCTCAGCTCAAAAGCCATACAGAATGAACAAACGCAAGCGATTTAATGGCCATAAGGTGAGAGGGTTCTAATTTTTTTCCTAATATTTGTTTTTTGCATTATTTTAAGTTAAAAGTCTGTAAATAATTATTTATTAAACTTACATTTCCTGTCCATGTATTGTAGGTTGAAGGCTATGCCGTGCAATGTGACTTTTCTTCAGATGGAACAATATTAGCGACCGGTAGCTCGACAGGCTCTGTGCATTTCTATGACTTTCATAGTGCAAGGACGCTGTTAACCCTCCGTGCTCATCAGCAGGCCTGTGTCGGCGTGTCTTTTCACCCCGTGCTACCGGCTGTGGTTGCTACGTGTGATTGGGGAGGGGAGATCAAAATATGGAAGTGACTACATTGCGGACTTTGCTCCATATTTTCCTGTACTTTGTATTTAAATAATGTAAGAATAGGAATCATTTGGAAATGTTTTGAACTGGTTATGCAGTGGACTTACTGCCTTATGAATAAAATGATGTACAATGTAATAATTTTTAATTATTATAATTATTCATTCATTCATTCATTATCTCCCGCTTATCCTCTATTAGGGTCGCGGTGGGGTTCCCCATGCCCATCCAGGGGAGAACGTCTCGGGCGCTGGGCAGATAGACCCAGGACAGGGCGCTAATCCATCGCTGGGCACACACTCACTCACACAGACATGCACGCATACACACTCTATATGGGGCAATTTGGAGCATTCAATTGACCTTATTTCATGCTTTTGGACTGTGGGAGGAAACCGGAGAACCCGGAGGAAACCCACGCAGACACGGGGAGAACATGGAAACTCCACCCAGATGGGGATTCGAACCGGGAATCCCTAGCGCTGAGAGGCGAACGTGCTAACCACTAAGCCACCGTGCCGCCAACTTTTTATAATATTTAATATAAAAATTCTCTCCCTGTATCCAGACACATACACAGGCATGTGGGTTGGCTGCTCAAGGAGGATGAGTCCCCCACTGAGTCTTGGTCCTCTCAAGGTTTCGTCCTTAAAAGAACAACATAACAGGGAATTTTTTCTTGCCGCTTCGGCATGCTCTTTGGGGGTTTAAAGGCTTTTTATTCTGTAAAGATGCTTCGTGACAATGTACTGTTGTAAAAAGTGCTATATAAATAAATAGCTTGAACTTGAAATTCCTCCCACGCTCTAAAATCATCATTTCAAGGTGAATTGGCTGCTCTAAATTGTTTCCATCCAAGTTGCCCCATATAGTGTGGGTTTGTGTAAGTGATTGTGAGCCCAGGGATGGATTAGCTCCCTCCATCCCTCCATCAATTATCTTCCGTTTTATCCTCTACTAAAGACGCGGGGAGAGTTCCTCATTCCCATCCAGGGGAGAACGTTTCGGGCGCTGGGCAGATACACTCAGGACAGGGCGCCAACCTATCGTTGGGCACACACTCACACAAACACACTCTATATGGGGCAATTTTAGAGAATTCAATTGACCTTGATCCATGTTTTTAGACTGTGGGAAGAAACCGGAGAACCCGGAGAAAACCCACGCGGACAGGGGGAGAACATGGAAACTCCACCCAGATTGGGATTCGAACCTGGAATCCCAAGTGCTGAGAGGCGAACGTGTTAACCACGAAGCCTAAAAACAACGGCATTAAAGGTGTACACCACATAGTCAATGTACCTTTGTCTTATGCTCATGGTTCTCTTTTATCGTTTCAGAATGTAAATATTAAAACGGGCACAATTTAAGCTAAAAGCATGGTTGCAAAAACATATCTTGGCTGCCATTGTTGTGTATTTATTTAAAAACGTTCTCCTAAGACAGTGGAAAAATAAATACATTACATTGTAGTTTATGTTATTATATAAGACTATATTAAATACATAAAGGTTGTTTTTTTTTAACAGCAAGATCGTAAGTAAGGCATAAAAAGCAAAACCTTTTTACTTCAGCAAAGTCATATCATATTTGTACATACTGTATTCATGAACTGCAGCAGGTTTGGACCTTAAACAAGACACACTCGCATGTATTTGCAATTTCTAGGGATGGGATGGGTATTTATAGACTTAAATACTAAATCCATGGGGAAACAATACATTAAAAGACCAATTCTAGCATTAATAAACCGACTGTATTGTTTGTAAAACATAACTAGTATGTTTCAACTAGGTCAGCAGAGTAAGGCATCTAAAGTACCCCAGATTCATTTTGCGTTTTAGTGTTTTACAGTGTTTTACAGCTCTGCTTAAGGTCAATCATTCTGCATGTACTATACACTCGCCTTGCATAGCCAAACCATAGTGGAAGTTTTTCAAACCAGCACTGTGATTTTCCTCATGATGCATCATGTTTAAGAAAAAGAAATTTATACCCATATGACAAATAATAAGAAAGGTTCGGTTGCCGTTACTGTAAACAACAACATCCCTTTGCTTTAAAAGCTATTTTTTACCAAGGTATTGGATTTCAGACATGCCTTTAATTAAGATCTATGCGTTGGGAATGTAAGTGTACTTTTTAAATCTTTTTTTTGAGCACAACTAAAGCACAGTGGTGCTTGAAAACTTGTGACCTTCATTTTTAAATTATATTAAATGCCTAAAAGTAGGGGTGGCACGGTGGCTTAGTGGTTAGCACGTTCGCCATTCAACACTAGGGATTTCTGGTTCGAATCCCCATCTGGGTGGAGTTTCCATGTACTCCCTGTGTTTGCGTGGGTTTCCTCCGAGTTCTCCGGTTTCCTCCCACAGTCGAAAAACATGGATCAAGTTAATTGAGTTCTCCAAATTGCCCCCTATAGAGTGTGTTTGTGTGAATGAGTGTGTGCCCAGCGATAGATTGGCACCCTGTCCTGGGTGTATCTGCCCAGCGCCCGAAACGTTCTCCCCTGGATGGGCATGGGGAACCCCACCGCGACCCTAATAGAGGATAAAGCGGAAGATAATGGATGGATGAATGGATAAATGGACTACAGAATGTATTCATTCATTATCTCCCGCTTTATCCTCTATTAGGGTTGCGGTGAGGTTCCCCATGCCCATCCAGGGGAGAATGTCTCAGGCGCTGGGCAGATACATCCAGGACAGGACGCCAATCCATCACTGGGCACACACTCACTCACTCAAACACACTCTATATGGGGCAATTATATGGTATCTTAGTGATTAGTACCTTCGCCTCTTAGCGCTAGGGATTCCCGGTTCGAATCTCCATCTGGGTGGAGTTTCCATGTTCTCTCCGTGTCCACGTAGGTTTCTTCCGGGTTCTCCCGTTTCCTCCCACAGTCCAAAAAAAATGGACCAGGGTCAATTGAGTTTTCCAAATTGCCCCATATAGAGTGTATTTGTGTGAGTGAGTGTGTGCCCAGCGATAGATTGACGCCCTGTCCTGGGTCTATCAGCCCAGCGCCCGAAACGTTCTCTCCTGGATGGGCATGGGGAACCCCACCATGACTCTAATATAGGATAAAACGGAAGATAATGGGTGGTTGGAAAAACAGACAATGAGTGTAGAACTGAGGGGGAACCTAATAAAGGAATATATTTTCAAGCACACCTGGAGCTTAGTTAAGAAGCGTTCCATATAGCTGTGCTTTTGTAAGACTATCTTTTCTACTAAGTCCTGTATTTCCAATTTTTTGGTGTTGTGTGGAAGACTTTCTGTGTGCTGCTGGAGTTTGAAGCTGGTGATGCTCTAGACTGGAACCTTCTAGTGGATTATGCATTAATGATTCAGCCGAGCTGTTAGGACTCACGTCCACATAGCCTTTTTTCACCTTGCGGGTAGTGCCCTTATCGTCATTGGAGGCTTTGGCAAAAAATAAACCACTTCTAGTTTCCTGACTGTTATTTTTAGGTTGATAAAGCATTCCTATATCAGTCTTAAATACACCAACATGGTGCTTGGGACTTGGTGTCAAGCTCAAACTGGGTGAACTAAGACAGCAGGGATCCAGAATGTGGGTGGGAAAATTGTTTCCTTTCTGGAAGCTGGGGTATAGGGAGCCTAGCTTGACCTTGGTAGGACCAATTGCAAAATGCTGCTTGGACAAGCCATAGGGAGAAATCTGTCCAGAGTTGTGATATGAGAAGCTGTTGATGTCTTCCATGCTTTTCTGCCTCCAGTGGTCCAATGGTTTTTCTTCAGGGCTGTGGAAGCTACTTCTCCTGTCTTTCGGGACGTCTGAGGAACCCATTAAATAGGTAGCAGCAAGTTGGGGCATGCCACATGGCTCGCTGTAGCAAGATGGCGTTTGAGAATAATTTGGGGAAGTTGTCTTTTGCAGACTGGCGGTCATGTACTGAAAACCATGTGAGTTAAGGCTGTCTTGATCATAAGAGGAGGTACTCTTTTGCTCATAATCACCTTCGTGCCAATCCATGTATAACGCCAGATGAGAGGATGAAGGTGTGCTGGCGGGAGCATGGCTTTTCTCATTCGATGTCACGCTAAAGTTGGAATAGGAGCTGGAGGCTCGAGTAGATCCGGCCGCAAGGTCGTGAAGCAGTGTGTCATTGTGAGCAAACCTGCTGTTATGAGGGTTCAGGACTTGGAGATTTGTTGGCCGTCCTTGGTACTCCACACTCTGCCGGCGCTCCTGCCACCGGTCCCGTCGCGTTTCATCTGTGGGGCAGTACAATGCTGTGTCACTGCAATACAGATCAGAAGATTTGTAGACTGCATGGCGTTGGAGAGTGTCCCCACTACCCGTCCTGATGCTGGGTGTGTCTTTGAGCTGCGGGCTAGGTGAGCGGGTTACTGGACAGCTGCTACCTGGTTCAAGCTTTGACAACTTATCAAACATAGTAGCTGGCACTTTGTCAGGACAAGGGGCACGACACGGACCACTCCTTCTTTCAGTTTTTTTCTTCTCGGTGTGTAAATGATCTCCTGCTTGGAAGTCACTGGGTAGCTGAAAAAGACACAAGGTAATTTGTACATTTGAAGAATTGCAATGTAATTTGCATTGTGTTATAAATATAAATATAAACTATAAAACAGGTTCCGGTTGTAGAAGCCAAATTGCGCTTTATATTCCATCCATCCATCCGTAATCTTCCGCTTTATCCTCTATTAGGATTGCGGGGGGGTTCCCCATGCCCATCCAGGGGAGAACGTTTTGGGTGCTGGGCACACACTCACACACACACACACACACACACAAACACACTCTATATGGGGCAATTTGGAGAACTCAATTGACTTGATCCATGTTTTTGGACTATGGGAGGAAACCGGAGAACCCAGAAGAAACCCACACGGACACAGGGAGAACATGAAAACTTCACCCAGATGGGGATTCGAACCGGGAATCCCTAGTGCTGAGAGGCGAACGTGCTAATCACCAAGCCACTGTGTCGCTCGAGCTTTATATTAATTCTCATTTTCTTTGTATATTGTACATTCATGTATGAATGTGTGTCTAAGATGCTGTTTAAGGGCCATCATGGACAATGCCTCACACCCACTGTACCACACACTGGTCAGACACAGGAGCACATTCAATTTAAGACTCATTCCACCCAAACGGACCACAGAGCTTCGGTGTTCCGGCATTGTTTTCGTTTGTCACGCGTGCTCGGTTCATGAGTCCTATGTATCGACTCCATTAAAACTCCTTCCACTTACCTGCGCCTCCTGGATCCTTTCTGCGCTACTGCGCTTTGTTTTGCCTTCACGGACACGCGCCTGACATTTCCCGTGATTTATTCACAATAATGTATGTCCTCTTGTTTCTTAGCGACTAAATAAATGTCTAATTATTCATTCATTCATTCATCATCTTCCGCTTGATCCTATATTAGAATCGCGGTGGGGTTCTCCATGCCCATCCAGGGTAGAACGTTTCAGGTGCTGGGCAGATACACCCAGGACAGGGCGCCAATCTATCGCTGGGCATGTCTTATTATGTTACACCCATTACAACATAATAAACTTAAGAACTTAAAATAGAAATACCTTAGGGTTTCGTATTTTCGTAGATTTTTTAAAAATCTAAAATTGCAAGGTGTGTTTGTTGCATCTGCAATTTCATGACCGTTTGGGACCCCAAAAAAAGGCCCAACTGACAAAATCTTGCCAACTTGAGTTACAAAAAAAATATAAGGGTGGCACGGTGACTTAGTGGTTAGCATGTTCGCCTCTTGGGAATTCCAGGTTCGAATCCCAATCTGGATGTTTTAATGTCCTCCCTTTTCACCAAAGGTTTGGTGTGAAGTGTTTTGCATAGCAATTTTGAAATATAATGAAATATGATGGATGGTACTACCTTACACAGCTTGTGCGTTCTGGGTTTTGCACGGTGGAGGAGCTGTGCAGCATGCTTGCAGTCCTTTTTGTACAGGTTCTGATGTAAAGAACATGTAAAAGAAAAAGAACATCTATTATAGCATTGTGTTAACAAAAATATAAACATGCATTATTAATTGCATCGCATTATTTCCAACTTAATACTCTACTAGGGTTGTGGGGGGGGGGGGTCCTATTTTCCATCTGGCGATGAACAATGAACATTGGTCACTGAGCAGATTCAATCAGAACAGGGTGCCAATCTATCGCTGGGCACGCACTCACTCACACACATACACTATTTAAGGGCAATTTAGAGCAACCCTTTCACCTTAAATCTATGATTTTGGACTGTGGGAGGAAACCAGAGAACCCGGAGAAAACCCACGCACACACTCGCTCTCACACACACTATATGGGAACAATTTTAATGAATATAAATCCATGTTTTTCGACTGTAGGAGGAAACCTGAGAACCCAGATAACCTAACCCTAACCCTAACCCACACACACACACACACACACACACACACACACACACACACACACACACACACAAACACACTATATGTGGACAATTTATATAGAGACAATTTATAACAGCCAACTTCTGAAAGTTGAAATCTGAAATCCATGTTTTTGTATCATGAGAGAACACACACACACACACAATATAGGGGCAATTTAGATAAGGGCAATTTATAGCAGCCAACTGATCATAAATCCATGTTTTTGGACTGTGGGAGGAAACCAGAGAACCCATAGAACCCCCCACTATATATGGGCAATTTAAAACAGCCAATTCACCTTAAATCCATGTTTTGGACTGTGGGAGGAAACCAAAGACCCCAGAGAACCCCCCCCCACACACACACACACTTACTCACTCTCACCCACACTATATAGGGGCAATTTAGATGGAGGAAGCATTAGCATGCTTGCAGTCCTTTTTGTACAGTTTGTAATGTAAAGATAAAAATTATAAAAATAAAAAGAACACATATTATAGCATTATGTTAACTAAAAAAAAACATGCATTATGATGTCATCTCATTAACTTAATCCTCTACTAGATTCCCAGGGGTCCCCCCCTTATATCTCCAGCCCTGACCTACACCTATTCTGTACTTTAGTTATACAGAGCTGGCAACCAACTTGACCTCATAAAGATACACTCTTGTAAGACCTTTTTTTGTGCTCCAAATGCTCTAAATTGCCCCATATAGCGTGTAATTCTATGTGCGTGAGTTTGCCTAGTGATGGATAGGCCCCCTGTCCTTAGTATCTGCCCAACACCCAATACTTTTTTTCTCTGGATGGTGATAATGTGATGAGATCATTGTAATGTCTTGTAATGTCTTACATTGCTTTCTCTTATCTTCTCAATGGTAAGTTTGGCCTCTATCAGGTGGTTGTTGAGGACGATGATCTCTTGGCTTAACCTCTGTTTTTCCTCCTCATGCTGCTGTGCCTGAATGAAACAGATGGAAAACAAAAACTTTCCTTTGATGGAAAACAAAAACTTTTAAAACTGTGTATTATCCTTATAATACTACTACTACTACTACTACTACTACTACTACTACTACTAATAATAATAATAATAAGTATTATTATTATTATTATTATTATTATTATTATTATTATTATACATTTTATTAATAATGCACTTTACAATTCAGAGAAATCTTAAAGTGATAGATATTTAGAAAACATTAAGAAACAAACCAATAAAAACAACTAAGATCTACACAGGAACAAAATAGAAAAAATAAAAATGATGATAAAGAAATAGAGAAACAATGCATACAAATGTCCTAATAAGCATTATTGAATAAAAAAGTTTAAAATATGTACAATTATGTTGTATTGGCACCCTGTCCTGTATGTATCACACAACTTTTATTCTCCAAATTAAGTACAATTCTGTTTTTCATGGGACAGGTGGCAACTCTAATTTTCGCTGGGGACAACGTGGCAGCATGTACATTTGGAACACTCACAGCCTGAGACAACAGGCCCTCAGCGCAAGCAGACTGACACAGCAGGGAATCAAACCAAGTCTGATAAAATGTAGGGCTCTCCTTAGTGCTCAAAGCAGCTCAAGGCAAGATCCTGAATGGAAATTATTACTAGAACCCAGCAGAACCCTATCCAACAACAAGGAAAAGGTAGAATAGCTGCTCTTGGCATAATGGGGAGGAAATATGACAGAAATATTGTTGGAGGAAGATTCCAGGCCCACACACATGAACATCACATTTGATTGGCAGTGAAAAGGAAGGAAAGGTATCACAACTGAAAAAGGGTAACAAAAAGATTAGGTCTCTGATAGGGGTTCGGAATCAGAAAGGATGAGAACCCCTGACCAATCCATTCAGCAGGCTGATCATAGCCACATACTGAAATGTGCCGACAGGGCATGATGGAAACCTGCACCAAAACACAATAGGTCTGCTAGCCGAGAGCCGAATGAAAAAATATTACAGGGAAGAAAGTTAAACAAACAAGAAATTCCACGGCCTATCCCGCCATCTCAGGTGCGTTGGAGGTTTATTCTGTCACGCTTCTGCACTGAGGCACCATTGGGACAAACTACAAACAGAAAACTCATCACAACTGGAGCAAAGTACAAATAGAAAATATAAAGCTAGTCATAGAAAGGAAAAGATGTCACTGAAGCTCAGGACCTCTGAGCGCTGGGGCGGAAACTTGGCTTTAGATGCATCCACACGTGGAAGGATTTATGGAGCATTATCAACAGTGTGCAATTTCACAAGGTAACTAAGCAACTGAAGGCCTCTGTTGATAAAAAAAAAATTGTGCACGTGGCAGGGTTGCAAAATTAAGCTGCTGAATTAAAAAAGAATTGCTGCCAATTTGCAAGTTGGTAAAGATTTCATGGACAAGCTCCAATCTATAAACTGTACATATGATTAAAATGGGGGTTTGGTGTAAATAAGATGCTTTGTGTTTCAAGAATCACATACACTGCATCGTACCAGAAGAACCTTATCCCATCCATGAAACATGATGGTTGTAGTATCATGCTTGGGATCTGTTTTTGCAATGTCTGGACCAGGACAACTTGCAATCCAAACTATATAATCAAATCCTAAAGAAAATGTCAATGTCAATGTCAGTGTATTGGGTTCTCTAGTTTGCTCTCACTGTCCAAAAACATGGATTTAAGATAAATTCATTCATTCATTCATTCATTATCTTCCACTTTATCCTATATTAGGGTCGCGGGGGGGAAAACTGCCCATCCAGGGGAGAACGTTTCAGGCGCTGGGCAGATACACCCAGGACAGGACGCCAATCCATCACTAGGTACACACTCACTCACACAGACTCACATAATATGAGGCAATTTGGAGAACTCAATTGACTTGATCCATGTTTTTGGACTGTGGGAGGAAACCAAAGAACCCGGAGAAAAGCCATGTGGACACGGGGAGAACATGGAAGCTTCACCCAGATGGGAATTCGAACCGGGAATCCCTAGTGTTGAGTGGCGAACATGCTAACCACTAAGCCACCGTTCCACTTAAGATAAATTGAATGCTCTAAATTATCCCATATACAGTGAGGGAAAAGTATTTAGTCAGGCACCAATTGTGCAAGTTCTCCCTCTTAGAAAGACGAGAGAGGCCTGTAATTGACAACATAGGTAGACCTCAACTACTGTATAAGAGACACAATAAGAAATAAATTCAGAAAATCACATTGTCTGTTTTTTTAAGAATTTATTTGCAAATAATGGTGGAAAATATCTATTTGGTCACCTACAAACAAGCAAGATTTTTGGCTGTCACAGACCTAGCAAGTCTCCAGATCTCAACCCCATAGAAAACCTTTGGAGGGAGTTAATCTCTAGAGGAGATCTGCATGAGGAATAGGACAACATACCAGCAACGGTGTTTGCCAACCTTGTTACAGTACATGTTTGACCTCTATCATTGCCAACAAAGGATATATAACAAAATATTGAGATGAACTTTTGTTATTGACCAAAAACTTATTTTCCACCATGATTTACAAATAAATTCTTTCAAAATCAGACAACGTGTTTTTCTGATATTTTTATTCTTATTTTGTCTCTCATAGTTGAGGTCTACCTATGATGTCAATTACAGGCTTTTCTCATCTTTTTAAATGGGAGGTCTTTTGGGAGCACAATTGGTGACTGACTAAATACTTTTACCCCCACTTTAGTGTGTGTGTGTGTGTGTGTGTGTGTGTGTGTGTGTGTGTGTGTGTGTGTGAGTGAGTGTGTGCCCAGCGATAGATCGGTGCACTGTCCTGAGTGTATCTGCCCAGCACCTAAAACGTTCTCCCCTGGATGGGCATGGGGAACCCCTCAGCAATGAATGAATGAATTAATTAATTAATAATTCTGTGAGCTGACGGCACGGAAGCTTAGTGGTTGGAATCCCAATCTAGTTTCCATGTCCCGTGTCCACGTGGGTTTCATCCAATTTCTCTGTTTTCCCCCCACAGTCCAAAAACATGGATTAATGGTAAATTGAATTCTCCAAATTGCCCCATATAGAGTGTGTCTGTGTGAGTGAGTGTGTGCCCAGCGATAGATTGGCAACCTGTCCTGGGTGTATCTGCCCAGCTGAAACGTTCTCCCCTGTATAGGCATGGGGAACCTCCTCGCGACTCTTATAGTAGATTAATTGAAAGATAATAAATAAATGAATTAATTAATGTTTCTGTGAGCTGGCAGCATTGTGGGTTACCATGCCGCATTTGCGTTTCAGCGCTGGAGATACAGGTTCGAATTCTAGTATAGTTTCCATGTTCTCCCTGTGTTTACGTTGGTTTCATCCAGTTTCTCTGTTTTCTCCCCACAGTCCAAAAACATGGATCACTCATGAATTTATTGCTCTAAAATGCCCTATGTAGTGCGTGTTTGTGTGAGTAAATGTGCCCAGTGACAGATTGGTGCCCTGTCCTGGGTTTATCTGCAAAGCATGCAAAACGTTCTCCCCTGGATGGGCATGGGGAACCCCCTCACAACCCTAGTAGAGGATTAAGTTGAAGATAATTAATGAATGAAAGCTGCATCTCGTAAGAATGTGTTCTAAGTTGTTCTAAGTCAGTTAAAGAAGATGGAAGTGAAGGTTTCATAATAACTAAATATTTAACAGGGGTGCTGAAATTGGTATTGAAATCTTTTCTAGTCAGCACTCAATTTGAAGTTGTGGTATGAACTGTTACTGTCCTCTTACCATTCTCTGAATCTTATCCTCTAGTTTCTGATTTATCCTCTGCAGCGCTGCATAGCTGCTCTGTATCCTGCAGAAAGGGAGAACAGTAAGAAAGAAATGACAATAAATTTAGTCTTTTTATGTTTCTTTTAAGGGCTTAGTGGTTAGCACGTTCGCCTCTCAGCGATTGGGATTCCTGGTTCGAATCTGGGTGGAGTTTCCATATTCTCCCTGTGTCCACGTGGGTTTCCTCCGGGTTCTCCGGTTTCCTCCCACAAAAACAAGGATCAAGGTCAAATCAAGGTGAATTCTCCAAATTGCCCCATACAGAGTGTGTTTGTGTGTGTGTGTCTGTGCGAGTAAGTGTGTGCCCAGCTATAGAGTGGTGTCCTGTCCTGGGTGGACCTACCCAGCGCTATCTACCCAGGGTGTATGTTCTCCTCTGGATGGGCATGGGGAACCCCCGTGACCCTAGTAGAGGATAAAGAGAAAAATAATTGATGGATGGATGGCGGCACGGTGGACATGGATCAAGGTCAATTGAATTCTTTGAATTGCCCCATATAGAATGTGTCTGTGTGAGTGAGTGTGTGCCCAGCGATAGATTGGCGCCCTGTCCTGGGTGTATCTGCCCAGCAACCATTCTCCCCTGGATGGGCATGGGGAACCCCGCAGCGACCCTAGTAGACGATAAAACGGAAAATAATGGAAGGATGGATGTTTCTTTTAAGAATTCTTTTTGCTAAATATTACGCCCCTAAACTCCATTAACATAATTTGTGACACAGCAAAACTGTGAAGGCTAATTCAATTCTGGACTTGCAACCTATTGTTGAAATGTAATATAGGTTTAAATTTGTCCTTTTGAACAGTCAATTTTTATTTATTTTTTCTCGTGCTTAAATATGTTACATGTATCATGTAGGGGAGTGGTAGCTCAGTAGTTGGGCTATCAATCTGAAGGTTGGGGGTTCAAATCCCAGGGATGTTGTGATTAACCCTGTGCTCACCTTGTAAGTCGCTTTGGATAAAAGTGTCTGCCAAATGTAAATGTACAATGTACTTATGGACTTATATAGTTTTCCAATTGTTAAATAAGTAACAATCTGTACATTAGTATCCTACACTGTTGATGTTGCCCGGCCGCTCAAGGAGGATGATGATTTACCAAATATAAATGTAATAACATGATTGTAATGGTAGTCTAATGACGTGTACTATATATAAAATCACATGCTGCTTATTGATTCCATGGACCAGGGAGACGTTTGTCCAAGAACATAAGCCACCATGTATTTTAATTTGTTTAAAGTAATGTGTAATAAAGCCTGTTCGTGTTTCCGGTCCTCATTCGTCTCCGCCCCCTGTTACATGTAATTTCAGCAAACAATGTTCATTTATGTTAAAATTATTGTTAATACTTTCTATGAATCCGATATTCTTAATGCATAATAAGTGCATTTAAAAGGCTTTATAAAGTATTTATAATGCTTCATTACATTTGTCATAAGCCTTTGTTAATGTACATAGATGTTCATAATAACAATCTCAAATTGTTTATAACACAATGTGACCTAATGCATTATAATATGAACTTACTTACTTAACATACTTACTTAAAACAAGACGATTACACTTTACTTAAAGTCTGTATAGAGCATTTATAAGCTTTTATAAGGCGTTGTGTACTATTATGTATGCAGTCTCTTTCAAAGAGGTTTATTAATGACAACACTTTACTTTATGTCTGTAAAGAGAGCTTATAAGCTTTTATAAACTGTTATGAGCACTTATAAACACAAACATTATAAAGCTTTATGTCGCTGGTCTCTATAATAAGTTGATGAACAGTTAAAATATATAACTCATAATGTATTATGCCACTCTGTGTTATAAAGCCTTATGGCATGTTCTTATAACACTTTATGAGTGTGGATATCTTCATCTATGGACATTAACAAAGGTTCATGACAAGTGTTATAAAGAATTATGAATACTTTATAAAGCTTAATAAATGTGTTAATAGTGCATTATGAGCCAAAATACTTGAAAAAAGCTCAAACCTCTGCAATTTCTCAGTGAATTTCTCGAGTTCTTCTTGTGCCCGTCGGAGCTCAGTCTCCAAATACTGTCTTGTAGAGTCGAATTCACTCTCCACCATGTCGAGCTTATTAGTGGTATAGGAGAGTTGCTTACGCAATTCCTCTTTCTGCTCCTGCAATGTACTGCATACCCAAACACTGTTTAGTTGATACAACTTCCATTCCCTGAATGTGCTTAGAGACAACCATATTGTTATAACACCTCTTTTAAAACATGTCGTTCTGGTCCTTAAATCTAATTGGCTGAGCCATTTTCCAGCCGGGACGTAATTAACAATAACACACACCTCTGAGCACTTCACATTCAAATGTGTGATATACGATACATTTTTTTCCCAATGTTTTTTTTTTTTTTTATGAACTGCGTTCTGTTACTTGGCCACTAGATGGCAGCATTTCATTGTTAGAGAAACCAGAGACCTCTTACACATGGTCTATGTTCACTTTATAAACCAGACTAGATTACATTGCGGAAGACCAGTTTATTAACAATTTTGCTTTAAGAAAATGCATTTATGAATTAAATCTTGTGTCACGTGACATCTTGTGTCATCTAGTGGTTAGCACGTTCGCCTCTCAGCACTAGGGATTCCCGGTTCAAATCCCCATCTGGGTGGAGTTTCCATGTTCTCCCTGTGTCTGTGTGGGTTTCCTCTAGGTTCTTGGGTTTCCTTCCACAATCCAATAAACATGGATCAAGGTCAATTGAATTCTCCAAATTGCCCCATATAGAGTGTGTTTGTGTGTGTCTGTGTGAGTGAGTGTGTGCCCAGCGATGGATTCTGAGAAATCTCCACCACGACCCGCTCATCCCCACCAGGCCAAAAAGCGAACACTTCTAACAGGAGCAGTAATGAAGGTCCGGCAAAAAAATGTCAAAAATATGTGGCCTTTATTGGAAGGTTTAGCGGCGCAAAAGAAGCTAGACTTATACAAAAGTTGATATTTCATGGGGCGGCACGGTGGCTTAGTGGTTAGCACGTTCACTTCTCAGCGCTAGGGATTCCCAGTTCGAATACGAATTTTCATGTTCTGCAATGTGTCCCATGGGTTTCCTCTGGGTTCTCCGTTTTCCTCCCACAGTCCAAAAAACATGGATCCAGTCTGTTTATGCGAGTGACTGTCAGGTGATAGACTGGCACCCTGTCCTGGGTGTTTCTGGCCAGCGCCCGAAACGTTCTCCTCTGGATGGGCATGGGGAACCCCCCCGCGACTCTAGTAGAGGATAAAGCGGGATAAAGTAAATACCAAGCCAGACTGGAAAAAGCAGGATAAAGTTAAGGGGTAATAGATAAATAAGAAGGGGATAGTAACTGAGTAACACAATACACACACAATGTTAGGATGCTAATGTTAGCACCCTTTTGTCAGGACTTTGTCTTGGGGGGGGGGGGGGGGGGGGGGGGGGGGGGGGGGGGGGGGGGGGGGGGGGGGGGGGGGGGGGGGGGGGGGGGGGGGGGGGGGGGGGGGGGGGGGGGGGGGGTGAGCACACACTCACTCACACAGACACACTCTATATGGGGCAATTTTGAGAATTCAATTGACTTGATCCATGTTTTTGGACTGTGGGAGAAAACCGGAGAACCCGGAGGAAACCCATGCAGACACGGGGAGAACATGGAAACTCCACCCAGATGGGAACCCGAACCGGGAATCCCTAGCGCTGAGAGGCGAACGTGCTAACCACTAAGCCACCATGCCGCCTAGTTTGTTTTTAAGAGCATAGTTAATCATGGGCAGCACAGTGGCTTAGTGGTTAGCATTTCCACCTTAGTGCTCTCAGTGCTGTGATTCCGGGGCATGTAGGCATCGAGGTTGAGGCTCTCACAGTATTTCACTTATTTTTTAATGTTTTGGATGTTGATTAAAACAATTTTTTTGGTTACCTATCCATCCATCCATTATCTTCCGCTTTATCCTCTATTAGGGTCGCGGTGGGGTTCCCCATGCCCATCCCGGGGAGAACGTTTCAGGCGCTGGGCAGATACACCCAGGACAGGGAACCAATCCATAGCTGAGCACACACTCACTCACACAGACACACTCTATATGGTGCAATTTGGAGAATTCAATAGACGTGAACCATGTTTTGGACTGTGGGAGGAAACCGCAGAACCCGGAGGAAACCCACCCAGACACGGGGAGAACATGGAAACTCCACCCAGATTGGCATTCGAACCGGGAATCCCTAGCGCTGAGAGGCAAACATGCCAACAAATAAGCCGTGCTGCCCTTTTCGGTTACCTACTGCCTGGTTAATGAGAGGTTATCTCCACACAGTACCTGGATTTAGGAATTTTGTGAACATTACACCATAGGATTGTCAATCACTGGTAAATCCGTCTCATTTGGTTTCGTTGTGTGTCTATGTCACGTTCTCCTTTATGTCTGTTTACTGTAATGCTACCACCTGTGTCAGGGTTCGAGTCCCGAAGCCTGAAGATGATGATTTCTAATCCGGTTTTTAAAGTGAATGCTGCTTGCTGAGTAACATATTTCCAATTTCTAATTCCTACAACCAAGTACTGCCATCTAGTGGCCAAGTTACGCAACACATTGGAAAAATAATGTACTGTATATCGCACATTGATATGAATGTGAAGCGGTCAGAGGTGTGCATAATTGTCAATAATGTCACGGCTGGGCAAAATTGCTCAGTCAATAAAAGGACCGGAACGACCCTTTTTGTAATAATCAAATTATCATATAAATACTGTATAAACAAATATATAATTATTTCTTACAGAAAAACGAATACCACATAACACAACAATCAGAACAGATAAACGAGTACCAGTTACACAATACATACATAATGTGGTACACTATAGTTCTCCCTTATGTCATTAGCATTGAAGTACCAAAACCTAAAGATGATAATTAAATTAGTGGTGGCACGGTGGCTTAGTGGTTAGCATATTCGCCTCTCAGCACTAGGGATTCCCTGTTCAAATCCCAATCTGGGTGGAGTTTCCATGTTCTCCCGTGTCTGCGTGGGTTTCCTCCGGGTTCTCCGGGTTCTTCCCCCCTCCCCCCCATGACCTTAGTAGAGGATAAAGCGGAAGATGGGTGGATGGATAAAACTGGTTAAAGTCTTAAAGCAATAGTTGATGTTGGTATATAGTTTGACAGTATCAAATAATCCAAATGAGCTATTTTTATTTAATGGTTCCCAATTTACGCGCCATGGTTCTTCATGGTTTTCAAGTGCATGTTTTATCATGGGAATCGCGGTGGCTTAGTGTTAAGCACGTTCGCCTCTTTGCGCTGGGGATTCCAGGTTCGAATCCCAATCTGGATAGAGTTTCCATGCTCTCTCTGTGTCCATGTGGGTTTCCTCTAGGTACACCGGTTTCCTCCCACAGTCCAAAAAAATGGATTTAAGGTCAACCGAATGCTCCAAAGTGCCCCTATATAGTGTGTGTTTGTGTGTGTCTTTGTGTGTGTCTTTGTGAGTGAGTGTGTGCTCAGAGAAAGATTGGCGTCCTGTCCTGGGTGTATCTGCCCAGCGTTCAAAACGTTCTCCCCTGGATGGGCATAGGGAACCCCTTCGCGACCTTAGTAGAGGATAAATCGAAAGATAATTGATGGCATGGTGGCTTAGTGGTCAGCACGTTCGCCTCTCAGCGCTGGAGATTCCAGGTTCGAATCCCAATCTGGGTGGAGTTATGGGGTTCCTCCCACAGTTCCAAAACATTGATCAAGGTTCATGAATGCTCCAAATTGCCCGATATAGAGTGTGTATATGTGTGTGAGTGAAAGTGTGCCCAGCAGTATATTGGCATCCTGTCCTGGGTATATCTGCCCAGTGCTTGAAACTGGGATAGGCATGGGGAACTTCCCCCGCAACCCTGATAGAGCTAGGCTGTGACCAGCAAAGGGTTCCCAAGCGGATGTGGCGAAATGGACAAAGTCAGAGTGGCAGTATGCAGCATAACTGAAAACGTTGATCTGTGAGGGTCGGCACCGGTCCGAATGCCGGAGCACCTGGCACTCCCGTGTGCCCAGGAAAATGGAAAAAGGTACTAATGCACATGGGCAGACAGGTTTTTGTGGTGTCTGGTAAGGGATAAATTGAATATGAGAAATAGCTTCAAGCTCACCTTCCTCACCTATTGGTTGTCGGGACAATGATCCTAGCTGCAATTGGCACGCTTAGTGTGGCTAAGGTAGTGCCAACGGCATTAAAAAAGTAAAGTGGCATTTGTCACTATGGATTTAGTCAGTTGGCATCAGGACTGGTGTAAGGATGGTGAGAAGTGAGATACCATTAGGAGGCAGTGTCTGGGGATTTGCGCTTACCTCGATCCCATGCAAACCAAACCCCAACACCACCCTGCACCAGTCAATTTTCTGATGGAGAACTGTGACAGGTGACAGGCGCTCTGGGGATACTATAAAGCACACAGGCCTAACCATTGGAAAGGTGTAAGGTGCAGACATAGCTCTCTTTTTTGCCTGGTATTGACTTATAGTTTGTTTAACCAGATGCTCATTTTATCATGTAACTGGTTTCAGAGTGGGGATTTGCTAGTACCCTGCAGAAAGTCATGGGTAAAAAACAAATACAAAAAAAAAAGGTATTATAGTATAGTGCTGGGGCGACACAGTGGCTTAGTGGTTAGCACGTTCTCCTCTCAGCGCTAGGGATTCCCGGTTCGAAACCCAATCTGTGTGGAGTTTCCATGTTCTCTGGTTTCCTCCCCAGTCCAAAAATATGGATCAAGGTAAAATGAATGCTCTTAATTGCCCCATATAGTGTGTGTTTGTGTCTGCATAAATGTGTTCCCAGTGATAAATTGACGTCCTGTCCTGGGTGCATCTGCCCAGCAACCAAAACGTTCTCCCCTGGATGGGCATGGGGAACCCCCCTACGACCCTAGTAGAGGATTAAGTGGAAGACAATGGATGGATGGGTGGATGCACAACCACACGTACTGGATTCACGCACACAAATACATGTACAGTCACTCGCACAACGACATAAAATGGATTCATTCACACAGACACACATACAGTATCTACTCACACAACCACACATACTGTATTCACTTGCACAACCACACATACTGGATTCTTTCGCACAACCACACGATACTGGATGCACTCGCACAACCACATGATACTGGATGCACTCGCACAACCACACATACCAGATTCACTCGCACAACCACACATACAGTATTCACTCACACAGACACACGATACTGTATTCACTCGCACAACCACACATACTGGATTCTCTCGCACAACCACACGATACTGGATTCTCTCGCACAACCACACGATACTGGATGCACTCGCACAACCACACATACCGGATTCACTCACACAACCACACATACAGTATTCACTCACACAGACACACATATTGTACGCACTGCCACAACCACACATACTGGATGCACTCGCACAACCACACGATACTGGATGCACTCGCACAACCACACGATACTGGATGAACTCGCACAACCACACATACTGGATGCACTCGCACAACCACACGATACTGGATGCACTCGCACAACCACACGATACTGGATGCACTCGCACAACCACACAATACTGGATGCACTCGCACAACCAAAAGTACTGGATTCAGTCGAACAATCACATGTATTGGAGTCACTCGCAAGCCAATTAAACTTGAAAAAACATTTGGTCATAAAACCATGCCCACCATATCAGCAACACAGTGGTTCTCCAATTCCTCCCACAGTCCAAAAACATAGAATCAAGGCCAAATTGAATGCTCTAAATTGCCCCATATAGAGTGTGTTTGTGTGTTTCTGTGTGAGTGAGTGTGTGCCCGGTGATAGATTGGCACCCTGTGCTGGGTGTATCTGCTTAGAGCCCGAAATGTTCTCCCCTGGATGCTCATTGTGAACCACCTGGTGACCCTAGTACAGGATTACGCAGAAGATAATGAATGAATGTATTAATTAATTAGTAAATTGGCTTAGTAGAACGATGGCTTAGTAGTTAGCACGTTCTCCTCTCAGTGCTGGGAATCCAGGTTCGAATCTCAGTCATGGTGGAGTCTCCATGTTCTCCCCCTGTCCACGTGAATTTCCTCCGGGTTCTCCGGTTTCCTCCCACAGTCCAAAAACATAGATTGAAGGTAAACTGAATGCTCTAAATTGTCCCATATAAAGTGTTTGTGTGTATCTGTGTGAGTGAGTGTGTGCCCAGCGATAGATTGGCCAGCGTATAAAACGTTCTTCCCTGGATGGGCATGAGGAACCACCCCCTCGCAACTTAACTAGAGGATTAAGCGGAATATAACAAATAAATTAATGTATAAAATAACTTTGTAGCCTTTGCAGGCAAAAAACATCTGAGAAAAAAAATAATAATTCTTGCACAAAGACCTACTAAGACACTTAATTTCTTAAGTACTACTTTTTCGTTTAGTCCGTTTAAATATACATGTGCTTTTCTAAAACACATTCATGCCATTAGTCAAAATTATTAAAGGTTCTGTTAGTGTGTAGGGAATAGGGAACATCCAAATCAGAGTTTAACATTCTGCATTTTCAATATTAGGCACCAAACAGAGTACACCTAATTATTTCAGCTAAGCCTGGCTGGTATTGCCCCAACGTGTGGTAAATATGTCATTTTAATTGGATTTTCTCTCTAATAGTTCACACATCAAATACACAGAAGCTCGTATTATCAAACAGACTGATACAGTAAAGAACTCTTCAATGTAATATCGTGCACTGCAGCCTAAGTGCCACAGCCTCCCAGCACACACAAGCAGTTCCTTAGTTTTCTCCATGTATGCATGCACTTCCTCGTCTTACCGTCTGTAGGCTGTATGTCTCATTCTTTAGGTCACTGCATTTGCATTTTGTATTCCCACTTTGGCAGCGTGCATCCCAATGAGCCCTCCCAAGAACAAGCAGCTTTAACAAGCACTGTGAACCTTAGCACAGACAGAGGCAGGACAGAGATAATGGGAAAGACACCACAAGAATGGAGGGAGGGTGGGAGCAGGGTAGGGAATCAGTGCACTGCTGAAGTGAATGAGACGTACCTTATGGCATCTGTTTTCCTTTTGCAGGCCTTGGAAAAGAAAGGAAATAATATATTTTTATATGGCTCATAAGGGAGTAAACATCATGTATTTATGGGAACGTCTGCATGTTATTTATTTTAGAATAAGTTTTTAATTAGCACGCTGGAGATGTGGTCAGTATGAAGGCGTGAGGTTACATGAATATTGGGCTTTCACTATGGAATCTAACATCCTTTTAAATACAATTATTTGACATGTTAGGACTCAGTGAAATATATTTTCATATATGATATTTTGAGCATCATGCAAATAATCTGTAAAAAAAAAATAGATGAATAACGGCAGGATTCATCTATAGAAACTTTAGAGCATATGGCTGATGATGAGGATGATGATAGAGAAATAGAAAACAGTAGGGTATGACTGACACACACACACACACACACACACACACACACACACACAAGGATGACTCATTGCCACTCTGACAGTGCTCCCTTGGCTGCACTGAGCTTACTCACTGGGCAGAGCGAGCTAAAGAACCAAATATTTCACCATTTAGGACATAATTATACAGGTTTTCACCTGCCAAGAAAATTTATTTGAGGTATTTTGGTAATATTTGCATTGTGACCATCTTTATTAGTCTTTATTAGTCATCTTTATTAGTGATATGCCTTTTAATTGACTTTGTTATTATTAAATTGCAAGTAATTTTAATTCATGATATTTATACAAATATTTATATAAAATTATACACACTCACATTTACATATGAGAATATAGATAGATAGATAGATAGATAGATAGATAGATAGATAGATAGATAGATAGATAGATAGATAGATAGATAGATAGATAGATAGATAGATAGATAGATAGATAGATAGATAGATAGATAGATCCAGGTTCGAATCCTATTCTGGGTGGAGTTTCAATGTTCCCCATGGGTTTCTTTCCACAGTCCAAAAACATGAATTCAAGATAAATTGAATGCTCTAAATTGCCCAATGTAGTGTGTGTGTGTGTGTGTGTGTGTGTGTGTGTGTGTGTGTGGTCAGCGATAGATAGGCGCCCTGTCCTCAGTGTATTTGACCAGTTCCCAAAACGTTCTCCCCTGGATGGGAATGGGGAATCCCAATCTGGGTGAAGTTTTAATGTTCCCCCCATGAGTTTCTTTTCACAGTCCAAAAACATGAATTCAAGATAAAGTGAATGCTCGAAATTGCCCCATATACAGTGTGTGTCTGTGTATGGGTGTGTGTGTGTGTGTGTGTGTGTGTGTGTGTGTGTGTGTGTGTGTGTGTGTGGAGCAGCAGCAGTACTAATTTTTTCCCCTACAGGTGACGTTTACGGACTGTATACATGCTTAAAGTATAAGATACCGGGCTTTACAGTACTATTATTTTTCATAAGTGTGCTGTGTCTACCCTCACTCTAGTCCTGTGGCTCCAAAGGAATCTCTATCACTGTGGCATGGGATGTGTTCACCATGCCCTATCCAGGGAAGGACATTTTGGGTGCTGGGCAGATACACCCAGGACAGGGCGCCAATCCATCACTCACACATACACACTTATCATCTCTTCAGGGGCGTGGTAGCTCAGTGGTTAGAGAATTGGGCTATCAATCTGAAGGTTGGGGGTTCAAATCCCAGGTCCACTGAAGTTACCAATGTGGGTCCTTGAGAAAGACCGTGAACCCTCATTGCTCCAGAGATGTTGTGATCAACCTGTGCTCACCTTGTAAGTCGCTTTGGATTAAAGTGTCTGCTTTTTAAAATGTAAATGTACAATGTACTTATGGACTTATATAGTTTTCCAATTGTTAAATAAGTAATAATCTGTACCTTAGTATCCTACACTGTTGATGCTGCCCGGCTGCTCAAGGAGGATGAGTCCCCCACTGAGTTTTGGTTCTCCCAAGGTTTCTTCCTTAAAATAACAACATAACAGGGAGTTTTTTCTTGCCACTGTCGCTTCAGCTTGCTCTTTGGGGGTTTAAAGGTTTAACACTATTAAGCTGCTTTGTGACAATGTACTATTGTAAAACGCACTATATATAAATTACTTGAACTTACTTAAACACACAATATGGGGCAATTTGGAGCATTAAGTTAACCTCAAATCACTAACCACTAAGCCACCGTGCTGCCCTTTACCAATTATTATACTTATTTTATTGTGGCTATGCTCGTACAGTTACTATATACTGCAGAACAAATGAACATGTGTTTTATTCACATCGGTGTCAGTTGGTTGCACCACTGAAAAAAACAGCTTTAGTCATTGGCACTTTGGAAAGAGCACTTCAACACAGATTACACCACAGTGGAGCAAATCATTAATTTTAACTCGCTTCTGTGGCAGCTGGGATAGCTGCATGGGGCAACTAGATTCCAGATATGAGTTTGGAGATATATAAATAGGTGATAAAAAATAAATGCACACTTAACAGATGAAGCTAATGAGCTTGTATTTATAGAGCTTTGCTTTTAATATCCCTCCTATATGGAAATGTGCCCAATGATTTTATTTTTGAAGTATTTTTGTAAAGACTGATAAAATATATATGTGAAAAGACTATTTAATTTAAATACGTCTTTTAAAAAAAAATAATAATAATAATAATAATAATAATATATATATATATATATATATATATATATATATATATATATATATATTTGTTGTAAATGTTGTACGCTGTTAAACTAACTTAGTCAAAATGATAAACCTAAAGCAAATTTAAACTAAAATTCTTTTAACACAGCGCATGAACACACCTGAACAGAATTACAGTGCAACTGCATTACACACCTAACCCCTTTTTTTTATTAATTACATTTTGTTCTCCCCTGGACAGGCATGGGCAATATTAATTAATTTAAATACAATACAGGTTTCTTCAAACACATTTGTTCATTTTGTGCTGTTAATAGGCAAAAAGAACACTTGTAACCAAACATACATGGACTATGCAATAAAAAAACATAATTCAAGAGGGTTATGTAGTTCTCCATAGAGATGGAGGTTTTTGCAAAAACTATTGGTTCTAACACTTTACCTACATCCGGTATTCATAATGCATTATTAATACATTTAAAAACTTTATAAAGTATTCATAATGCTTTATAATACTTGTCACAAGTATTTGTTGATGTTCATAGATATACATAACCATGCTCATAAAGGGTTATGCCATAAGACTTTATAATGCAAAGTGACATAATGCATTATGAATTATATATTTTAACTGTTCATCAACTTATTACAAAGAGTACATAAAAACTTATAAGAATGATTTTCTTAAAATTGACTTTATATGTGCTCGTAGCATAACTGTTTATAAAAGCTTATAAGCTCTCTTTACAGGCATAAAGTAAAGTGTTGTCAGTAATAACCTCTTTTAAAGAGACTGCATACATAGTAGTACATAATGCCTTATAAAAGTTTATAAATGCTCTTTACAGACTTTAAGTTAAGTGTAATCATCTTGTTTTAAGTAAGAATGTCCAAACATCCAACGAATCAAAAGTTGAAATAAGTAAAGATTACAATGCATTATGTCACATTATGCGTTATAAAGCCTTATGTCATATTGTTATAACAATTCATGACTATGATTATGAACATCTACATGCATTATTAAAGGCTTATGACAAATGTAAATAATGCATTATGTATACTGGATTTTAGAAAGAGTTATAAAGAACTTTTTGTATAAAATCTTTTTACCTGCGTTGACGTAAAATGTAATAATTATTGAACAATGCACACTTAAATAATCTAATACACTGGTTCTCTAAATGTGTTGCGTAAAGAAGCATTAGGCGGATGGATATCCATCCATCCATTATCTTCCGCTTTATCCTCTACTAGGGTCGTGGGGGGGTTCCCCATGCCCATCTAGGGGAGAACGTTTCGGGCGCTGGGCAGAAACACGAAGGACTCGGCACAAATCGCTCGGCACACACTAACTCACACAGACACACAGACACACACACACAGACACTATATGGGAAATTTGGAGAATTCAGTTGACCTTGATCCATGTTTTTGGACTGTGGGAGGAAACCAGAGAACATGACATGGATATACAATACATTATTTTCCAGATGTATTTTATAAATGGCATTCTGCAATTTGACCACTAGATGCCAGTATTTAATTGTTAGAGAAACTGGAAACATGGAAACATACTCGGCTGTCAGTGTTTATTTTAACAAACGGACTAGATTACATCACGGAAGTTATGTTTATTAATAAGCGCATTTATGAATTAAACTGTGTTTTTTTTTTATCATAGTGTGTTTATAACTGTTTTATAAAAGCAATAAGGCACTCGAGGTTGTGCGTTATTATGAATAATTTCCTGTGATTTATTTACATTGCACGCCCTCTTGTACGTTATTGTTTGCATATACACTCACACCCAGTTGATGTTGGCCATATATCGGCCCATGTCGAAGAACATACGTGGTACTTGGAAGTTTTGGGTTGATAATGGGTGCTACTTGGACTGAAACGT
>JAFMOD010000334.1:138824-143824 GCA_019802435.1 Corydoras maculifer
CTTGCCACTGTCGCTTCGGCTTGCTCTTTGGGGGTTTAAAGGCTTATAACACTGTAAAGCTGCTTTGTGACAATGCACTATTGTAAAAATTGCTCTATAAATAAATTACTTGAACTTTAACATGCCCCCCCGCCCCAGGACACCATGGTCTAGAACATGACACTGGCAACTATGGTCTGATAACATATCCACAGGAGTTTATAGATATATATATATATATATATATATATATATATATATATATATATATATATATATATATATATATATATACACGCATTACAATCAATCCCACCCCACCAATATGCCCTCCGGAGAGGAGGCAGAGTCAGAGGACCCGGGAGGAGGCTTGTCCATCACTGTGGCTGAAGTCGCTAAGGTAGTCAGAGGGCTCCTTGGTGGCAGGGCTTCGGGGGTGGATGAGATCCGCCTGGAGTTCCTCAAAGCTCTGGATGTTGTGGGGCAGTCTTGGCTGACGTGCCTTTTCAACATTGCATGGTCATCAGGGGCAGTGCCTCTGGACTGGCAGATGGGGGTGGTAGTGCCTCTTTTTAAAAAGGGGGACCGGAGGGTGTGTTCCAATTACAGGGGAATTACACTCCTCAGCCTCCCCGGCAAAGTCTATGCAGGGGTACTGGAGAAGAGAGTCCGACTGATAGTTGAACCTCGGATCCAAGAGGAGCAGTCGGGTCTTGTTCACGAGTGATGGTAAGATGGAGCGTGAGATTGACAGACGGATCAGCGCGGGGTTAGCAGTGATACGGACCCTAAACTGCTCTGTTGTGGTAAAGAAGGAGCTGAGCCACAAGGCAAGGCTCTCGATTTACCAGTCAATATACGTTCCGACCCTCACCTATGGTCATGAGCTTTGGGTAATGACCGAAAGAACAAGATCGCGAATACAAGTGGCCGAAATGGGTTTTCTCCACAGGGTGGCTGGGCTCTACCTTAGAGACGGGGTGAGAAGCTCGGTCATCCAGGAGAGACTCGGAGTGGAGCCGCTACTCCTCCGCATCGAAAGGAGCCAGTTGAGGTGGTTCGGGCATCTGGTAAGGATGCCTCCTGGGCGCCTTCCTAGGGAGGTGTTCCAGGCAAGTCCAGCTGGAAGGAGGCCCCGGGGAAGACCCAGGACACGCTGGAGGGATTATATCTCTCAGCTGGTCTGGGAACGCCTCGGGGTTCCCCCAGTCGAGCTGGTGGAGGTGGCTGGGGCGAGGGAGGTCTGGGTCTCCCTACTTCGGTTGCTGCCTCCGCGACAAGCGGAAGATAATGGATGGATGGATATATATATATATATATATATATATATATATATATATATATATATATATATATAATATACTTTAATGTGTGTGTATTGGCTATTTAATTACTTTTGTTGTTACATTGTGAAAATATACTTACTGTGTACAGAATATGTCTTAACCTTAACAAATCCTAATCTTCTCAATTTAATTAGTTTTCGGATAGTTTAAACTCCAAGACATTTTTGAAAAAAAAAAATCATATGGTGTGGATTTTCTGATAAGGAGAAAATTTAAAGAGAGAACGACATTAATAGTGAAAGAGGATAATAAGATGAGATGAGATGAGATAAGATAAGCATCCTGAGCATTTTTAGAAACCTCTCAGAAGTTGATAAATTATTTATATAGCACTTTTTTACAACAGGATATTGTCACAATGCAACTTTACAGTGTTATAAGCCTGAACCCCCAAAGAGCAATTAAAGTCATGGTGTTGTAAAGTATGCCCCATCAGTCTTGCTCTAAGCCTGGTCCCCATCTGCAGAAGATGAAAACCATCCTTTCACAGACCTCTCACACAGAGATTTGCAAATTACAACCTTATTTATTCTCTTCACACATCAGTCTAATCCCTGCTGCGTCTCGCCAAACTAAACTAAACAGCTTAATATTAACTCACTCACAGATATTCTGATGATACTTCTAGCATAACGGATCTGTACCATGTCTATAATTATTTTGGAGTGTAAAACATAGGAATCTTTGATCGCTGTTATCTTTCTTTAGGTTTAACCTATCCTACCACCACAATGGGCTTGCTGTGACGGTACCATCAACCTGCTCCTTGGTAGGGCCAGGTTGTTTTCTCTCTTAAAAATTTCTACCAAAATCCGATAAAGATACAGTACAATGGTAATTGGATGTTGGTACATTTCTCAATCAACCTCCAGAGATTTTGGTGCGTCATTTCGTGTTTCTGTTCTGAGAATGTATTTCTGCCTGATCACCATAGTTCACAGCTGACTGTTTGCACAGTTGCATGTCATTGACAGCAGTCATTTTTTTAACTTTCTGACATATTTTTTCTTGTTTCGGGGGTAAAAAACACATCTAGCCCTCCACCATAGCTTTATAGCTTCTCCACCAGAGTGAGATGAGAGTGAGATGAAGGTTTGTCCTGTGGATGATATTAAACTTATCTTGTGGATGATATAGACAGATAAATAGATAGATAGATAGATAGATAGATAGATAGATAGATAGATAGATAGATAGATAGATAGATAGATAGATTTTATTTTCATCATTACCTTCCGCTTTATCCTCTATCCTCTCTTTATCCGCTGAGGGGGGGGGGCAGATACACCCAGGACAAGGTGCCAATCTATCGCTGGGCACACATTCACTCACACAGACACACACACACACACACACACACACACACACACTCTATATGGGGCAATTTGGATAATTCAATTGACCTTGATCTATGTTTTTGGACTGTGGGAGGAGTAAAAAATATTGCCCACGGTCCGAAAACATGGATTTATGGCTTGCACTAAATTACCCCATATAGAGTGTGTGTTTAAATGTACTGTATATCTGTGTGTATCTGCCCAGCGCATATGATGTTCTCTCATTGAACACCCCCACAATGCTAATAGATCCATCCAGTCATTATCTTCAGCTTTATCCTCTACCTGGGCCGGGGGGGGGGGGGTGTTCCTGATGCCCATCCAGGGGAGAACGTTTTAAGCATTGGGCAGATACACCCAGATGGGGGCGCCAATCTATCGCTGGGCACACAGACACAAACAGACACACACACACACACACACACACACACACACACACACTCTATATGGGGCAATTTGGAGAATTCAATTGACCTTGATCCATGTTTTTGGACTCTGGGAGGAGTAAAAAATATTGCCCACGGTGCGAAAACATGGATTTATGGCTTGAATGCTCTAAATTGCCCCATATAGAGTGTGTGTTTATATGTAATATATATCTGTGTGTATCTGCCCAGCGCATATGATGTTCTCTTATTGAACATCCCCACTAGGCTAATAGACAATTAAGAGGCAGATAAAAAAGGAATGAATACACGACCTTGAGTGCCTTATTGCGTTTATAAGACTATTACAAACACACTGTAGTAAAAAAACAAGGTTTTATACATAAATGCGTTTATTGAAAACAAAAACGCTAATAAATTTGACTTTTGCGACCTAATTTAGTCAGGTTTTTAAATTGAACGCTGATCATGTTTCCGGTTTCTCCATACAGCACTCCATGGTGACTAGTTCTGTTTTTATGTTGCCCCTGTAGGTGACCAGGTGATTGTGGGATCCATGCTGGTTACCACTGTGCTAGAGAAATAAAACCAGTCAGTCTGAAGAGAACCTGCATCCTAAGGAAGTTGGGGCCACATTCTAACAACCTAAACAACTTCAAGGCTCCCTCTTTCAGATGCAGATTACTTAAACATTGAACGACAATGAACCCTGAAAACACAAGCCATTGTCATCTTCTCTTCATCATCACTTCTCTTCGGGTAAGTTAACAGAGATTGTAACAGTGATATAAAGGCTTGGGAGACCTTAACCACTGTGGTTCAGTGGTGTGTTATTTTTTTCAAATGTTTCTTAAACAGAAAAACCTGGAGCTTATGGTGTGTAGTTGCCATGACGACACCTACCTCCATATGCATGAGAAGTGAGCTGTATCCACAGGACACCCAATTACTCCATCTTAAAAAGGAAACCCACATTAAATAAAATAATAAATAAATGTTAAACTAAAAATAGATTTGATATACATCTATATCTACATCTATCTATCCATACATTGTATAAATAAATACAAATTCTTATTATGTTTCTTCTTGATTTTAGTATTAATATAATATACTGTATAATATATATAATATAATTTATTATATAATAATTAATATAATAAAAATGTAAATCTAAAAATATAATAGCAGTAAAATATTTAAAATAATAAATAATACATTTTATTCAAATAATATTTGAATTATTTTATTTTATTCAAATAATACTTTTTTTGCTAAGATGTAACTACATTCAATTAAAATAAAAATAAAATAAAATATAGCAGGCAACTGGGTTTATATATTTATATACACTGTATATATACACATAATATGTGTATATAGAGCATGCTCCATGGCCCCAATGACTTCAAGGAGTCATTCTGCCCAGCGTACATAATACATTTTTACCCGACCTTCGAGGGGACGTTCGAGAAAGCTTTTGTTCCTGTGACAGCTGAAGATTTTCTGCCATTCAAGTGGGAGGTGGGGGAGGGAGGGGTTGGGAAGACTTGTTTATTTGTTTGATGATATAAAATGAAGAAGAAAAAATAGAATGGATTGTATCTATAATTGAACCCAATAATCTTTAATGTATTATTCCTTTAATAATTTTTTTTTATATTTTAGGAAATTAATTTAATAACTAAATAAATAAATAAACACATTTAGGAAATAAAGCAGAAGCTTTGGTTTCACAACACAACACGGCTATCTGCAAAAGCAAAAAGGCTTTCTTGCTGAAAAGCAAAATGTTTTTTGTGTCACGACACCAAACAGCTTTAGTGCCGCACCACTAGGCAGCTTTCACGTAGCACCAAAGATGGCTTTTGTGCCACACATCTAATCGGATTCCCAGTCAGTCCTTTGTACATAGACACTAGGCCCACGGACTGTAAAAATTATACTTATGT
>JAFMOD010000334.1:146324-155446 GCA_019802435.1 Corydoras maculifer
GCTTTATTATACTTCGTATAATCTTTTGTTAGGGTAGTGTCCTCTTGGGTTTCCTCCAGGTTCCAAAAAAACATGGAGAGTATGTCTGTGTGTCTGTTGGTGTGAGTGAGTGTGTACCCAGTGATAGATTGGCGCCCTGTCCTGGGTTTATCTGCCCAGCGCCCGAACGTTCTCCCCTGGATGGGCATGGAGAACCCCCTTGTGACCCTAATAGAGGATAAAGCGGGAGATAATGAATGAATGAATGAAATTGTTATAACAATTTGTCATAAGGCTTTATAAAACAAAGTGGTATAATGCATTATAATATTAACTTATTTAAAAGTTTGATTCCCTGGATGTTTAGAACAAGATGATTACACTTTACTTTAAGTCTGTAAAGAGCATTTATAAGCTTTTATAAGGCATTATGTACTACTATGTATGCAGTCTCTTTTAAAGAGGTAATTAATGACAACACTTTACTTTATGCCGGTAAAGAGAGCTTATAAGCTTTTATGAACTGTTTTGAGCACTCGTGATGTCATTTTGTAGAAAAGCACTCATTAAACACAAACATTATAAGGCTTTATGTTGCTGGTCTATATAATATGATGATAAACAGTTAAAATTTATAAGTTACAGTACAAATATTATGTCACTTTGTGTTATAAAGCCTTAACACTTAATGAGTGTGGTGTACATTTATGTACATCGACAAAGGCTTATGGCAAGTATTATAAAGCATTAGGAAAACTTTATAAAGCTTTATAATGGGTGTGTGTGTGTTTGTGTGAGTGAGTGTGTGCCCAGTGATAGATTGGCGACCTGTCCAGGGTTTATCTGCCCATCGCCCGAAACGTTCTCCCCTGGATGGGCATGGAGAACCCCCTTGTGACCCTAATATAGGATTAAGTGGGAGATAATGAATGAATGAATGAAATTGTTATAACAATTTGTCATAAGGCTTTATAAAACAAAGTGGTATAATGCATTATAATATGAACTTATTTAAACTTTTGATTCTCTGGATGTTTAGAACAAGATCATTACACTTTACTTAAAGTATGTAAAGAGCATTTATAAGCTTTTATAAGGCATTATGTACTACTATGTATGCAGTCTCCTTTAAAGAGGTAATTAATGACAACACTTTACTTTATGCCGGTAAAGAGAGCTTATGAGCTTTTATAAACAGTTATGAGCACTTGTAATGTCATTTTCTGGAAAAGCACTCATTAAACACAAACATTATAAGGCGCTGGTCTCTATAATAAGATGATAAACATTTAAAATATATAAGTTATAGTGTAAATATTATGTCACTTTGTGTTATAAAGCCTTATGGCATGTTCTCATAACACTTGAGTGTGGTGTACATTTATGGACATCAACAAAGGCTTATGACAACTATTATAAAGCATTATGAATACTTTATAAACCTTTATAATGCATGTGTGTGTCTGTGTGAGTGAGTGTGGGCCCATTGATGGATTGGCGCCCAAAATGTTCTCCCCTGGATGGGCATGGGGAACCCCCCCGCGACCTTAGTAGAGGATAAAGCAGAAGATAATGGATGGATGAATGGATGGATGGTAGACATGTTCTGGCCAATGGATCGGCTCATTATGGCTGAGATCAGGCAGAATTCCCCGATAACCAAGTGGAAAACTTGTAAACAACTTCTAATCGACTTAAACCCTTTATAGACATAATGATAACATTAAAGCTCGCTCTGTGAGGCAGCAGCACACGGCTTCTCATATTCTTTGTGTTCTTTCAGCCTTCAATCAAATTTCCGAAGCTCCTTGTAGTTTCCCATTAAGTCTGTAGGACCCTTAGGAGAGGGGGAGGCTGCAAATGAGATCAAAGTCCAGCAAACCTTTCATTTGCTACAGTATTTGAAGATCGGACATTTTCTAACAGCTGCTGGCATTAGATCAGTGTTACACATAACTATCTTTAGCCAGAAAACACCTTTAATGTGTAATTAAGCATTACCCATGACGGCTTATTCTTTTCCTTTGATTTATTTTTGATTTGACCTCAATGCACATAATGCTTTCTCATGCATACATGTAATAATAGAAAGATTTTTAATATGTGTAGACCATTTTATATTATACATACACACTTTGTTCAATACATTGTAATTTGAATTTTGTAAACTGTAACTACAGTAAATTGAAATTGTTCTGTAATGTTACTGAAGAGACACCATCATTCCAAAACCAAATTGCTTTTGTGTGTAACATCCATTCATCCATACACTAGTGGAGGGGAGGGTGGGGGTTCCCCATGCCCATCCAGGGGAGAACGTTTCGGGCGCTGGGCAGACACCCAGGGCAGGGCGCCAATCTATTGTTGGGCACACACTCACTTACACAGACACACACAGACACACGCACAAACACACTCTATATGGGGCAATTTGGAGAATTCAATTGACCTTGAGCCCGGCACGGTGGCTTAGTGGTTAGCATGTTCTCCTCTCCGTGCTAGGGATTCCCGGTTCGAATCCCAATCTGGTTGGAGTTTCCATGTTCTCTCCATGTCCCTGTGGGTTTCCCCCAGGTTTTTCGGTTTCCTCCCACAGTCCAAAAACATGGATCAAGGTAAACTGAATACTCCAATTTGCCCCATATAGAGTGTGTTTGTGTGTGTGTCTGTGTGAGTGAGTGTGTGCACAGTGATAGATTGATGCCCTGTCCTGGGTGAATATGCACAGCACCCGAAACCTTCTCCCCTGGATAGGCATGGTGACCCCCCCCCCCGCGACTCTAGTAGTGGATAAAGTGGAAGATGATGAATGGATGGAATTGCCCTTGATCCATGTTTTGGACTGTGGAAGGAAACCGGAGAACCCGGAGGAAACCTACGTGGACACGGGGAGAACATGGAAACTCCACCCAGATTGGGATTTGAAACGGTAATCCTTTGTGCTGTAACTTCATTCATTCATTCATTCATTCATTATCTCCCGCTTATCCTCTATTAGGGTCGCGGTGGGGTTCCCCATGCCCATCCAGGGGAGAACGTCTCGGGCGCTGGGCAGATATACCCAGGACAGGGCGCCAATCCATCGCTGGGCACACACTCACTCACACAGACACACTCTACAGGGGGCAATTTTGAGAATTCAATTAACCTGTTCCATGTTTTTGGACTGTGGGAGGAAACCGGAGAACCCGGAGGAAACCCACGCAGACACGGGGAGAACATGGAAACTCCACCCAGATGGGGATTCGAACCGGGAATCCTTAGCGCTGAGAGGCGAACGTGCTAACCACTAAGCCACCGTGCCGCCTGTGCTGTAACTGAACTGATTAAATTGTTTCATTCTGAGGATGGCATGGTGGCTTAGTGGTAAGCACATTCGCTTCTCAGCGCTGGGGCTCCAGGTTCGAATCCAAACCTCAGTGAAGTTTCCATGTTCTCCCTGTGTCCATGTGGGTTTTCTCCAGGTTCTCCGGTTTCCTCCCACAGTCCAAAAACTTCAATTGCAGGTAAATTGAATGCTCTAAATTGCCCCATATAAAGTGTTTATGTGTGTGTTTGTGTGAGTGAGTGTGTCCAGCGATAGATTGGCGTCCTGTCCTGGGTAGCTACCCCCCCACGACTCTAGTAAAGGATTAGGCAGAAGACAAAAACAAACGAATATTGATAGATACGTTAAAATTCAGTTTTCCATTAGTTTTAATGCTTGTGCCCATGGGGACCAAGGAGCGGGCGGCTGTTCAGCTCACAAGATGGCTACACAGGTTTGATGTACAATCAGGTGCCCACAGGCACACACACACACACACACACACACACACACATGTCTCACTAAAGGAATGATATCCTTTAAGGTGTGAGCACTATCCCCCCTCCAACAACCCCCCTTCCCCATAAAGCAGTGGTTCTTGAACTTTTCAAACCAAGTACCACCCATTATTAAACAAACTTTTAAGTACCACCTAGGTTTTTCGTTGCGTAACATCATATGGCAAACATCAATTATGTGTATATTGAAGCAATAGGGTGTGAGAGAGCGTGGCATTATTGTAAATAAATCACAAAAACGAGGTATTGTTGGGCATGACGCATAGCGGAGTACAGTTACAGCTCTTTCCAGTGATTTATTTCCAATAATACACAACCTGGACGGCACGGTGGCTTAGTTGTGAGCCCCTCCAGACAACAGTCTTTTTTCTCTAACTTCTCTCCCATCTATTCCTGCTTTCTGCCCCCTTCAGAGGTATGAATTTATGACATGTTATTGTTGACTATCCTATTTTTCAAATCTCAACGCTCATTCTGCATGCAGACATTCCTACTCTTTCCAAGTTCAAGTTCAAGTTTAAGTTAAAGTAATTTATTTATATAACACTTTTTACAACAGTACATTGTCACAAAGCAGCTTTACAGAATGAAAAGCCTTTAAACCCCCAAAGAGCAAGCCGAAGCAACAGTGGCATGAAGAAACTCCCTGTTATTTTGTTATTTAAGGAAGAAACCTTGGGAGGACCAAGACTCAGTGGGAGACTCATCCTCCTTGAGCGGCCGGGCAGCAACAACAGTGTAGGACAGCCATGTACAGATAGTGTCAAGATCGGGTGACTATATTTAACAAATGGAAAAACTCTAACAACTGGAAAACTATATGTGAGTTTATTAAGGGGGTCCTGCAGGACCGCCAGTCCAATTAATATCCAGGTTCCATCCAGTATTCGTCGTAGCCGCAGTGCTTCGGCAGAGCCATGGATGGAGATCTAACTAGACCTTCAGGAATCTGGTCACATCTCATCCCATGCTTTCCCATGCTTGTCCATCAAGTAGTCATTGTATCTTCTCCCTGAACTATTCAAGTCATCATGAGTTTTACTTTACTTTATTACTTGAATTATTTACTTTAAAGTATTATAAAACCTTACATCCTCTACTAGGGTAGAGGGGGTTACAGAGGGACCGAGGAGCGGGCGGCGGTCCACCTCACAAGATGTCCCCATGGGTTTGGTGTACAATCAGGTGCCCACAGGCACACACACACACACACACACACACACAGAATAAGAGAGATCCAGTCAATACCAATACCATGTCTCACTAAAGGAATGGCATCCTTCAAGGTGTAAGCACTATACCCCCCCTCCTCCCCAAGCGGCTGGAGCCTTAGGTAGGAGGAGCATCTCATGTGTGTGTGTGTGTGTGTGTGTGTGTGTGTGTGTGTGTGTGTGTGTGTGTGTGTGTGTGTTTGTGTGTGTGGTGTTCGGTCAAGGCATCTCATTGCTGCTGCGAGGCAGAACTACCATCATCCTCTCAGGCGAGGCGATAACCCTGCTGGTCTCCATTAAATCCATCAGACTGAGCATTAGTAATTCCATCTCATTTCATTCATGCAGAGTAAGAACTTAGTCTAATTACGATGCGAGTCGAGAGCACGAGGACTTAATCCTAATCCGAACATGGGAATATACGAATCCATGAGCTTTGCGATCCCATGCTTACTTCTAATGACGTTTGCAACCCACGGGCAAGGTTCGTACCTTTCTAATTCTGTGTGATGTTTTCAGGTCGGACTTGGAGTAAAAAATTCAATAAATAAAATGATTGCATAAAGAAGAAGAACGTATTTCTTTATAATAACATGTTTGTGTTGAATCCCAGATTGCGGCTCTGGGTGCGATCCGAACATCGGGATGTGCGAGAATGGCGCGTGCAGGTATGTTACAAATTACATCTTTATTCCCATATTTGTTTAAGATCCCTATTCTATAAATAGCAGGAGTAGAAAAGTATAAAACCAGAATGTGAAATCTGAAATGAACATGCACTGCTTAGTGAACAGCAAGATGAACATTATATAATGTAAAGAAATCCCTTTAAACACCCATAGTGCCTGAATTTATGGCTGTAAAGTTATTGTGTAACCATATTGTGTTGCTACAAAATTATTGTGATCAGCCCATATTATTTCCCAGATGCCTCCCTGGCTGGCAGGCTGAAGAATGTGAACCGTGGATTCTATTCCCAAGTTGTGTCAATAGAACGTGTAAGAAAGGCTGGCGGTGTGTGTGCAAGCAGGGATGGGTGGGCAGTCAGTGTGACCAAGGTAACCAACTTGTTACAGTTAATAACACATTTAATGGAATTGCAGGCTGTCAAATAAGAAATGGCATTTATTATATGGATATGTAATACTTATGCTGACTAATAAGATTTAAGTCAAATTAATTTTGTCTATAGCCCACCACCGGTGTTCCTCAAAACCTTGTTCTTGGAATTTGACGTGCATTATGATGGAGGAGGGTGGATACCTCTGTGTGTGTCCTCTCGGATTTACAGACAAAAAATGCCAGCCGAGGAAAGGACCATGTCTAACAAATAGGTAATAGTGATTAACACCAATTTAACACAGATTTTTTTCTATATACAATATAGATATTTGTATATATATATATATATATATATATATATATATATATATATATATATATATATATATATATAGTATGCACAAAGGCTTAGTAATTAGCATGTTCACCTCTCAGCACTGGGGATCCAGATTCAAACTACGATCTGGGTGGAGTTTCCATGTTCTCAGTATAAAAAAACACAGGTGTCACAAAACAGCATCCGTTCTGATATAGAGCTGTCCTCCCACAGTTCAATAAAATCTTCCGCTTAAAGGGTCGCGTGGGGGTTCCCTATGCCCATCCAGAAGAGAAAGCCTCGGACGGGTGCTGAGCAGATATCCATGTTTATTTTTCTTTTGGATGTGGGAGGAAACCCACGTGGACCCAGGAAAGTCATGGAACATTAAACCTGGATCTCCACCAGCATGAAGAGGCAAACATATATATATATATATATTATTTTAAGCTGTTTAAGTTATTCTTCATAAAATTACATACCCATACAAGCCATATATTCTCTTGGCTCTTGGAACAGTGTTTTTATTCTATTTGATATATTTCTTTTTTAGTTCGCTGTGTCAGAATGGTGGCATCTGCATTGATTGTAAAGAAAATCATTTTTCCTGTCTGTGTCCTCCTGGATTCGCCGGCAATTTTTGTGAAGACATTATTGACGCTTGCAAACCGAACCCATGTCCAAATGGTGGGACATGTGCAGCTCCCGAAGTCACCTGCCTTTGTCCTCCTTCATTTTTGGGTGGCATCTGTAACATCAGAGGTACTTGTTTAAACCAAACAGGTAGTAGACCTCATTGCATCCACACTACGGACCTCACTGGACCTTTGTGTGATGTCCACATCAACAAGCATAAATCAAAACGTCCGGCACATGTATTCAAAAATGTGCTCAGGTTTCCTGAGCATGAAGTTCTGAAGTTTCCCACGAAGAAAACGGGGCATGACTCTAGTCCTCTAGTTACACAGAGCCAATTCATCTGTTTCGCAATCCTCGCTCTGCTTACCTGCTTTGTGGTGCTTGGAACCATAAGCATCATCTTTTTTAATCGCTTTGCAATGTGGCTAACTAATGCCAAATACAGACAGTTGGTACGCAAACAGAGGGAGTATCTTCTTAGTTCTAATGATGAAGAACGTCATGTTAACATCATCCTACCTGAGAAAATTAAGCTTAACAACTATGAAAATCTCTACACATCCATATAATAAACACAGATGCTTAAAAGCTACATTGAGTATTAATTGAATTAATTCATTCATTCATTACACACAAGCAAACACTATATGGGGCAATTTAGAGAATTCAATTTACCTCCAATCCATGTTTTTGGACTGTGGGAGGAAACCACAGGAAACTGGAGAGCCCGGTGAAAACTCAAGTGAACACAGGGAGAACATGAAAACTCCACCAAGATTGGGATTCGAACCTGGATCCCTAGCACTGAGAGGCACACCCATTAACCACTAAGCCACCTAAAAATCAAGGTGCAAAAAATAATTATTTAGAGCCATGCAAATTATTGGTATGGACCTCAACAGCGGGCTTAGTGGTTAGCAAGTTCGCCTCTCAGCTCTAGGAATTCCCAGTTCGAATCCCAATCTGGGTGGAGTGTCCATGTTCTCTCTGTGTCCATGTGGATTTCCTCTGGGTTCTCCGGTTTCCTCCCACAATCTAAAAACATGGATCAAGGTCAATCCAAATGAACCCATATAGAACCCATATGTGTGTGTGTCTGTGTGAGTGAGTGAGTGTGTGCCCAGCGATAGATTGGCGCCCTGTCCTGGATGTATCTTCCCAGCACCCGAAACGTTCTGCACTGGATGGGCATGGGGAACCTCCCCGCAAACCTAGTAGAGGATGAAGCGGGAGATAATGTATGGAAAGATGAATGGACCCCAACAGCACGATTTATGATCTGATCTCTGATAAATTTTCCTTAAGTAAGAAATGCAATAATCCCAATTAACTTCACTTACACCTATTATTGACGCTGAAGTCAGACATATGGCAAAAAAAATGCTATTTATAATTTGTAATGCACGTACCAATTTAGAGCAGCCACCTTACCTTGAAAAACTATTGGTACGGACACTAACAGTGCGATTTATGATCTTATCTCTGATGAATTTCCCTTAACACTAGAGATTGCTAATTCACCTCCAATGAACCCAATTAACACACTTCACTCTAAAATCAGGTAGATAGCAAAAAACCTGGAGACTGTATTGCAATGTATGTCCATTTCACACATCTGTTGGTTACGCTTGTGATTGTACCAGTGCAATATTTCTCTTGGCATTGGTGCTTCACATGCTCATCATGCATTGAGACATTACGCAAATGAGCTATTACCAATAACCCTGTCCATATAAAAGTGTTACATTTAAATTATTTTATATAGCAAACACTTTGGTAACACTTTCAGTATTCATAACTAGTTATTGGTTAGCACGTTCGCCTCCCAGCACTAAGGATTCCCGGTTCGAATCAAGTTCAAGTTCAAGTTCAAGTTATTTATTTCTATAGCGCTTTTTACAACAGTACATTGTCACAAAGCAGCTTTACAGAATGAAAAGCCTTTAAACCCCCAAAGAGCAAGCCGAAGCGACAGTGGCAAGAAAAAACTCCCTTTTCTGTTGTTATTCAAGGAAGAAACCTTGGGAGGACCAAGACTCAGTGGGGGACTCATCCTCCTTGAGCGGCCAGGCAGCAACAACAATGTAGGA
>JAFMOD010000334.1:157255-175132 GCA_019802435.1 Corydoras maculifer
TTGCATTAGATTGGATTTATTCTTCAATGCAGATGAGCTGCTTATGTTGAGCACAAGAACTTCGAAGGATTTTGACTCATACTTATTATTAAGTGTTACATTTATGTTTTCTTTATAGATCATAGCCACTCCACCTCCTCGTCCACTAAGACGTGGTTTATGAGCATAAGTATAACCAGGTGGAGAGGCATCATTTAATGCCAGGTATTCATTGGCCCTATCCACATCTAGGATATCCACATCTGGGTGGAGTTTCCATGTTCTCCCCGTGTCCACATGGGTTTCCTTCGGCTTCTCCGGTTTCCTCCCACAGTCCAAAAAACATGGATCAAGGGCAATTCCATCCATTCATCATCTTCCACTTTATCCACTACTAGAGTCGATATCAAGGTAAGTTGAATTCTCCAAATTGCCCCATATAGAGTGTGTTTGTGTGAGTGAGTGTGTGCCCAGTGACAGATTGGCGTCATGTCCTGGGTGTATCTGCCCAGTACCCGAAACGTTCTCCCCTGGATCGGCATGGGGAACCTTAAGATAATGGAAAAGATGGATGGATGTCATTAGCCGTTGCTAATGTCCATTGATGTACATAACCACACTCATAAAGTGTTATAAGAATATGCCATAAGGCTTTATAACACAGTGACATAATGCATTACGTTTTATATATTTTAACAATTTATTAACTTATTTTAGAGACCAGCGACATAAAAAATGATTTACCTGAAAATGACATTATAGGTGCTCATAACTGTCTATAAAAGTTTATAAGCTCTCTGTACAGACATAAAGTGTTGCCAGTAATGACCTCTTTAAAAGAGACTGCATAGCTAGTAGTACATAATGCCTTAAAAACCCTTTAATATCTATCCATCCATCCATTATCTTCCGCTTCATCCTATATCAGGGTTGCGGGGGGGTTCCCCATGCTTATCCAGGGGAGAACGTTTCGGGCGCTGGGCACATACACCCAGGACAGGGCGCCAATCTATCGCTAAGCACTCACTCACTCACACAGACACACTCTATATGGGGCAATTTGGAGCGCTGAGAGGCGAACGTGCTAACCACTAAGCCACGGTGGCTTAGTGGTTGCTAGGGATTCCCGGTTCAAATCCTCATCTGGGTGGAGTTTCCATGTTCTCCCCGTGTCCGTGTGGGTTTCTTCCGGGTTCTCCGGTTTCCTCCCACAGTCCAAAAACATGGATCAAGTCAAATGAGTTCTCCAAATTGCCTCATATAGTTCGTGTATGTGTGTGTGTCTGTGTGTAAGGGTGTGCCCAGCGATGGATTGGCGCCCTGTCCTGGGTTTATCTTAATTCAATTTGTTAATTTTTTTAAAGTTTACTGTCATACCCATTTCACAGCCTCAGATTTCATTTAAGATTTTATTAGCTACACTATATAAGAGAATAAAGCTTGAAGCTTGAAATTTGACCGAATGCTTTGTGATCTTGAACTCAATACACAAAATCATTGGTGCCCGTCCCCATAGGAGTCAGGCCTGTGATGGTCATGGCCCAGAGGAGCCGTGGAGGGCATCCCTTAACTTCATTTCAGAAAGGTGGCAACAGTAATGCACCCCAAACTCATTTGCAAACAGATTGCAGTGCCACGTTAAATCACCGTCTCGTCTGTTATCTCAGAGTATTGATCCCACTACCAATCTGGCATAGGCATACCTGCTGGTGCTTAAGTCACCCATGTGCATAGCTAATGCTTGTGCTAATGCTAGTGGGAGAACAGATGGAGAACATGAGGTGTAGTGAAGTAAGATCCATCCATTCCATCCATTATCTTCCGCTTTATCTTCTACTAGGGTCGGGGGGGGTTACCCCATGCCCATCCAGAGGAGAACGTCTTGGGTGCTGGGCATACACACCCAGGACAGCGTGCCACACACACACACACACACACACACACACACACACACACACACAAACACACTCTATATGGGGCAATTTGGAGAATTCAGTTGACTTGATCTATGTTTTTGGACTGTGGGAGGAAACCGGAGAACCCGGAGGAAATCCTGGAGTCAACAACCTGGAGGAACATGGAATTTCCACACAGATTGGGATTTGAACCGGGAATCCCTAGTGCTGAGGCGAACGTGCTAACCACTAAGCCACCGTGCCGCCCTAAAGTAAGATGCTCATTTAATAACTCCAGGCTGAACAGTGGTCTCAGACCTTCATTAGGTGCACGTTGAAGCTGGTCTACAAACTTCTCCCACACCACCTTCTTCATCATGACCCTGACATCACAGTTTCTCGCTAGCAGCCACCTCCGCATGGACCGAAATAACGTTCTCCTGTAACAAGGTGCTACACTTAACAGCAACTACACAGCCCAACGTAAAGTGCATGTGTGCAAATAGCTTGTGCAAAACAAGAATTACACTAAATACAAGACAATATACATTCAAGTAATTGGAGGGAACAGTGCAATGACAATATACAACGCAATAAACATACAAGTAAATGAGAGAGAGCGGTGCAGGTAGCCCACTAGTGGTGTAAGCCGCAATGTGCAACAGTATGTGAATGTAAATGTAATAGGGCGGCACGGTGGCTTAGTGGTTAGCACGTTCGCCTTTCAGCACTAGGGATTCCTGGTTCGTATCCCAATCTGGGTGGAGTTTTCATGTTCTCCCCATGTCCGCGTGGGTTTCCTCCGGGTTCTCCGGTTTCCTCCCACAGTCCAAAAACATAGATCAAGGTCAATTGAATTCTCCAAATTTCCCTATATAGTGTGTGTATGTGTGTGAGTGTGTGCCCAGTGATAGATTGGCACCCTGTCCTGTATGTATCTGCCCAGCGCCCGAAACGTTCTCCCCTAAATGGGCATGGGGAAGCCCCTGAGACCCTAATATAGTATAAAGCGAAAGATAATGGATGGATGTAAATGTAATATAAATGGTATGTTTTACCAGCAATTATCTGTAAATGTGAACAGGCTGTTGGATACAGTAAACCCAACTCATAATATGGCAAGAAACAAGCACTGTAGGTGGTGCTTCTCCTAATCTTGGCATTTGGGGTATTGCAGCATTCCAGCAGCACTCCTCCACTGTCACTAATGTCGCTGTCGGAGCACCTGCTGACAAAAGCAGGGTTTTAAAAAGGCTATTAATACTCCAGGGATAGCACTAATATCTGCCACTTATGAAACCCTCCTGGACACGGGGAGAACTAAGCCACAGTGCCGCCCTGTATAAATAAATCTAAGAACAGGACACAGTGCACACACTTACACAGACACTACAAAACACACACTATATAGGGAAATTTAGAGCATTTAGTTTACATTGAATCCATGTTTTTGGACTGTGGGAGGAAGGCGGAGAACCCGGAGGTTCTCGTGCTAACCACTGAGCCACCTTTATAAATATATCAATGGATTAAAAATGTATATGTATGTATATATATATCCATCCATCCATTATCTTCCACTTTATACTGAACTGGGGTCGCGGAGGAGTTCCCCTTGCTCATCCAGAGGAGAACGTCTCGGGCGCTGGGCAGATAAACCCAGGACAGGACACCAATCTATTGCTGGCCATACACTCACTTACACAAATACACTCTATATAAGGCAATTTGAAGAATTCAATTTACCTTGATCCATGTTTTTGGACTGTGGGAGGAAACCGGAGAACCCAAAGGAAACCCACACGGACATATATATATATATATATATATATATATATATATATATATATATATATATATATATATATATATATATACAGCAGCACGGTGGCTTAGTGGTTAGCATGTTCTCCTCTCAGCGTTAGGGATTCCCGGTTAAAATCCCCATCTGGGTGGAGTTTCCATGTTCTCCCCGTGTCTGCGTGGGTTTCTAATGATATTTAAAGTTCGTTGCCTGTATCTGTTGTTTCTCTCTTTTATATTTTTGCTTGTTTCTCCCTGTGTGTATCTCTTACTTCATTGTGTTAATGTGTTTTACCCGTTTCAGTCGTCATAAGCGCTTTCCTTAATTTTTGATAGGCTGTCTGTGCCTTTTAAAGTTTCAGTGTACACGTTTCTGCATCTTTAATGTTATCACTGCTGCACGAGCAGTAGACAGCGTTTGTTCTGCTATCTTCTTTACCATGCCTATGTGCACTTTGTTCTCCCTCTTATACTTTATTAATAAACTTTTCATTTTGCTTCACTAATGCTTCCTTTCACTGTTATCTGGAAGCAGCGTGACAATTTGACTGTGATGTCATATGCCCATTTACTTTTCTGTGTTGAGAAAGAGCTTATGAAGAAATATAGGGGAAATGTTTCAGTACTGATCATGCAGAACATTCATTCATTAATTCATTCATTATCTTCCGCTTTATCCTCTATTAGGGTCGCGGGGTGGTGGAGGGTTCACCATGCCCAATTCAGGGGAGAACGTTTCGGAAACTGGGCAGATACACCCAGGACAGGACGCCAATCTATCGCTGGGCACACCCTCACTTACACAGACACACACAAACACACTCTATATGGGGCAATTTAGAGCAGTTAATTTACCTTTACTAGGGTCAAGGAGGGGGTTCCCCATGTCCATTCAGGAGGAACCATTCGGGCGCTGGGCAGATACACCCAGGACAGAGCGCCAATCTATCGCTGAGGCACATTTACTCACACAGACACACACACACACAAACACACTCTAAATGGGGCAATTTAGAGCAGTTAATTTACCTCTATTAGGGTCGAGGAGGGGGTTCCCCATGTCCATCCAGGGGAGAACGTTTCAGGCGCTGGGCAGATACACCCAGGACGGGGTGCCAATCTGTCGCTGGGGATACACTCATTTACACAAACACACTCTATATGGGGCAATTTAGAGCCTTCAATTTACCTCTATTAGGGTTAAGGAGTGGGTTCACCATGTCCATCCAGGGGGAACAATTCGAGCACTGGGCAGATACACCCAGGACAGGGTGCCAATCTATCACTGGGCACACTCAATATTCCCTCACAAACACACACTATTTAGAGCATTCAATTGACCTTGAATCCATGTTTTTGGAATGTAGGAGAAAACCGGAAAACCTGGGGGAAACAAACGTGGACATGGGGAAAACATGGAAACTCCACCCAGATTGGGATTCGAATCCCAATCTGGGTGAAGTTTCCATGTTCTCCCCGTGTCCACGTGGGTTTCCTCCCACAGTCCAAAAACATGGATCAAGGTAAATTGAATGCTCTAAATTGCCCCATATATAGTGTGTATGTATGTGTTTGTGAGTGAGTGTGTCCAGTGATAGATTGGCACCCTGTCCTGGGTGTGCACTGGATCTGCCAATGCCTGAAACGTTCGAAACGTTATACAGAGTGTGTGTTATACAGAGGTGGCTCAGCCAAGCAGAAGGAAGGAAAAGCAATAATGCACTCGGTGCTTTATTGTAAATAAACCACAGCAAAGAGGTGTAAATTCGCTAAGCGTCATATCTAACAACATTGATGATTTAGTCCCTATAATGCATGCCCATGCCCTGCCTTATTGCTTTATTAAATCTCTGCTGGCTGCTTAGTTTAAACTGAATTTCTGTGAAAGGATTTCCAGACCGGGCGGCACGGTGGCTTAGTGGTTAGCACGTTCGCCTCTCAGCACTAGGGATTCCCGGTTCGAATCCCCATCTGGGTGGAGTTTCCATGTTCTCCCTGTGTCTGCGTGGGTTTTTTCCGGGTTCTCCGGTTTCCTCCCACAGTCCAAAAACATGGATCAAGTCAATTGAGTTCTTTAAATTTCCCAATTTAGAGTGTGTCTGTGTGTGTGAGTGTGTGCCCAGAGATAGACTGGTGCCCTGTTCTGGGTGTATCTGCCCAGCGCCCGAAATGTTCTCCCCTGAATGGGCATGGGGACACCCCCCCCCCGCGACCTTAATATAGGATAAAGCGGAAGCTAATGGATGGATGGATGGATTTCGAGACCAAGCAAGATAATATTTAAATGAATATTTTGATTTAGTTAATAATTAAACAAATATATCACTATTCTGACTGACAATAAAACTGCAAATAACTGCTTAATACTGGAATAATTGCAGATCGTGTATTTTAATAAGCAGAGGTCAATCAATGAGCTGTCACTGAATGGAACTGAGAGCAGTGCCAGGAATGAATAAGCACTAATCAATCTGAATAACACAATAGTAGCAGACGAAGAGAGAAGCAGATAGGGAAATGTGTATTATTAATTTCACATGCAAAGCATCTATTTTTTATAATTCCTTGAAACGGATCTCCTTCTACCAATGCTAATTACTTCAGCTGTTCCCAGAAGATAATCAGAACACAATTAAACAGACAGGCTTAACCTTGTGACATTGAAACTGTTGTATATACATTAATGGCCAATGGTGTTGGCCAGGGGTGGAAAGTATTCTCCCAGAACATCATTGCACTTACACATGTTTTGTTATACAAATGTTTGTGTGTGTGTGTGCGTGTGTGTGTGTGTGTGTGTGTGTGTGTGTGTGTGTGTTGGCACAACCCCCCAATAAATGCCAAAATTCATATAAATTCAGATAAGATATGATAGGATGGGATGGGATGAGATGAGATGAGATGATCTTTTTTTGGTCCCACAGTAGGGCAAATTCACATTTCTCAGCAGCAGAGGTGACAGCATTTGGAACAGTAAAAAGAGAAAATGAAATAGTGTAATCCATCCATCCATTCATTATCTTCCGCTTTATCCTTTATTAGGGTCGTTGGGGAGTTCCCCATGCCCATCCAGGGAAAACGTTTTGGGCGCTGGGCAGATACACCCAGGACAAGTCCATTCCCAGAGATGCTGATGTTCCTTTGTGTGCAACCCATGGTACTGTAGTTTATCTACCTGGATGTGGACCAAAGAAAACATTTTATGAATTGATAGTGGATAAGCAGCGCCAAACAAGATCGAAAGAAATTAAAGCTGTCCTGCAGACTCTGGTGCATCTGTTTCAGTGTGAACTCTCCGTCAGCATTTCAATAAGATGAAACAAAATCCCATTAAAGGCACCCTTCAAATCTGAGAGCCCTGGAGCTGTTTGCAAAAGAAGAGTGGTCCAAATTTTTAATCAAGATAGCATTCTATGTGGGTTACGTTTGGGTTCTTTTGTTTCATCCCACAGACCCAAAGCAGGGATTATTTTCAGATATATATTTATTTTTTTCAGTAATACATATATATATATATATATATATATATATATATATATATATATATATATATATATATATATATATATATATATATATATATATATTAGCCTCTCAGCGCTAGGGATTCCCGGTTTGAATCCCCATCTGGGTGGAGAGTGTGTCTGTGTGAGTGAGTGTGTGCTCAGTGATAGATTGCCGCCCTGTCCTGGGTCTATCTGCCCAGCGCCCAAGATGTTCTCCCCTGGATGGGCATGGGGAACCCCACCGCGACCCTAATAGAGGATAAAACAGGAGAAAATGAATGAATGAATAAATGGATCAAGGTAAATAGAATTGAATTCCGTGTGTGTGTGCCCAGCAATAGATGTGCCCACCCAAAACCCAAGACCCTAGCAGAATATTAAGCGGTGCTAATGGATGGATATATGGAGAGAGAGAGAGAGAGAGAGAGAGAGAGAAATAGATAGATAGATAGATAGATAGATAGATAGATAGATAGATAGATAGATAGATAGATAGATAGATAGATAGATAGATAGATAGATAGATAGATAGATAGATAGATAGATAGATAGATAGTTATTTGTTAAACAGCCTGTGAAAAAAAATGTTCATCTGATTCAGAAATGGCAAACTTTTGAAATGCTTCAAGCAGAGAAAACACCCACGAAGATACAGAAACTATTACAATTGATTTCTGTCCACATATTATTGAAAAATGGAAGGACTGTGTGGACTTAAATGACTTAAACGTTTGGTGAAATCAAATTTTAGAACTTCAACAGTAGAACACAGGGACATGTTGAATACTGAAAAAACATTTTCACACACAGAATGCGAAGGGTGCTGTGAAGCCTTAAGGAGATGAACTGTCAAAAATGGTTTCAATTTGCAAGGGATCATAAAGATTGGAGTAATAGAGGTTTAATTGGCCTTTCTCAGCAGCACAGAAAGCAATTCATCTCATCTCATTATCTCTGTTTTAATTCTCTACAAGGGTTGAAATATTTTGGGCGCTGGGCAGATATACCCAGGCCATGGACGCCAATCTATCACTGGGCACACACACTCACACAGGGCAATTTAGAGCAGCCTGAATCCATGTTTTTGAATTGTGGGAGGAAAACAGAGAACCAAGATAAAACCCACGTAGACACAGGGAGAAGATGGAAACTCCACCCAGATTGGGATTCGAAATCTAAATCCTCAGAAGGTAGAGGCAGGGGTGTTAACCACTACAGCACTTATTAAAACAGAATACATTTCCACTATCTGTATCCTACATGTAAAGTAAATATTTTAAATAATGGAGTTATTTATCAAAAGAGACATATTAGCGGGTGGCTTAGTGGTTAGCACGTTCGCCTCTCAATGCTGGGGATTCCTGGTTCGAATCCCAATCTGGGTGGGGTTTCCATGTTCTCCCCATGTCTGCGCGGTTTCTCTGGTTTACTCCAACAGTCCAAAAACATGTATTCAAGGCAGATACAACCAGGACAGGGCGCCAAACTATCGCTGGGAACTCACTTACACAAGCACACTCCATATGGGGCAATTTTGGAGAATTCAATTGACCTTTATCCATGTTTTTGGACTGTGGGAGGAAACCGGAGAACCTGGAGGAAACCCACGCGGACATGAGGAGAACATGGAAACTCCACCCAGATGGAGATTCGAATCGGGAATCACTAGCGCTGAGAGGTAAACATGCTAACCACTAAGCCACCGTTCCGTCCATTAAGCAGAATATAATGAATAAATGAATGAATGAATGAATGATTGTCAATCCAGGCCAGAATATTATATATTAAAGTAAACAAAGCAAAGTAACTTGCATTAATTTGCACTCCCTGTTAAGTTTAAAAGTTTAATTATTTTTTTTATTATTAGCTATTGGTCAAAATCATCCTCTAGCTTTGCATTGAGGTAACAAAAAGACAGAATTTAAGGTAAAAAAAAAACAATCCATCCATCCATCCATTCATTATCTTCAACTTTATTTTTTATTTTTTGTGGAAAAAACATCCATCCAATTATCCTCTATATGGGGCAATTTTGTTTGTTGACCTTGATCCATGTTTTTGGACTGTGGGAGGAACATGGAAACTCCACCGAGATTGGGATTCAAACTGGGAATCCCTAGTGCTGAGAGGTGAACGTGCTAACCACTAAGCTGTAAGGCTGAATCACTAAGCAGTTTTAAGAAACTACTGAAGATGCATCTCTTTAACAAATACCTGTTGTAAAAAAAATTTAAAAGAAAAAAAAAAAAAAAAAAAAAAAAAAAAAAAAAAAAAAAAAATATATATATATATATATATATATATATATATATATATATATATATATATATATATATATATATATATATTCATTCATTCATTCATTATCTTCCGCTTATCCTCTATTAGGGTCGCGGTGGGGTTCCCCATGCCCATCCAGGGGAGAACATCTCGGGCGCTGGGCAGATACACCCAGGACAGGGCGCCAATCCATCGCTGGGCACACACTCACTCACACAGACACACTCTATATGGGACAATTTTGAGAATTCAATTAACTTGTTCCATGTTTTTGGACTGTGGGAGGAAACCGGAGGACCCGGAGGAAACCCACGCAGACACGGGGAGAACATGGAAACTCCACCCAGATGGGGATTCGAACCGGGAATCCCTAGCGCTGAGAGGCGAACGTGCTAACCACTAAGCCACNGGGCACACACTCACTCACACAGACACACTCTATATGGGACAATTTTGAGAATTCAATTAACTTGTTCCATGTTTTTGGACTGTGGGAGGAAACCGGAGGACCCGGAGGAAACCCACGCAGACACGGGGAGAACATGGAAACTCCACCCAGATGGGGATTCGAACCGGGAATCCCTAGCGCTGAGAGGCGAACGTGCTAACCACTAAGCCACCGTGCCGCCGTTTGAAAAATTAAATTTTTAATTATACATTTGAACATTTTACAAATGAACACCATGATGAGGCATTAACATGGATAGGTATGACATAATGTCTCTCTCGGATACTTAAACTTGATGCCCAACATATTGAATATTAGTCAAAATAACATTTGCAATATCATACGAATGATATATTTTTGGATAAAATGACGAAATTGAAATGTAAATGTAAACTAGTCGAGCTCACGTGTCATGGATTTGTCCATATTTGTAAAGGTACCAACACGTTTTATTTGGGTTTTAATACTAATATTGTTAGATTGACCACTAGATGGCAGCCGCACGTCATTTATCAGACTTGATTCCTTTATTACACGTTTTGTTATATCTTTGCGTGTATTGGAACAACAGACAAAAAAAATCAAATTTGCATAAATTTACATAAAACGTAACACCTTTTCAAGCTTGTGGGTCAATAACTTTGCTTTAAGCATGTGATGCTGATTTTAAACTCTCCTGAGGGCCATTCATTCATTCATTCATTCATTCATTCATTATCTCCCGCTTTATCCTCTATTAGGGTCACGGTGGGGTTCCCCATGCCCATACAGGGGGGAACGTCTCTGGCGCTGGGCAGATACATTCAGGACAGGACACCAATCCATCGCTGCTCCTGAGGGCCAGTTAAACCTAAAACCAGGTTTGAAGGAGAGAATTTGAATGAATCGTTCATTATTTATTTATTCATTCATTATCTTCTGCTTAGTTCTTTACTAGGGTCGCGCGGGGGAGGGGGGGAACCCATGCCCAATCAAGGGAGAATGTTTCAGGCGCCAGACACAGCCAGACACAGCCAGGAAAATGTATTGCTGGGCACACTCGCTTACACAGACCCACACACTAAATAGGGCAATTTAGAGCATTTTTTTTACCTTGAATCCAAGTTTTTGGACTGTGGGAGGAAACCGGAGAACCTGGAGGAAACCCAGGCGGACACGGGGAGAACATGGAAACTCCACCCAGATTGGGATTCGAACCTGGAATCCCCAGGGCTGAGAGGTGAACATGCTAACTCTAAACATTCATTCATTCATTATCTTCCCCTTTATCCTCTACTAGGGTCGCAGAGGGGGTTCCCCATGCCCATCAAGGGGAGAACGTTTTGGGCGTTTGGTACACCCAGAACAGGGCGCCAATCTATCACTGACTCACACAGACACCAATACACTATATGGGGCAATTTAGAGCATTCAATTTACCTAAAATCCATGCTTTTGGACTGTGGGAGGAAACCGGAGAAACCGTGGAAACCCATCCGGACAGGTGGAGAACATGGAAACTCCACCCAGATTGGAATTCAAGTCTGGATCCCAAGTACTGAGAGGTGAACATGCTAACTCTAAGCCACACAGGTAAGCATTCATTCATTCATTTATTCAATTATTCATTATCTTCCACTTCATCCTTTACTAGGGTCAAAGAGGGGATTTCCCATGTCCATCCAGGGGAGAACATTTTGGGCGTTTTGTAGATACACCCAGAACATGGTCGATCACTGGGCACACACACGATCACTGGGCACACACACACACTTACACAAACACAGATACACTATATCGGGCAATTTAGAGCATTCAAATTATGTTGAATCCATGTTTTTGGACTGTAGGTAGCATGACTAAAGGCAACAAGTCCATCCCCAGAGATGCTGAGGTGCCATTGTCCATGGCTCCATCAAAAAGCTTTCAACCCATGGTACTGTAGCATCTTCCTGGACGTGGACAGAAGAGAAAAATTGATGAAAGATTGCAACACAGGATAGTCCAGATGTCTGAGAAGAGGCGCCAATCAAGTTTTAAAGAAATTGAAGCTGTCCTACGGGCTCTGGTGCATCAGTGTCAGTGTGAACCCCCCGTCAACATTTTAAAAAGATGAAACGGACCAAAATCCAATTGAAGGCACCCTTCAAATGTAAAAAAAACCTGGAGTTGTTTGCAAAAAAAGAGGGGTCCAAAGTTCCAGCTGAGAAGTGCCGAGAGGTGAGAGGGTAAGACATTTTAGCACTACATAAAAAAATCATGTTCTAAAATGAATAGCTTTTGATTTTAACTTATTAATATCATATATAAACACAAACCAAGATTTGAGCTCTGGGCAGATACACCCAGGATAGTACTCCAATTAATTAGTTGGAACACTTAGTTACACACACACACACACACACACACACACACCATTATGTGGGGGGTCTATTTAAATAGGTGCAAGTTAGAGCAGCCAGTTCACCTTGAATCCATGTTTTTTGTTAAAGGAAACAGGAAAACCTGAAGGAAACCCACGTGGACATGGAGAGAACATGGAAACTCCACCCAGATCGGGACACATCAAGGCATCTAGACTAATAAATCTTAAGAGGATCAACGCTCAGTGTGGGCTTTATACTATTTACCACATTGTTGACAAGAAAATACATACATATATTATATACTATATATAAAAAGCCTGGAGGAACCCCACACAGGAACAAGGAGAACATGGAAAATCCTCCCAGATTGGGATTCAAAACTTAGCACGTTCACCTCTCAGCACTGGGGATCCAGGTTTAAATCCCGACCTGGGTGGAGTTTTCCTCCCACAGTCCAAAAACATGGATTCAAGGTCAATTGAATGCTCTAAATTGCCCCTTATGGAGTATTTTTGTTTGTGTCTGTCAGTGTGTGAGAGTGAGTATTTGCCCAGCTATAGATTGGCGCCCTGTCCTGGGAGTATCTGCCCGTCGCCTCAAATGTTCTGCCCCCCGGTGGCACGGTGGCTGAGTGGTCAGCTCTGTGGATTCCCGGTTCGAATCCCAATCTGGATGGAGTTTTCATGCTTTAAATTGCCCCATATAGTATATCTGTTTCTGTGTGAGTAAGTCTGTGCCCAGCGATGGATTGGCACCCTGTCCTGGGTGTATCTGTCCAATGCCTGAAACGTTCTTCCCAGGATGGGCATAGGGAATCCCCTCTGTGACCCTAGTAAAGGATGACGCGGAATATAATGAATAAATGAATGTTTACCTGTTCGGCTTAGAGTTAGCATGTTCGCCTCTCAGAGCTGTGGATCCCGATCTGGGTGTTTTAATGTTCTCCCTGTGTCCCCTGTGCTTCCTCCGGGGTCTCCTGTTTTCTCCCACACTCCAAAAACATGGATTCAAGGTAAATTGAATGTTTTAAATTGCCCCTTATAGCGTACGTTTGTTTGTATGTGCGTCTGTGTGAGTTATTGTGCCCAGCAAAAGATTGGTGCCCTGTCCAGGGAGTATCTGCCCGGTGCCCAAAAACGTTCTGCAACCCCACCCACAACCCTAGAAGAAGATTAAGCGGAAGATAATGGACAAACAAACATGCCTGCTTGGTAAAATGTAAGCAGCATGATATCGATTCTATTAATGTTTCTATTAAGTTTGCATTACTTTAAAAATGGGTCCATGTTACATTATTGCAATAGTTATAGCAAGCAATAATCAACAAATTAAAAAACACATAAGATTTATGTTAAGGGCAGATTAAATTGCCTTTTTACTAAATTAGACCAGCATCCGTTTCTAATTAAACATTTGCAAAAAAAATAAATAACTCGGTATTGACAATCCACATGGTTTCCAGTAGACCGTTAGTCATAGTTACTTACAAGAAACGTCTCTTTATAGAGGATACTGTAATTCACTCCTTGACTGACCTTACTGTAAAACTGATTCAAGCTTATGACTCAAGTTGGTTTAAGTATTGAGTAACGCACGATAAGCAGATGCTGTTGAAAACAATATAAATCAGATGTGCTTGAGTCTAGTCTAAATTAGTTGTAATTCATACAAACAAAAAGATTTTAAAGCTTGCTTGATCAAAAGGCAGTTTTGAAATCTTGGTTGGTAACTTAGTCTCAGGTTTTAAAAAAATGACACATCTGCTCCTAATCTCTTCTAGGAATTTATGTGAAATGTCACCGCTATTGCTGCTTTTCATAACATTTAACCTTGGTTGTAACACCTATCAGGTTACTCGGTGGGAAAGAAACTGGGGTATATCTGGGGTGTTTGCAGACTGGGGTGGGTGACAGGATATAACATGGAATTAAATTTTATTTATTATTATTATTATTATTATTATTATTATTATTATTATTATTATTATTATTATTATTATATATATATATATATATATATATATATATATATATAATTATTATTATTATTATTATTATTATTATTATTATTATTATTATTATTATTATTATTATTATTATTATTATCAGTAGCAGTAATTGAATAAAATGACAAATTACACATTTAATATAAATCTCACTTAATCACCAATATTATAAATAGCTTTATTAGACCATTTTATTTCTCAAACAAATATTTCCTGTAACTTACTATATTACTTAAAGGTATTGGCTCAAAAGTCTCTAATAACATTAATTTTGACTTGGTAATTTAATCCTTTACACACTAATTGCTTTATTAGAGCTTATATTACAGATTCCGACAGCCTTTAAGTAATTACACCTAAATGTATTTATTTACTATTATTATTATTATTATTATTATTATTATTATTAATAATATTATTATTATTATTATTATTATTATTATTATCAGTAGTAGTAGTTGAATAAAATGACAAACTACACATTTAATATAAATCTCACTTAATAACCAATATTATAAATAGCTTTAAAAGACAATTTGGCAAAAATAATTAGAATCTCTATAAACTTTTTTTATGAAATTTTATTTCTCTTACAAATATTTCCTGTAACTTACTATATTAGTAAAAGCTATTGGCTCAAAAGTCTCTAATAACATTAATGTTGACTCTGTAATTTAATTCCTTACATACACATTGGTTTATTAGAGCTTATATTACAAATTCCGACAGCCTTTAAATAATTAGACCTAAATGTATTTAATATCCTGCTTTAGAAAAGATTTTTTTTTCTGTAATGTCTTATAATGACACTTAATAATAATCAGCCCCCACTAAAATTCTAATCCATGCTTCTCCTACAACATATTTTTCTCATTATGTTATGTGAGGGTAACACATCAGTCATAATCACCCAAAGTCAGGCACCATGAAAACCAGTACTGTGGTTATTAACATGATGGTGTGTTGATGGAAGCATTCAGAAAGAAAATGACCCACCTATTCAGGACACGTCGGATTTTTCCGAAAGATAAACAATGGTCTGCTCAATCACGTGTGTCTGCTCTGTAATGAAGAAATATTTTCGGAATTTAAACACAGTATAGACCTAATGGTAACGTCAATCAACGGACAATCACACAGCAACACATGCACACACTCACACACACACACACCATTTTCCAAGCCTGTGGGAACATTACATAGACCTTAATTTAATGTAGAATTACCATATCCTTAAAAGAATTACTGGTAGTGTAACCCTTACCTTAACCCTGACAAGTCGTCAACTTAAAACTTAATGATTTATATTGTGAGATCTAACTAACAGTGCCTGCAAAACGGCAAGTCCACACAATTTTCTCCATGTGTGTGCACATGTGTATGTGTAGCAGGTATGTAGCATTCATTTGTCTTTTTTTTTTTCCCAAGAAAGAACTCTGAAAGCGTACATAAGCTTGCAGTCAGCACAACGCCTTAGTTGTGGTTTGAGTTGAGTACAACTTTAAGTAAAAAAAATAAATAAAGTCATTGATTTGTGCAATCATTTGTGAAAGGAAATAGCCCAGACTTAAGGCAGCATTAATCTACTACAGATGTGAGGAACACGTCCTCCCAAAGGGACTCTTGAGTCTTCAAGTTTATCCAAGAAAGTAGTAGGAAACGAACCAGTGTGCGTCTGCATTGTTTGCAGCTGTCCACATGCAAGTCCACCAACATAAACGAGCATTTTAGAATGAATGGACGATTTGTATGATCTAAGATTAAATATTTTCGGGTTTTTTTTTCCTATTTGTTCTCCCATGGTACAGTAATGATGACTTTAATATTTGCAAAGGTTGCAGGCGGCACAGTGGTTTAGTGGTTAGCACGTTCGCCTCTCAGTGCTTAGTATTCCTGGTTCAAATCCCAATCTGGGTGGAGTTTCCATGTTCTCCCCGTGTTCATGTGGGTTTCCTCCGGGTTCTCCGGTTTCCTCCCACAGCCCAAAAACATGGATCAAGGTCAATTGAATTCTCCAAATTGCCCCATAGAGTGTATTTATGTGTGTGTGAGTGTGTGCCCAGCAATAGATTGGCGCCCTGTTCTGGATGTATCTGCCCAGCGCCCAAAATGTTTTCCCCTCGATGGGCATGGGGAACTCCCCTGCGACCCTACTAGAGGATAAAGTGGAAGATAATGGATGGAGAGATTGATGGATGCAAAGGTAGCAAAAATACAAAGGTAATTAAGGTTTTTACTTGAATAAAATACACCAGTGTTACTTAGTAGTTGAGAAATGGGCATAACTAAGATTAATTCAGCAGTGCTTGCAGAAATTGAATAACCATTTATAGCCATTATTATCGAAGAAATAGTCATGATTATACAATTATAACTAATTTTACAATGGGGCATCACAGAGACCTAATCTGGATGGATTTTTTATTGTTGTCTCGTGTTGGCCTGGGATTCCTCCGGGAACTCTGTTTTCCTCCCACAGTTCAAAAATGTAAATTCAAATTCTCTAAATTGCCCCATACATGACACGTTGATCAAGGAGATCGATTAGAGCACTTGATGCTGTTCTACCTGATGACGTGTGCAGCCATATGCATAGGGCCAAGCGCATTGTATATCACGCAATTAAAAAATATGATTTCTACTTAAAATAAAGCAGATTAATGATTATAAGCTGCATTAGACTACACTTAATGTTCCTCTACAGTGGACAATCATTACACTATATGTGTGTATGTATGTATATATATATATATGTATATATGTATATATATATATATATATATATATATATATATATATATATATATATATATATATATATATTTTTTTTTTTTTCATTTATTTATTATCTTTATCCTCTGCTAGGGTTGTGGGGGGAGGTTCACATGCCCATCCAGGGGAGAATGTTTCAGCCGCTGGACAGATACATCCAGTCAGGGCGCCAGTCACTCACACAAACATGCACTATATGGAGCAGTTTAGAGCAATTTACCTCAAATCCATGTTTTTGGACTGTGGGAGAAAACCGGTGAACCCGGAGGAAACCCACGCGAACACTGGGAGAACATGGAAACTCCACCCAGATTGGGATTTGAACCTGGAAATTCCCAGCGCTGAGAGGCAAACTTGCTAACCCCAAAGCCACCTTGTTGCCCATTATATATATATATATATATATATATATATATATATATATATATATATATATATATATATATATATATATATAAATATATATAGGCGGCACGGTGGCTTAGTGGTTAGCACATTCGCCTCTCAGCGCTAGGGATTCTCGGTTCGAATCCCCATCTGGGTGGAGTTTCCATGTTCTCCCCGTGTCCGCGTGGGTTCTCTGGTTTCCTCCCACAGTCCAAAAACATGGATCAAGTCAATTGAATTCTCCAAATTGCCCCATGTGGAGTGTGTGTGTGTGGGTGGGTGTGTGCCCAGCGATGGATTGGTGCCCTGTCCTGGGTCTATCTGCCCAGCGCCCGAGATGTTCTCCCCTGGATGGGCATGGGGAACCCCACCGCGACCCTAATAGAGGATAAGCGGGAGATAATGAATGAATGAATATATATATATATACATATATATATATATATATATATATATA
>JAFMOD010000334.1:175474-196251 GCA_019802435.1 Corydoras maculifer
CAGTTTTTTATTTGTAAAAAAATTGTTGATTCATGTATAACTTTCATTCCACTTCACAATTGTATACCACTTTGTGTTGGTCTTTCACATTAAATTCCAGTGAAATATATTTATGTTTGTGGTTGTAATGTGACAAAATATGGAAAAGTTCAAGGGGTATGAATACTTTTGCAACCCACTGTATATATATATATATATATATATATATATATATATAATGGGCAACAAGGTGGCTTTGTGGTTAGCAAGTTTGCCTCTCAGCGCTGGGAATTTCCAGGTTCAAATCCCAATCTGGGTGGAGTTTCCATGTTCTCCCAGTGTTCGCGTGGGTTTCCTCCGGGTTCACCGGTTTTCTCCCACAGTCCAAAAACATGGATTTGAGGTAATCAGTTTTTCCAGATTGCGGAGCACTTTTTTGTTTGTACCCTCATGTCCATTTCATCAGTTTTACTTTCTATATAGATACAATTTGAAGGTTAACAAATACAGACTATAATCCGTTTGTTTGTTTGAAAAAATAAAATAAATAAATAAATAAATAATAATAATAATAATAATAATAATAATAATAATAATGGCAGCACGGTGGCTTAGTGGTTAGCACGTTCTCCTCTCAGCACTAGGGATTCCCGGTTCGAATCCCCATCTGGGTGGAGTTTCCATTTTCTCCCCGTGTCTGCGTGGGTTTCCTCCCACAGTCCAAAACATGGATCAAGTCACTTGAGTTCTCCAAAATTCCCCCTATAGAGTGTGTCTGTGTGAGTGAGTGTGTGCCCAGCGATAGATTGTCACCCTGTCCTGGGTGTATCTGCCCAGCGCCCGAGACGTTCTCCCCTGGATGGGCATGGGGAACCCCCCCGCGACCCTAATAGAGGATAAAGCAGAAGATTATGAAAGAATGAATAATAATAATTCAGATTATTCTGTTATTTATTAGTCAGGACTGACACTAGCCCCAGCACTGCGGTGATTCTGACATGGTGTTGGTGGTGTAGCATCTTAATATGTGTTGGGCTGGTATGAGCAGATCAAACAAAGCAGTGCTCCGGTGTTTTTGTAACATTTCCGTGACACTGCTGGACTGAGAATCGTTCACAGTAGGCAGTATCCTGTGGATTAGGTATAAAGGATGACCTACATTGACCATGCCACAAGAAATGGACTGTTGTCTCTGGCTTTACAACGAGGAGCAAGAAAATCTCCGGCATCACCAAGTGCAACACATAATAACATGTCACCACCACGTTGCTATTGTGTACTAGTACTGGGAATATTCTCCAATCAAATACCTGCTTTACTGTAATTCTGTATGATCCATCCATCCATTATCTTCCGCTTTATCCTCTACAAGGGTCGCGGGGGGTTCCCCATGCCCACCAGGCGAGAACATTTCAGGCGCTGGACAGATACACCAAGGACAGGGTGCCAATCTATCACTGGGCACACACTCACTCACACAGACACACACAAACACTCTATATGGGGCAATTCAGAGTGCCCTAGTGCTGAGAGGAGAACATGCTAACCACTAAGCCACCGTGCTGCCATTTTGTATGATAAAGACTAATAAATTAGTTAAAGAAATATGGGAATAATAAATGTTAAAGTGTAGTTCAATTGTAGGCAGTGTGAAAATGTGTATGTGTGTGTGTGTGTGTGTGTGTGTGTGTGTGTGTGTGTGTTTGTGTGAGACCATGGACTAATTGCTGGAAGAAAAAAACTGGGAGAAAAGATAACATGTACCGCTTTTGGGAGACATGGTGGTTGCTCAGAAACAGGAAGCTTCCTGTGTAGTTCATCTGAGGTGAAGCGAAGCTCTGACTCAAAGGGAATATGGGCTGATGGGGTGTCTGTGTGTGTGTGTGGGGGGGGGCATCACAGTATTTTTATCGAATATGAGGAAGCTATCTGGAACCATCTTGTAAAAAATGGGACAGTCTACAAAGCTCTATCAGTTAGGCTTTCTGGATCTGTGCCACCCTAATAAAAATGCAGGAGTTACAGCACCCCCACCCCAGTGCTGTGTTGTCCTCGGATGAACCAGGCGTCTCTGCCAGATATCAAGCCCGGTTTTAAAAAAAGCTAAATGGATTAGGGGCATTCCTGCATTATAGCATCTAACCAAATCAAAGCATGCTAAAAGCGTTTTTAAATAAACTTCGGTTCTGCAGCCTTAAAAACATTCAAGTGAGGAGAAATCTACAATGCAGGTACGGAGTGAAAAAGGAATAGAGAACATTAGGCCAGAGGATAGGGGGATTACTCACTTGTTCAGACCGAGTCCTCACATGAACTCCGGCGAGAGTTTACGGGGGCTGGTAGATTGGGATACATGCTCGAGGTGAATTTTGAGAACTTCCTAATATATGCAAGGATGTCTGGGTTATTTACCAGAAAACGAAAAACTGTGAGAAGTAAGATTATCCTAAGAGATAGCAGCTGTTGTTCTCATAGCTTTATTTACAGAGACAGGCTGCAGTGCAGCTCAATAGTAAATAATAAAATAAAGAAGGTGATTATTGACTTTTTTTCATTTGACATTTAAACCTCAAATTTTATTTAATTGTATAAAAACATGGACGGCGGCACGGTGGCTTAGTGGTTAGCATGTTCTCCTCTCAGCGCTAGGGATTCCCGGTTCGAATCCCCATCTGGGTGGAGTTTCCATGTTCTCCCCGTGTCTGCGTGGGTTTCCTCCGGGTTCTCCAGTTTCCTCCCACAGTCCAAAAACATGGATCAAGTCAATTGAATTCTCCAAATTGCCCCATATAGAGTGTGTCTGTGTGAGTGAGTGTGTGCCCAGCGATGGATTGGCGCCCTGTCCTGGGTGTATCTGCCCAGCGCCCGAGACGTTCTCCCCTGGATGGGCATGGGGAACCCCACCGCGACCCTAATAGTGGACACAGCGGGAGAATGAATGAATGAAAAACATGGACGGCATGGTGGCTTAGTGGTTAGCAGGTTCGCCTCAGCATCTTCTTTATTTATCTCTATTTTCTGTAGCAGTAAAGTTTGCTACAGTGGTGCCAACAATCATGATTGAGGTTGAGCGGAGCTATAAACAGTTAAAACTATATATAAAACTATATATAAACTATAAAGTATAAACCCCTGATAGGCATCTAGCAGTATCATGCATGGACGTTCCAGATAATAATTAGCTGGAATGTTTATGACAAAACCAAAGAAAAGTAATGGAAAGGGTGCGGTAGCTGCTGATGCTGATGAACTGCTTTCATACTATCCATCCATCTTCCGCTTTATCCTCTATTAGGGTCGCGGTGGGGTTCCCCATGCCCATCCAAGGGAGAACATTTCTGGTGCTGGGCAGATACACCCAGGTCAGGGCGCCTGGTCACACACTCACTCACACAAAAACACTCTATATGGGGCAATTTGGAGAACTCAATTGACTTGATCCATGTTTTTGGACAGCGGGAGGAAACCGGAGAACCCTGGAAAAAGCCCATGCTGACACTGGGAGTTTCCATGTTCTCCCAGTGTCAGCATGGGCATTGTGGGTTTCCTTCCCAGTGTGGGTTTCCTTCGGGTTCTCCGGTTTCCTCCCACTGTCCAAAACTATGGATTCAGGGTAAATTGAATGTTTTAAATTGCCCCATATAGAGTGTGTCTGTGTAAGTGAGTGTGCCCAGTAATAGATTGGCACCCTGTTCTGGGTGTATCTACCCAGCACCTGACACGGTTTTTCCTAAATGAACATTGGAACCCCCCCATCCCTCTCCCTGGAACCCTAGTAGAGGATTAACTGGAAGATATCGAATAAATGAATGAATGAATGACTGATAATAAACCTCAAGAACCTTATTGCTTTTATAAAATGGTAACAAAATATAATGAGAAAACAAGGTTTGGTTCATAACTGTGTTTATTGAAAAAAAAAATCATAAACTAGTAATCTAGTAATAACAGTAATCTAGTCTGTTTTTTAAAGTAGGACTAAACACTGATGGTTGAGTAATTGGATACCGGTTTAGTGCTAATCGGCAATCGGCTTGCTGCTTATATTAATCTGCTTAATTGTAATTTTCATTTATGGTAAATGATTCGAAATAGGGCGGCACGTGGCTTAGTGGTTAGCACGTTCGCCTCTCAGCATTAGTGATTCCCGGTTCAAATCCCCATCTGTGTGGAGTTTCGATGTTCTCCCTGTGTCCACGTGAGTTTCCTCCGGGTTCTCCGGTTTCCTCCCACAGTCCAAAAACATGAATCAAGGTCAAGTGAATTCTCCAAATTGCCCCATATAGAGTATGTTAGTGTGAGTAAGTGTGTGCCCAGTGATAGATTGTCGCCCTGTCCTGGGTGTATCTGCCCAGCGACACTAATAAAGCAGAAGATCATGAATGAAAAATAAATACTACACGAGATTAAAGTTGTTACAAAAATTACTTCCATGAAGTTAGTTCTGCCACTAACAGGAATGAGGTGTCACTGGATGTCTCCTCACCTCAACCTTCTTGTAAAAAGCCTTAAAAACAAACGTCTGCCCTTTTTCCCCATCAGCTTTTCATCCACCTAGTCTCTCAACACACTTCCGAAGTGTTTTTTTTTTTTATTTCTCCTCTCTATATATAATCTTCAACCCTTGCAATGTTCCTATCTACCACATTTAAATGTTAAAAGCAAACCTAAAATCCCTACAGGCTGAGAGGAGAACATGCTAACCACTAAGTCCCTCTCATGCCACCCTCTCATGTAGTAATTTCATCTAAATTACTGATCTGATCTTAACTCACCACTAAGTTTCGCCAATACCCTATGTTTCGGTCACTTGGAAGACAGGACAGCCGGGACAGGGCAAAAATTCATCATTCAGCACACATCGTTCAGATAAGATAAGATAAGATAAGATAAGATAAGATAAGATAAGATAAGATAAGATAAGATAAGATAAGATAAGATAAGATAAGATAAGATAAGATAAGATAAGATAAGATAAGATAAGATAAGATAAGATAAGTTAAGATAAGATAAGATAAGATAAGTTAAGATAAGATTACACATTAGAGTCACATTAGAAAAAGTTGAAAAAGATTCATTCATCCATTATCTTCCACTTTATCCTCTATTAGGGTCGCGGGGGGGTTCCCCATGCCCATCCAGGGGAGAACATTTCTGGTGCTGGGCAGATACACCCAGGTCAGGGCGCCAATCTATCACTGGGCACACACTCACTCACACAAACACACTCTATATGGGGCAATTTGGAGAAATCAATTGACTTGATCCATGTTTTTGGACAGCGGGAGGAAACCTGAGAACCCTGGAAAAAGCCCATGCTGACACTGGGAGTTTCCATGTTCTTCCAGTGTCAGCATGGGCAGTGTGGGTTTCCTTCCCAGTGTGAGTTTCCTTCGGGTTCTCCGGTTCCTCCCTCCTCCCAAATCTATCACTGGGCACACACTTACTCACACAAACACACTCCATATGGGGCAATTTGACGAACTCAATTGACTAGATCCATGTTTTTGTACTGTGGGAGGAAACCGGAGAACCCGGAGGAAACCCACACGGGCACGGGGAGAACATGGAAACTCCACCCAGATGGGTTACCCCTAGTGCTGAGAGGCGAACGTGCTAACCACTAAGACACTGTGCCGCCGTTGAAAAAGATATTTAGCAATTAAAAAGAAGTTTAAAAAACTAAAGATATTTAAATAGAAATCTCTATATACACAAGAATTCACACATACTGACAACCTTAAGGCAATTTAGTGCCGCCAATTTAATTAAAACCATGTTTTTGGACTGTGTAGGTAAACTGGAGAACCCACATGGGCAAAGGGAGGGTATGGAACCTCCACCCAGATTGGGATTCTAACCTGTATCTTCAGGTCGCAAGGCCTACGACCCATATACTCTAAAGTTACCATTTCAACTTGACAATTCATAAGACCAACCTTTGAAAAAAACTCAATATTATACACTCTCACACTCACTGTCTGTTTTTTCAGCTCCACTGATCATATAGATGGACTACAAGTTATACAATAATTCTGTAACTTTGTTAGTCTGCTTTAGTATGTTCTCTGATGATCAGGACCCCCACAAATGAGGTATTATGGTGGTTGATGATTCTCAGTACTGCAGTGATACTGACATGGTGGTGCAGGTGTGTTAGTGTATGGATCAGACACAGCAGTGCTGCCTGACAGAGAACAGTACACCAATCAGAACATACAGGTGTCTGATCCACTCGAACCATCATCCACCACTCTAATAATACCTACTCTGTGGGGGTCCTGATCATCAGAGAACAGAGTCAAGCCAACTAACAAAAGTAAGTAGAGAACCAGATGGACTACAAAATGAAATTGTTAAGCAACAAAGTCCATCTATGTGGCAAGTGGAGAAACAATGAGCTGTAGCTATTAAACAGCCAGTGAATGTAGTTTTGTATGTAAATATCATTACCTTTGAGCCACAGAGGACATTAGTAGTATGATTATTCTTATATTCTCCTAAAATAATAACAGCAAGAGGTCCTACAAGGCTAAGGACATGAAATCGTTTCTTGAAGCAAGAAATTTAATGTCAGTGGCATGGCATGCAAATAATGCGGATTTCAATCCCGATGAAAATTCCTGGTGGAAATTGAAGAACATACGAGAAGGCTCCAACCTGTAAAGCTGATCTGGCAACAGCTGGAGCTTGATTGATGAGGAAAACTGTTTGTCATTAGTCAAGTCCATACCTCCGAGAATTTCAGCTATTATAAAAGCCCAGGAGGCGGTGCAAGAAAGTACTAACAGAGCAGGGTTTTTCTTATGGTTCCGTAATATTTTTCTTAGAACTGAGTGATTCCACATTTTTGTAGCTGTCGGTAACACCTTACCTAAATCTGGTATTTATAATGCATTATTAACACATTTATAAAGCTTTATAAAGTATTCATCATGATTTATAATACTTGTTATAAGCCTATGTCCATAGATGTACATGACCACACTCATAAAGTGCTATAAGGACATGCCATAATGCTTTATAACATAATGTGGCATAATGTATTATTAATGATATATTTTACCTGTTCATTAACTTATTATAGAGACCAGCGACATAAAGCCTTACAACGTTTTCCTAAAATGACTTATAACTTTATAAAAGCTTATAAGCTCTCTTTACAGGCATAAAGTAAAGTGTTGCAATTAATTACCTCTTTGAAAAAAACTGCATTCATAGCAGTACATAATGCCTTATAAAAGCTTATAAATGCTCTTTACAGACCTAAAGTAAAGTGTAATGATCTTGTTTTTAATGACAACACTTTATGCCTGTAAAGAAAGCTTATAAGGTGGTCTCTATAATAAGTTGATGAACATTTAAAATATATCATTTATAATGCATTATTCCACTTTGTATTATAAAACCTTATGACATGTTCTTATAACACTTTATGAGTGTGGTCATGTACATCTATGGACATTAACAAAGACTTATGACAAATGTTATAAAGCATTATGAATGCTTTATATAGCTTTACGAATGTGTTAATAATGCGTTATGAATACCGGATAAGTGTTACCAGAATGTCGAAACATGCAGAAAATCAAAAGTGAAAAAAAGTTTTTATTATAATGCATTATATCACTTAGTGTTATAAAGTCTTATGTCAAACTCTTATAACAATGTATGATTATGACTATGTATGTACATTAACAAAGGCTTACGGAAAATGTTACAAAAGCATTGTGAATACCTTATAAAGCTTTATAAATACACATATATTGCATTAAGATTAAATGATCCATAAAAAGTGTTACTAACTAAAGTCCATAAAGTCTGAGTTTAAGAAATGAAGGTAAAAAATTTTATATTTTCTCATATAACTGGCTCTCCACAGGACCGTCCCAGAAAAGGATGACCAAGAGTTACTTCCGTTGCATGGGATAGGTTCATCAGAGGTAAATGCTTCACAGAAGCTCTTGTAAATGCTTCACAGACTTTAAAGAACATACACATCTTGACATCAAGTGTTCAAAGAATCCACTTTTATGTAAGAACAACAAGAGGAGGAGAATGGTTTGGGTGAAGGAACACAAGGAATTCACATTAACCCAGTGGAAGTTTTTGGTCTGTTGAGTCCATATTCAAGTTTTGGGTTCCGAACATCCATCCATCGTGGGGAGGTTCCTCATGCCCATCCAGGGGGTGAACGTTTCGGGCGCTGGGCAGATACACCCAGGACAGGGTGTCAATCTATAGATGGGCATACTAACTCACACATACACACTCTATATGGGGCAAGTTGGGTAATTAAATTGACTTGATCCAAGTTCTTGGACTGTGGGAGGAAACCGGAGAACCCGGAGGAAAACCATGTGGATACGGGGAGAACATGGAAACTCCACACAGATTGGGATTTAAACTGGGAAACCCTACCATAGAGAGGTGAATGTGTTAACCACTAAGCCACCATGCCGCCAGGTTCCCGAACACCATGTCTTCAAAAGGATGAAGAAAAGGTGAGCGGATGGTTTGTGTTTGTGTAGTTTCCACTGTGAAGTATGGTGGAGGAAGTGTAAGGGTATAGTGGTTCCTGTCCGGTGGCGCTGTTGACGATTTATTGGAACCAGCACGGCTACCACAGCATTCTGTAATGACATGCTATCCAGTGAAAATCATTTGACTTCAAGAAGAACAATGACCTCAAACACCATTATCCATTAATTCATTCCACTTAATCATCATTCATCTTCCACTTAATCATCTATTAGGGTCGTGGGGAGGGTTCCCCATGCTCATCCAGGGAAGAACGTATTGGGCGCAGGCTGATACATCAAGGACAGGGCGCCAATCTATTGCCGGGTGTCTGTGTGTATGAAAGTGCCCTGCGATGGATTGGCGCCCTGTCCGGGGTGTATCTGCCCAGCACCCCAAACGTCCCCATCCCCCCCCTCCACCCATGACCCTAGTAGAGAATTAAGTAAAAGATAATAAATTAAGAAATCCATGTTTTTGAACTGTGGGAGGAACCTAAAAAGCCCGGAGGAGGCCCACACGGACACGGGGAAAACATGGAGACGCCACCTAGATCGGGATTTGAACCTGGATTCCCAGTACTGAAAGGCTTAACCACTAAGCCACTGAGCCACCCACCTAAAAAAGAGGGCAATAAAGTGTTGCATCAGATGACATTGCCTTCTAAATCACCTGATCTACATCCAGTTGAGATGGTTTGAGATGAATTGGATCACAGAGTGAAGACAAAGCAGTAAACAAGTCTCTGGAAACACCTTCAAAGCTATTGGGAAATCAGTTCCATATAGATGGACATTGTAGTTTTACAATCTGGTTCTCTACATACTTTGTCTATCTCTTTTACTCTGTTCTCTGATGATCAGGACCCCCACAGAGCAGGTGTTATTAGGGTGGTGGATGATGGTATGAGTGAGGGACAGGGAGTTTTTTTCTTGCCACTGTCCCTTCGGCTTGCTCTTTGGGGTTTGAGGCTTTTCATTCTGTAAAGCTGCTTTGTGACAATGTACTGTTGTAAAAAGCGCTATATAAATAAATAACTTGGACTTAACTTGAACTTGGATGTATGTTCTGATTGGTGGACTGTTTTTGGTCCAGCAGCACTGCTGTGTCTGATTCACACACTAACACACCACCATGTCAGTATCACTGCAATACTGAATCATCCATCACCCTAATACCTCCTCTGTGGGGGTCCTGATCATCAGTGAACATACCAAAGCAGACTAACAAAGTATATAGAGAAACAGAGAAATTGCAGAACGTAATCATAGAACCACAAAGTCCATCTATATAATCAGCAGAACTAAAAAAAAAACACACAGTGAGTGTAGAACTGAACCTAATCAAATGTTCTACCACGTTGTTCCTTAGTTCCCTGAATTAATAAGAGCTGTTCTGGAAAACTGGATTGTTGGTTCATGTCTCCAAAATCTAGTGCGCCATCTAGTGTATGATCATCAGCAAGGAAGTTCCAAAAGTAATGTTTTTTTAATAAATGGTCATAAGATATTAAATGTTAAGTTATTTCAGTAAGAGTGCAGTGGTCCTTGAGGCCACATATCTGTGAGGAACATGGCGAAGCAGTTCTTATGTTTAATTATATTGTTCTGGTGAGTTTTATGGTAAAACTTTTTGTTTTCAGCATACCCCACTTTTTAGCATACCCCACTTTTTAGTTTCAGATTGCTATGAGTCTCACTTGCTCATAAATTATTCACATTGCTCCTAAAGCAGTCAGGGGTAAGGATTATTGTGCAATACACTGACTAACGACAACAAGGGATGCTGTTGCAGAAGAATAGATGAATCCTACTTGAAGATAAATTATTATTATTATTATTATTATTATTATTATTATTATTATTATTATTATCATTAAAGGTTGATGGTTATTGTACTGTCTAGAACTTGTATCTGTGATACAAGGCAAGGCAAGAAACCTTGTCTATGTTGTCTATGTTTTATGTCGTTTTACAATTTTATTAATGCTATATTGTTAGAAAAGCGCTATTTAAATAAAATGTATTATTATTATTATTATTATTATTATTATTATTGTTAATTATTATTATTATTATTATTATTATTATTATTATTATTATTATTATTATTATTAGCAGGACAGTGGCTTAGTGGTTAGCACGTTCGCCTCTTAGCACTAGGGGTTCCCGAATCACAATCTGGGTGGAGTTTGCATGTTCTCCCCGTGTCCACATGAGTTTACATTTACATTTGGTCATTTATTGGACGCTTTTTATCCAAAGCGACTTACAAGGTGAACACAGGGTTCATCACAACATCCCTGGAGAAATGAGGGTTAAGAGTCTTGCTCAAGGACCCACATTGGTTACTTCAGTGGAAAGGGGATTTGAACTCCCAACCTTCAGATTGATAACCCGACCTAACCACTGAGCTACCGTTCCCTCGTTTCATCGGTTTCTCCGGTTTCGGCCCACAGTCCAAACACATGGATTCAAGGTCAACTGAATTCTCCAAATTGCCCCATATAGAGTGTGTCTGTGTGAGTGAGTGTGTGCCCAGCGACAGATGGGTGCCCTGTCCTGGGTGTATCTGCCCAGTGCCTGAAACGTTCAACCCTCCCCTCCACCCGCGACTCCAGTAGAGAATAAAGATAAGATAATGGATGGAATATTATTATTGTTATTATTAGTATTATTCAAGTTGATTATTATACTGTAATTGTATTGTAATTTTATTAATGCTATATTGTTTAAAAAAAGCGCTATATAAATTAAATGTATTATTATTAATATTATTAATTTAATTATTAAAGTTGATGTTTATTGTACTGCCTAAACATGTATCCGTGATCCAAGGCAAGGCAAGAAACTGCATTATTGTTGTTGTCTATGTTTTAAGTCGTTTTATAATTTTTTAGATGCCAGAAAAGCGCTGTATGAATAAAATGTATTATTATTATTATTTTAAAAATTGGTTGTCCTGTCTAAAGTTCTATCCGTAATATCCGTAAATATAATTTACGTTTACAATCCGTTTACAATCCGTTTCACAATTTTATTAATGCTATATTGTTACACAAGCGATATATAAATATGTATTATTGTATGTATTATTAAAATGTATTATTATTTTTTTGTTGTTGTTGTTGTTCTTGGACACTTTTAAACGAATATATCCAAATGTTTTCCTTGTAAAATGCTATTTATCATCATCAAATCCTTAATAATACCATTATGGCGCAATCGCCGCACGTTGGAGGCGGAGAGGCGGATTAGCGGCATATATAAGGGCAAGCTGCATGCGCGCAGCCCGCATCTCGAGCCGAACTGAGGATGGAGACGCTTCAGTGATCGGACCTGCGCCTCGGACTTCGTCATGACCGCCGTGAAGGCTCTGAAGAGCGCGCTGCTGTGCCTGCTGCTGCCGCGCTTCCTGGCCGCCGCCGCCGTCCTCTGGCTGCTGGACTTTCGGTGCGTCAGAAGGCGTCTGTTGCGCCGCTCGAGGACCGCGGACGACGAGGACGAGGACGACCCGCCGCTGTTCGTGTCCGACTCGAACCGCATGTTCAGCCGCGCGTCCCTGGCGGCCGTGTGGCACGGCTACGAGCTGGACCTCTTCAAGGCGGCGCGCGTGGGGAGCGAGGCCCCCAACAGTGAGGTCGTGCGGCTGGAGGAGGCGCCGACGCGCGGCCGCATCCTCGATTACGCGCACGACGCGCGGCCCCTCATCCTGAACTTCGGCAGCTGCACCTGACCGCCGTTCATGACGCGGCTGGCCGCGTTCCGCCGCCTCGTGACGCAGTACGTGGACATCGCGGACGCGCTGCTGGTGTACATCGAGGAGGCGCACCCGTCGGACGGCTGGGGCAGCACGGACGCGCCGCATCAGATCGCGCGCCACCGCTGTCTGGAGGAGCGGCTGCGCGCTGCGCAACTCATGCGTAAAGAAGTGCCGGGATGCGCCGTGGTGGCCGACGGAATGGACAACGCGGCCAGCAGCGCGTACGGCGCGTACTTCGACCGACTTTACGTCCTGAAGGACGGGAAGGTGGTCTATCAGGGAGCCAGAGGACCTGGGGGCTATCGCATTTCCGAGCTGAGGAAATGGCTCGATGAGTACCGAAAACAGCTGGAGACTAAATCCCCCGACGTCACCATCCGGCTGTAACGGCGGAAAATCATTTGTTCATTAATTCATTCATTCATTCATTCATTATCTTGTGGCGGGATGGGGGGGTCCCCATGCCCATCAAGAGGAGAACCTTTCCGACGCAGGAGACTGGGTGTCGATCTAGGGCTGGGCACACACTCACTCACACAGACACACAGACACACACCATATGGGGCAATTTAGAGCATTCAGTTTACCTTAAATCCATGCTTGTGGACTGAAAACAGCTGAGAACAAAATCCACCATTTGTTCATTCATTTATTATCTTGTGGCGGGATAGGGGGATGGGGGGATCCCCATGCCCATCAAGAGGAGAACCTTTCCGAAGCTGAGCAGATACACCCAGGACTGGGTGTGGATCTAGGGCTGGGCATACACTCACTCACTCACTCACACAGACACACAGATACACATCATATGGGGCAATTTAGAGCATTCAGTTTACCTTGAATCCATGCTTTTGGACTAAAAACAGCTGAGAACAAAATTCACAGACGTCACCATCCGGCTGTAACGGGGAAAAATCATTCGTTCATTCATCCATTCATTCATTATCTTGTGGCAGGGTAAGGGGGGGTCTCCGCTTGACAGATACACCCAGGACAGGGTGTCGATCTATGGCTGGGTACACACTCACACAGACACACACTATATGGGGCAATTTAGAGCATTCCGTTTACCTTGAATCAATGCTTTTGGACTGAACACAGCTGAGAACAAAATCCACAGACGTCACCATCCGGCTGTAACGGGAAAAAAAAAAATGTTAATTAATTAATTAATTCATTCATTCATTATCTTGTGGCGGGATGGGGGGGTCCCCATGCCCATCAAGGGGAGAACCTTTCGGCCGCTGGGCGATCTATGGCTGGGCACACACTCACTCACACAGACGCACACTATATGGGGCAATTTAGAGCATTCCGTTTACCTTGAATCCATGCTTTTGGACTGAAAACAGCTGAGAACAAAATCCACAAACGTAACCATCCGGCTGTAACGGGGAAAAAAATAATGTTTATTCATTCATTCATTAAAATTAATGCTTAATCTTCTTTTAGGGTGGCGGGGTGGGGGGTCTCCATGCCTATTCAGGGGAGAATGTTTCGGGCACTGGGCAGATACACCAAGGACAGGGCGCCAATCTATCACTGGCCACACACTTACACAGACGCACAGATACACACCTTAAGGGGCAATTTAAAGCATTCCATTTACCTTGAATCCATGCTTTTGGACTGAAAACAGCTGAAAACAAAATCCGCAGAAGTCATGATCCGGCTGTAACGAGAAAAAAAAAATCATTTGCTCATTATCTTGTGACGGGGTGGGGGGTCTCTATGCCCATCCAGGGGAGAACCTTTCGGACGCTGGACAGATACACCCAGGATAGGGTGTCGATCTATGGCTGGGCACACACTCACTCACACAGACACACTCTATATGGGCCAATTTAGAGCATTCAGTTTACCTTGAATCCATGCTTTTGGACTGAAAACAGCTGAGAACAAAATCCACAGGCGTCACCATCCAGCTGTAACGAAATGGGGTGAGGGGGTTCTCCTCATGCTCATCCAGGGGAGAACGTTTCGGGCGCTGAGCAAACACATCCAGGACTGGGCACAAATCTATTGCTGGGCACACACTTACTCACACAAGCACACATTATATGGGGCAATTTAAAGCATTCCATTTACCTGGAATCCATGCTTTTAGACTGAAAACAGCTGAGAACAAAATCCACAGATGTCATGATCTGGCTGTAATGAAACAGGGTGATGGGGTTCCTCATGCTCATCCAGGGGAGAACGTTTTGGGCGCTGGGTAGATACACCCAGGACAGGGTGCCAATCTATCACTGGACACACTCACTCACACAAGCACACACGATATGGGGCAAATAAAGGGCACTCTGTTTACCTTAAATCCATGCTTTTGGACTGAAAACAGCTGGAAACAAATTCCACAGACGTTACAATCCGGCTGTAATGAAAAAAATCATATTAGGGTGGCATCTATTACAGTGGTGGGGTAGGGAGGGTATGGTTCTCCTCATGCCCATCCAGAGGAGAACGTTTCGGGTGCTGGGCAGATACACACAGGACAGGGTGTCGATCTATGTCTGGGCACACTCAGACAGACAGACACTCACTCACACAGACACACCTTATATGGGGCAACTTAAAGCATTCTGTTTAACTTGAATCCATGCTTTTGGACTGAAAACAGCTGGAAACAAATTCCACAGATGTTACAATCCGGCTGTAATGTAAAAAGTAATTAGTTAATTTATTCATCTTCCGCTTAATCCTCTATTAGGGTTGCGGGGTGGGGTCCTATCCAGGGGAGAACATTTTGGGCACTGGGCAGATACAGGGTGCCAATTAATCACTGGGCACACACTCACATAAGCACACACGATATAATTTAGAGCATGTCATTTACCATGAATTCATGTTTTTGGACCGTTGGAGGAACCAGGAGGAAACCCACACGGACACAAAGAGAACATGGAATCCCCAGGGCAGACCGGGGCCTATCGCTGGACATGGTCACTTACAAAAACACACACTATGTTGGGCAATTTAGAGCGTTACATTTACCTTGAATCCATGATTTTGGACTGAAAACAGCTGGAAAGGAAATCCACAGATGTCACGATCTGGCTGTGATGAAAAAAAATCATTTGTTCATTAATTTATCTATTATCTTCCACTTAATCATCTATTAGGGTGGTGCAGTGGGGATGGGGTTCCCCCATGCCTATACAGGGGAGAACGTTTCGGACGCTGGGCAGATACACCCAAGACAGGGTGCCGATCTATCGCTGGGCACACTCACTCACACAAACATACCATATAGGGCAACTTGGAGCATTCTATTAACCTTGAATCCATGGTTTTGGACTGTGGGAGGAAACCACATGTACGAGGGGAGAACATGGAAGCTCCACCCAGATTGGGATTCGAACCTGAATCCCCAGCGCTGAGAGACAGACGTACTAACCACTAAGCCACCGTGCCATAGCAGAAAAAATCATTTATTCATTCATTGTCTCTTAGGGTGGGGGGGTTAGGGTTAGGGTTAGGGTGAGCAGATACACCCAGGACAGGGTGCCAATCTATGGCTGGGCACATTCACACATTCACAGGCATACACTATATGGGGCAATTTAGTGCATTCTGTTTACCTTTAATCCATGCTTTTGGACTGAAAACAGCTGATAACAAAATCCATAGATGTCATGATCCGGCTGTAACGGAAAAAAGAATTAGTTCAATAATTATTTATCTTCCGCTTTATCCTCTACTAGGGTTGCGGGGGGTTCTTCAGACCCATGCAGGGGAGAACATTTCAGGCGCTGGGCAGATACACCCAGGACAGGGCACCAATCTTATCGCTGGGCTCACTCACTCACAAGCACACACTATATAGGGCAATTTAAAGCATTCCGTTTACCTCGAATCCTTACTTTTGTACTGAAAACAACTGGGAACGAAATCCACACAGCTGTAACGAAACAAAAATCATTCATTCATTCATTCCCTTTCCGCATAATCCTCTATTAGGATCATGTGGGGAGAGGGGGGTTCTCAGGGAAGAACCTTTAAGGTTCTGGGACAGGGCGCCAAGCTATCACTGGGCACACTCACACCAACACACTTTATACGGGGCAATTTGGAGCATTGAATTGAACTTGAATCCATGTTTTTGGACTGTGGAAGGAAACAAAGAATCCAGAGGAAACCCAGGCGGACATGGGGAGAACATGGAAACTCCACGGAGATTGGGATTCGAACCTAAAGTCCCCAGCACTGAGAGGCGAACATAAAGAAATGCAATTATGTGTCAGTGATTTCCATTTGCAGCTTGAAATATTTTATGGTAGTCATTTTTTGGTTTATTTATTACATTTCCATTGTAAAATGGCTGTATGCGTAACGCCTGTGATGAAGAATGAATGAGCGACATTCACTCGGGGCTCTTCCTCGCATTATGGTGAAGGTCGGTTTTTAAAAGGTTTGTGACCAGAGAACCGACACTGATATTTAAAATACGAGGAAGGGCAGCAGTGATTGTTTTTCTAAGTCAACTTGTAACTTATTCTTGTAATCCAAATCACTTTGTAATACGACATTTAGGTTGATTGTGTTCTTTTTCATTATGCGTTTCATCTTATACAAGAATTAGGTGAACAATGATTTAATGTAACCTGGTGACATGTTTTTTAGTATTAATAAAATATATAACTTTACATGCATTGGTACGGTAACTGCCTTATCAATATTGTATTCGAAGGACGGATTAATTATGGCCCTAAACACAATAAATGCTGTTTTGATTTATTTTAATTTATTTTAAAATAATCCAACAAGTTAAACTAGATACACTTTTATGAACATCCATCATCATTGTCTGCCAAAGAAGATACCTACGACAGAACGCCAGTCGAATGCTGAGCACACACTCACTCACACACTATAAAGAGGCAATTTATCGCCGATAATTCACCTTGAAACCATGTTTTTGGACTGTGGGAGGAAATTGGAGAACCCGGATAAAACTCACGCATACACCGGGAAAAACATGGAAACCACCCAGATTGGGATTCGAACCTGAAGCTACATGGTTAGAGGTCATGCTAACTTTTAAGCCACCGTGCCATCCCTTTTATGAATATTCATTTTAAGAAAACCTGTCGTTCACACTAAACCAAAGCAAGTTTGTTACAAATCAAGTCCCCTTTGTGATTAACATGACATTTTTATTCATTCATTCATTATCTTCCGCTTAATCCTTGCCTTAAAGCGGCAATTTAGAGCCTTCAATTCACCTTGAATCCACGTTTTTGAATCCAATGTGAGAGGAAAATGAAACCAGGATGAAACTCACGTGGACACGGGGAGAACATGGAAACTTCGAACCTGGAGCCTCAGCGCTGAAAGGCGGACTTGCCACCATACTTATTTATTTGTATTATTATTAATACAAATAATATTATTTTGCAAAATTAAAAGAGGGCAAGGGGCAGCACAGTGGTTTAGTGGTTAGCACATTCGCCTCTCAGCGTTAGGCTTCCCGGTTCGAATCCCCATCTGGGTGGAGTTTCCATGTTCTCCCGGTGTCTGCGTGGGTTTCCTCCGGGTTCTCCGGTTTCCTCCCACAGTCCAAAAACATGGATCAAGTCAATTGAATTCTCCAAATTGCCCCATATAGAGTGTGTGTGTGTGTGTGTGTGTGAGTGAGTTTGTGCCCAGCGATGGATTGGCGCCCTGTCCTGGGTCTATCTGCCCAGCGCCCGAAACGTTCTCCCCTGGATGGGCATGGGGAACCCCACTCACTCACACACACAAACACACTCTATATGGGGCATTTGAAGATTTGATCCATGTTTTTGGACTGTGGGAGGAAAACGGAGAACCCGGAGGAAACCCACGTGGACACAGGGAGAACATGGAAACTCCACCCAGACTGGGATTCGAACCGGGAATCCCTAGTGCTGAGAGGCGAACGTGCTAACCACTAAGCCACCGTGCTGCCTGTAACAATTAATAAACAAATTATAATTGGTCGTGGCGTAGCGGTTAGCACATTCGCATCTCAGCACTGGCGATCCAGGTTCGAATCCCAGTCAGGTTAGAGTTTCTTGAAAACTCCACCCAGATCGGGATTTGAACATGCAGCTCCAGCCCCAGGGAGGAAACCTGAGAACCTGGATGAAACTCACGTGGACGCGAGGAGAACATGGAAACTCCACCCAGATTGGGATTCAAACCAGGAACCCTCAGCACTGAGAGGCATCTTAATGCTAACCATTAAGACACCATAATGCCCTTTAATTAAGATTCATTTTAAGAAAACATGTCATTCAAACTTAACAGAAGCAGATTATTCTAAAAACATCCAAGGTGAATTGACTGCTTTCAATTGCCCTGATCTAAATTGCCCCTATATAGAATGAGTGAGTGTGCCCCGCCACAGATCAGCACCCTGTTTTGGGTGTATCTGCCCAGAGTCCGAAACGTTGGGCATGAGGAACCCCCTCTCCCAACCTCCCCAACCCTGGTATTGGATCATACAATAATAATTTCTTTAGCCAATTTCTCCTTTTATGTCACTTTGGATAAAAGTGTCCAAATGTAAAGACACTGTAAATGTAAATCTACATAAAAACCTAAATGTATATGAACCTAAAAGCAGATTTGACTTGTACCATTGAAATCTGTACCAATTGTCAAATTGCCACTCAATCCTGTCTACAAAGCCCCTCGTTCATTTTATGTTTCATGACTAATGTAATACCATGAGTCACATACTCAGATGTCATTTCTCTCAGTGCCGTTTAAGCGATGTCATTTTAGGAAACAGGGCTCTGTCTCACGCCGAATGCAATCGCTTTTCGGTTGCCTGGTTACTGGTGGACGGGTGAGACAGAGAAGAAATCTGCTTTAAAGATATTGAAATATTAGCACTTAAAAAAAAACTTTCAGTACGGATGGCGAGGCTTTTTTGAATAGTGGTTTAGTGTAGGACACTTGAGAGTTAGAATTAATAAAGATGCTTAGAATGTACAGTTAAAAATATCTTTTTTGGAGATTTGACTGTGTAAGAATGGCACGTTGGCTTAGTGGTTAGCACGTTCTCCCCTGGATGGGTATGGGGAACCCCCCCCCCCCCCCCCACGACCCTAGTAGAGGATAAAGCGTAAGATAATGGATGGATGGATTTGAGTGTGTGTGTGTGTGCAAAGGAGATGTAAAAATAAATAATAAAATACAATGCCTGGAGGAACGGTGGCTTAGTGGTTAGCATGTTCTCTTCTCAGCACTAGGGATTCCCGGTTCGAATCCCCATCTGGGTGGAGTTTCCACGTTCTCCCCGTGTTGCGTGGGTTTCCTCCGGGTTCTCCGGTTTCCTCCCACAGTCCAAAAAACATGGATCAAGGTCAATTAAATTTTCCAAATTGCCCCATATAGAGTGTGTTTGTGTGAGTGAGTGTGTGCCCAGCGATAGAATGGAGTCCACCCTGTCCTGGGTGTATCTGCCCAGCACCCGAAACATTCTCCCCAGGATGGGCATAGGGAATCCCCCCGCAACCGTAGTTGGAAGATGGATGGATGGATGGATTTGAGTGGGTTTGGTTGTGTGCAAAGGAGACATAAAAATTAATAATAAAATACAATGCCATGACTAATAAAGTTTTTTTGTGCATGTAATGAAGTAGGGGGGCGGCACGGTGGCTTAGTGGTTAGCACGTTCGCCTATCAGCGTTAGGGATTCCCGGTTCGAATCCCCATCTGGGTGGAGTTTCCATGTTCTCCCCGTGTCTGCGTGGGTTTCCTCCGGGTTCTCCAGTTTCCTCCCACAGTCCAAAAACATGGATCAAGTCAATTGAGTTCTCCAAATTGCCCCATATAGAGTGCGTGTATGTGTGTGAGTGAGTGTGTCCAGTGATAGATTAGCGATCTGTCCTGGGTGTATCTGCCCAGCTCCCGAAACGTTCTCCCCTGGATGGGCATGGCCCCAACATGGGATAAAGCGGAAGATAATGAATAAATGTATGAAGTAGCGTACATCCCTTACATCACTAAAAGGTGTATACTTACCCAGGTCTGTCATGTCGACCCATAAGGGGTAAAAAAGTAAGCTGTAGAAAATGGAAGCATTTACTTACCTGGGACAACTCATCCTTTCAGAAGGTAAGGGGGAGACTAAACCGTGGATAACCGAAATATGTATTAACTATGTTTTATTTATTGCTATGTATACAATAACATGTACACAAGAATTCTGCATAGGTTAAAATGGGAATTTATTGTTTTCATTCATTCATTATCTTCCGCTTATCCTCTATTAGGGTCGCGGTGGGGTTCCCCATGCCCATCCAGGGGATAACGTCTCAGGCGCTGGGCAGATAGACCCAGGACAGGGCGCCAATCCATCGCTGGGCACACACTCACTCACACAGACACACTCTAAATTGGGCAATTTTGAGAATTCAATTAACTTGATCCATGTTTTTGGACTGTGGGAGGAAACCGGAGAACCCGGAGGAAACCCACGCAGACACGGGGAGAACATGGAAACTCCACCCAGATGGGGATTCGAACCGGGGATCCCTAGC
>JAFMOD010000334.1:196324-210473 GCA_019802435.1 Corydoras maculifer
AGGACAGGGCGCCAATCCATCGCTGGGCACACACTCACTCACACAGACACACTCTAAATTGGGCAATTTTGAGAATTCAATTAACTTGATCCATGTTTTTGGACTGTGGGAGGAAACCGGAGAACCCGGAGGAAACCCACGCAGACACGGGGAGAACATGGAAACTCCACCCAGATGGGGATTCGAACCGGGAATCCCTAGCGCTGAGAGGCGAATGTGCAAACCACTAAGCCACCGTGCCGCCCATTTATTGTTTTGTTTATCTTATTTATTCAATTTTTGTTTATCTTATTCTTATTCTTACATTGTGTATGTATACTATCACCCCTACATTTACCCCATAAGGTGTATGGTATGATCTAGGGGAGGGGTTAGTTACATAAGTAGGGCTACTGTAGCCACAGTGATGGAGAGAATGCCTGGGAGACTGAGTTATTGTGATTTAAAAGAGACATATATGTCTTTGCAGTCGTTTGTCTATGTTCTCTGTGTAAAGAGATCTTGTCGTCTGGTTTGTTATGTACCTGTACCACCACCTAAAAATATAGTTTTTGTATATAATTGTATATAGTTTTTGGGTGGGTAAAAATAAATGGTGACGGAAACCAAAAAAAACCTGCCTTTCTCCAAGTGCTGCCTCACACACTCGCCCTACGCTACCCATAGGGTGTTCTCCTACCATTAAAAAGGAAGCACGTTTATCTCTCAGCACTAGGTATTCCCGGTTCGAATCCCAATCTGGGTGGAGTTTCCATGTTCTCCCTGTGTCCGAGTGGGTTTCCTCCTGGTTTTCCAGTTTTCACACACAGACCAAAAACATGGATCAAGGTCAATTGAATTCTCCAAATTACCCCTTATAGAGTGTGTATGTGTGAATGCCCAGTGATACATTGGCGCCCTGTCCTGGGTGTATCTGCTTAGCTCAGTTGTGATCTATTGTAATGTATTCCATCCATCCATTATCTTCCGCTTGTCCGGGGTTCAAGTCGTGGGGGCAGCAACCGAAGTGTGGAGACCCAGACCTCCCTCGCCCTAGCCACCTCCACCAGCTGGACTGGGGGAACCCCGAGGCGTTTCCAGACCAGCTGAGAGACATAATCCCTCCAGCGTGTCCTGGGTCTTCCCCGGGGTCTCCTTCCAGTCGGACTTGCCTGGAACACCTCCCTAGGAAGGCGCCCACGAGGCATCCTTACCAGATGCCCGAACCACCTCAACTGGCTCCTTTCAATGCGGAGGAGTAGCGGCTCCACTCCGAGTCTCTCCCGGATGACCGAGCTTCTTACCCCGTCTCTAAGGGAGAGCCCAGCCACCCTGCGGAGAAAACCCATTTCGGCCGCTTGTATTTGCGATCTTGCTCTTTCGGTTATTACCCAAAGCTCATGACCATAGGTGAGGGTCGGAACGAAGATCGACTGGTAAATCAAGAGCCTTGCCTTGTGGCTCAGCTCCTTCTTTACCACAACAGACCAGTTTAGGGTCCGCATCACTGCTGACCCCGCGCTGATCCGTCTGTCAATCTCACGCTCCATCTCACCATCACTCGTGAACAAGACCCCGAGATACTTAAACTCCTCCACTTGAGGCAAGATCTGATCCCTGACCCAGAGAGGACTCTCCAACCTTTTCCGACTGAGAACCATGGCCTCAGATTTGGAGGTGCTGATTTTCATCCCGGCCGCTTCACACTCGGCTGCAAACCGATCCAGTAAGAGCTGAAGTTCGCAGCCTGATGATGCTAACAGGAACACATCGTCTGCAAACAGCAGTGACGTGATCCTTAGATCACCAAACCGGACACCCTTCATCCCCTGGCTGCGCCTAGAAATTCTGTCCATATAAATTATAAACAGGACCGGTGAAAAAGGACAGCCCTGACGGAGTCCAACCCTCACTGGAAACAAGTCAGACTTACTGCCGGCCATGCGAACCAAGCTCCTGCTTCGCAAATACAGGGACTAAATGGCCCGTAGTAAGGAGCCATGTACCCCATACTCACGAAGCACCTCCACAAAATACACAGTCGAAAGCCTTCTCCAGATCCACAAATGCTTTGTGGATCTGGATTGGGCAAACTCCTGTGAACCCTCGAGGATCCTGGAGAGAGTGAAGAGCTGGTCCAGTGTTCCACGACCAGGACGAAAACCACACTGCTCTTCCTGGATCCGAGGTTCAACTATCAGTCGGACTCTCTTCTCCAGTACCCCTGCATAGACTTTGTCGGGGAGGCTGAGGAGTGTAATTCCCCTGTAATTGGAACACACCCTCCGGTCCCCCTTTTTAAAAAAAGGCACTACCACCCCCATCTGCCAGTCCAGAGGCACTGCCCCCGATGACCATGCAATGTTGAAAAGGCGCGTCAGCCAAGACTGCCCCACAACATCCAGAGCTATGAGGAACTCCGGGCGGATCTCATCCACCCCCGAAGCCCTGCCACCAAGGAGCCCTCTGACTACCTTAGCGACTTCAGCCACATTGATGCACAAGCCTCCTCCCGGGTCCAGCAACCGAGGATCGCGACGCCCAACCCCACGCCTCCGGCTACTGCCCGATCCACACTGCACTGAACCCCTATTACCCCCCCCCCACAGGTGGTGAGCCCATTTGAGGGGGAACCCATGTAACTCCTTCGGGCTGGGCCCGGCTGGGCACCATGGGAAAGTGCCCAACCACCAGATGCTCGCTGACGAAGCCCATCCCCGGGCCTAGCTCTAGGGTGGGGCCCCGATAACCCTATATCGGGCAGGGTACACGTGTTCCTGTTTTATTGGACCACTTTTTGTCTGGCCTGTCACCTAGGACCAATTCGCCTTGGGAGACCCTGCCAGGGGCTTTTTGCCCCAGACAACATAGCTCCTAGGATCATTCAGGCACGCAAACTCCTCCACCACGGTAAGGTGGTGATCCAAGGAGGAGTTGTAATGTATTCTTCTGCTTAATCCTCTATTAGGGTCGTGGGGGGGGGTGTCCATTCAGAGGAGAACGTTTCGGACACTGGGCAGATACACCCAGGACAGGGTGCCAATCTATCACACACTCACTCACACAGACACACTGTACATGGGGTAATTTGGAGAATTCAATTGACCTGAGTGCTGAGATGCGAACGTTCCTAACCACTAGGCCACGTTGTTGCCACCCTCATTCATTTATTAACTTTCACTTAATCCTCTACTATCGTCGGGGGGGGAAAACGTTAGGGCGCTGGGCAGATACACCAAGACAGGATGCCAATCTATCGCTGGGCACACACTCACTCACACAGACACAAACTATATGTGGCAATTTAGAGCATTCAATCCATGGTTTTTGACTGTGGGAGAAAACTAGGGAACCTCAAGCAGACATGGAAACTCCACCGAGATTGGGATTCAATACTTTATCCTTTACGAGGCGGACTTGCAAACCACTAAGTCACCATACTTATTTATTTATATTATTATTAATATTACATTCAGATGACTGGGCAAAATTAAGGGGGTCTAGTTCAAATTTAAAGAGCATCAGCATCAGCATCAGCTTTGAGCTTTGGCATCAGCATCAGCTTTGACATTATTGCACTGGTGACAATTAATAAATTAATTATAATTGGGGGTGGCACGGTGGCTTAGTGGTTAGCACGTTCACCTCTCAGCACTAGGGATTCCTGGTTCGAATCCTCATCTGAGTGGAGTTTCCATGTTCTCCCCATGTCCGCGTGGGTTTCCTCCGGGTTCTCCGGTTTCCTCCCACAGTCCAAAAAACATGGATCAAGTCAGGTGAGTTCTCCAAATTGCCCCCTATAGAGTGTGTTTGTATTCGTGAGTGTGTGTGTGTGTGGGTGAGTGTGTTCCCAGCGATAGATTTGCACCCTGTCCTGGGTGTATCTGCCCAGCGCCCGAAACGTTCTCCAATGGATGGGCATGGGGAACCCCCCCCGCAACCCTAGTAGAGGATAAAGCGGAAGATAATGAATGAATGAATTATAATTGGTTGTCTTCGCTTCTCAGCACTGGGGATCCAGGTTTCATTCCCAATCTGGTTGGAGTTTTTATGTTCTAACTGTCCGCGTGGGTTTCTACCTCTTGATTCCCAACAAACGTAGGTGGGAACTTTCACCCCTTGAATGGGCAATGGGGAACCCCCTCCCATAACATTTTAGATATATTTATTGTTTTTTTTATATTATATATATATTTTTTTAATTTAAAATGTCCCTGAAATAAATAATAAGTAAATACCAGCACAGTGGCTTAGTGGTTAACACGTAGGGTGCGGGACAGTCCCGCAATTTCGTTACTTTTCACGCGTCCCGCAAATTGAGAGGTTGTCCCGCATTGTTATTAAGAGTCAGACTCCAGTTTTGAAATGCGTGTTTTATAATCTGCCATTGGCCGGCTGTGTGGTCTGTTATCGGGGGAGAGGCGGGCTGTTTGAATGGTAACCAATCGGGAATGCAGACGCATGTTAAGGGCGTGTCCACCAACACAAACAATGCAAAATCAGGTCAGAACAGCCCCGGCATGCAACACGAAATATGTAGGAAAGAGCGGCACACCTGAAAAAACAAAATGCAGCTACAACAAAAGCTGAGAAACTATCTACCCCTGGGTGAAACCAGTGCAAGGCAAGTCTGATAAAGTTTTGTGTGACGGTTTTTCCGTCGCACAAGGACGTGAACACGACGTGAAACGACACAGACAATGCGAGACTTACAAAAGTGTTGCTCAAAAGGAGCATTATTTTTTTTTTATTTGGCAGTGAATTAATGTCCCACATTGTCCCACACAAACATAGTCTTTGTCCCACATCTGCTGAATTGGAATCTGGTCACCCTATTAACACATTCACCTCTCAGGACTGGGAATTCCAGGTCCGAATCCAAATCTGTTTAGAGTTTCCATGTTCTCAAGTTCAAGTGATTTATTTATATAGCGCGTTTTACAACAGTACATTGTCACAAAGCAGCTTTACAATGTTATCAGTGGGTTGAACCCCCAAAGAGCAAGCCTAAGAGACAGTGACAACAAAAAACTCCCTGTTATGTTGTTATTTTAAGAAAGAAACCTTGGAAGGACCAAGACTCAGTGAGGAACTCATCGTCCTTGAGCGGCCGGGCAGCATCAACAGTGTAGGACACTAATGTACAGATTGTGTGATGATCAGGTGACCCCTATTTAACAAATGAAAAAACTCTAACAACTGGAAAACTATATGTAAGTCCATTGAGGACGTCCCGCAGGACTGCCACTCCAATTATTATCCAGGTTCCATCCAGTTATTTTCGTTGCCGCAGTGCTTCAGCAGAGCCATGGATGAAGATCTGACGAAATTGGTGCCACCTCAAAAGAAACAGACAAGAAAAGCAGTTAGAGCCCAATATTTAAGTAATAATTAATTGATTGACACAGTGCATCATGTGACTCCAGCATCACTGACTGCAGCAGAACTAAAAGGGGCGGATACTGCAGACACTACTTAGTTGAGAGGGCTCCCTGGAACAGCATCATTTCAGCGCCAAAATGTACGTGTGGTTTTCCTTTAGGTTCGAATTCCAATCTGTGTGGAGTTTCAATGTTCTACCCGTGTCCGCATGGGTTTCCTCCGGGTTCTCCGGTTTCCTTTCACAGTCCAAAAACATGGATTTAAGGTAAATTAAATGTTCTAAATTGCCCCATATAGTGTGTGGCTGTGAGTAAATGTGCCAAGCCATTGCTTGACACCCTCTCCTGGATGTATCTGCGCAGCGTCCTCTCCAGAGTTCGCTCCTGAATGGGAATGGGAAACCCAACCAAAATCCTGGTTTAGAGAACGTTCCCCCCCCCCCCGCCCGAGACCCTAATAGAGAATTAATAAGTAATATTGAGTGAATTAATGAAGTATAATTTTATATTATTATATTCTCAAGGTGGCGGCACGATGGCTTAGTGGTTAGCACGTTCGCCTCTCAGCACTAGGGATTCCCGGTTCGAATCCCCATCTGGGTGGAGTTTCCATGTTCTCCCCGTGTCTTGCGTCTGCAGGGAGAATTTGCTCAGCCACGCAAGTGCTCACCTTAACTGAACTTCTACGTCATGCAGCAACACACTGGCAGCATAGACCCGTAGTGCCATCTACAGATCTGAAAAATGTTTGTGAAATGATGAATTTTCGAAACCGATAATGAGATATGGTTTATATAATTGTGAGATTGTCATGATCTTCACCTTATATGTTTGATTTAATTTTGTTCAATGCTATTCATTATTTCATTCATTCATTCATCTAACGCTTAATCCTCTACTAGGGTCACGGAGGTGGGGGGGGGGGGTTCCGTCTGCCCATCCAGAGCAGAAAGTCACCAATTTATTGCTGGGCACCTTCACTCACACAAACACACTATATAGGGCAATTTGTCATTTCTTAATTTTTCTTCAAATGTGCTCAGCAGGATATGACTCTCTGTTTATATTGATCGGTATATCTATTAAAATTACATAATTTAAATCTGCCCGGCAAGGTGGCTTAGTGGTTAGCACATTCGCCTCTCAGCGCTAGGGATTCCCGGTTCGAATCCCCATCTGGGTGGAGTTTCCATGTTCTCCCCGTGTCTGCGTGGGTTTCCTCCGGGTTCTCCGGTTTCCTCCCACAGTCCAAAGACATGGATCAAGTTAATTGAATTCTTAAAAAATTTACCCCTATAGAGTGTGTCTGTGTGAGTGAGTGTGTGCCCAGCGATGGATTGGCGCCCTGTCCTGGGTCTATCTGCCCAGCGCCCGAGACGTTCTCCCCTGGATGGGCATGGGGAACCCCACCGCGACCCTAATAGAGGATAATCGGCAGATAATGAATGAATGAATGAAATCTGCCCAGCGATGGATTTCCTCCGAGTTCTCCGGTTTCCTCCCACAGTCCAAAAACATGGATCAAGTCAATTGAATTCTCAAAATTGCCCCTATAGAGTGTGTCTGTGTGAGTGAGTGTGTGCCCAGTGATGGATTGGCGCCCTGTCCTGGGTGTATCTGCCCAGCGCCAGAGACGTTCTCCCCTGGATGGGCATGGGGAACCCCACCGCGACCCTAATAGAGGATAAAGCGGGAGATAATGAATGAATGAATGAATAATTTAAATCAATGTATTCAAATCGAATCAGGTTTATTTGTCACATGCTTAGATATACATGGTACAGCCAGCAGTGAAATTCTTTCCTGACATCTCCACATAAGGTTAAATGAAGAAAGATTAAAAAAAGTTTAATTTTAAAATAAAAATATGTATGAAATAAGGGCGGCACGGTGGCTTAGTGATTAGCACGTTTGCCTCTCAGCGCTAGGGATTCCCGGTTCGAATCCCAATCTGGGTGGAGTTTCCATGCTGTCCACGTGGGTTTCCTCCGGGTTCTCCGGTTTCCTCCCACAGTCCAAAAACATGGATCAAGTCAATTGAATTCTCCAAAAAATTGCCCCATATAGAGTGTGTGTATCCTCTATTAGGGTCGCGGTGGGGTTCCCCATGCCCATCCAGGGGAGAACGTGTCGGGCGCTGGGCAGATAAACCCAGGACAGGGCGCCAATCCATCGCTGGGCACACACTCACACACTCAGACACACTCTATATGGGGCAATTTTTTGAGAATTCAATTGACTTGATCCATGTTTTTGGACTGTGGGAGGAAACCGGAGAACCCGGAGGAAACCCACGCAGACACGGGGAGAACATGGAAACTCCACCCAGATGGGGATTCGAACCGGGAATCCCTAACGCTGAGAGGCGAACTTGCTAACCACTAAGCCACCGTGCCGCCCTTAATGAATGAATGAATGTATGAAATATGTATTTACACTGTGCAATTTACATACATTTTAAAAAATTTAAAAAGAGAAACTGTATAATTATTGCACTATAACCGATGTCAACTAAAAATGGTCTTATAAGTGTGTTGTGCATATATGTGCAAGTAGTGCAGTGCAGTGTTAAAAGTTGTCAGAGTTATGAGGGTGTTGTGGGTGGGATTGTGTTCGTTTAGTCCTGGTTCAAGGTTCGAATCACCGTTGAGAAGAAACTCCTCCTCATCCTCTCTGTGTTTGCCTTCAGGACACGAAAACGCCGTCCTGATGGAAACAGAGTGAATATGAATGTGAAGCAGTGTGCGTTGTTGTCCATAATGTCACGGCTGGACAAGGGCATTTTTAGGGTTTAGAAACATCAGGGGCTTTAGCCCACATCCCTTATTTTCCATCTCTTCTCTTTAAAAATTGTCCTTTCATTAGTGTATTTATCCATTTTTCAAACTGTTGTTACATACATTTAATTTGATCATTTATTAGTTATTCATCCATCCATTATCTTCTGCTTTATCCTCTATTAGGGTCGCGGTGGGGTTCCACATGTCCATCCAGGGGAGAACGTTTCAGGCGCTGGGCAGATACACCCAGGACAGTGTGCCAATCTATCACTGGGCGCACACTCACTCACACAAACACACTCTACATGGGGCAGTTTGGAGAACTCAATTGACTTTATCCATGTTTTTGGACTGTGGGAGGAAACCGGAGAACCCGAAGGAAACCCACACAGACACGGGGAGAACATGGAAACTCCACCCAGATTGGGATTCGAACCGGGAATCCCTAGTGCTGCATTCATTAGTTATTCATTCATTCATTCATTCATTATCTTCTGCTTTAACCTCTATTAGGGTCGCGGTGGGGTTCCCCATCCAGGGGAGAACGTTTCGGGAGCTGGGCAGATACACCCAGGACAGGGTGCCAATCTATCACTGGGCACACACTCACTCACACAGACACGCACACAAACACACTCTTTTGGAGTCCTCAATTAGAGACCTCAATTGATTTGATCCATGTTTTTGGACTGTGGGAGGAAAGAGGAGAACCCGGAGGAAACCCACGCAGACACGGGGAGAACATGGAAACTCCACCCAGAAGGGGATTTGAACTGGGAATCCCTAGTGCTGAGAGGCGAACGTGCTAACCACTAAGCCACCGTGCCACCCATTCATTATTTAATTGGATAAAATAAAATTAAATATGAAATATGTCTGTCAGCAGTGGAGAGCAGATCAGTTCTAATAAATAACGGTTTTGGCTGCGAATTTTTGAATAAACGAACATGAGCTTCAGCAGAAAAGAATCGAGTCAGTCGCAGATGAGAATTAAGTTTAACTTGAGTTTCAATAAGGTTTTGCTTTGAAATACTGTAACATTGCAACAGTTTGCAAGTTCAGAAAAATTCTGATGGTTTATGAAAGCTGAGAAGCTGCTCTTTACAGCCAACATACAGTTATTACGGTAACTTTACTCCCTTTACTGGCGAAAAAAAGATATAAAGCTATCTCCCTCACCCCCCCTCCCACACACAAACACACACACACACACACAAACACACACACACACACACACACACACACACCCACTTCATGGTTCGGTCCCGCGGCCAGAGAAAGCTGCTCTCATTTAATCTGGGGCTATAGCCCCGAAAACCCAGGTCTAACAAGGCCCCGTGGCTGGACATGCTCAGCCAATCAGATTTAAGGAATGGAACTACATTTTACAATACTTATTATAGTTAAGTTGGCTTGGAAGAAACCAATTTGCTTTTCTTCTTAATCTTCTTCTCGCACCATTTTTTCAGCTCTTTCTCGTCCCGCAGCTTTTGGCGTAGAACACTGAAATTCGGTAGCATGTTAGTACCTAGGCGGCACGGTGGCTTAGTGGTTAGCACGTTCGCCTCTCAGCGCTAGGGATTCCCGGTTCGAATCCCCATCTGGGTGGAGTTTCCATGTTCTCCCCGTGTCTGCGTGGGTTTCCTCCGGGTTCTCCGGTTTCCTCCCACAGTCCAAAAACATGGATCAAGTTAATTGAATTCTCAAAATTGCCCCGTTTGTAGTGTGACTGTGTGAGTGATTGTGTGCCCAGCGATGGATTGGCGCCCTGTCCTGGGTCTATCTGCCCAGCGCCCGAGATGTTCTCCCCTGGATGGGCATGGGGAACCCCACCGCGACCCTAATAGAGGATAAAGTGGTAGATAATGAATGAATGAATGTTAGTACCTATAGCTACTTTTCTTTTCGGAGCAATTTTTCGTGCCACGCCCCTTTTTCGGAGCCTTTTTCCGTATTGACTTCCATTGAAAAAATTTTCACAGCTTTTACGTTGAATTTCAATCAATGTTAAAGGTTTTTCTTACCTTTTTTCTTGTTTTCTTCTTTCATTCAGTTGTTTATTCTTTTGGTGAGGGTCTGTTAAGATTTGGAAGTTTGACATGTTCTCCACATTAGCATAGTTAGCATTTTTTTAAATAAAAAAAAAGCACACGTTTTTATTTATTCATTTTCTTCTTCTTTTTAATTGGTATTGCTTATCCTTCTGGTTAGCCACTGTCAACCTTTGGAAGTTTGGCATGTTCTCCACATTAGCACAGTTAGCGTTTTTTTTAATTTCCAAAAAAAAGACTCGCTTTTTATAACTTTTATTTTCTTCTTTTTCTTTTCTTTAAAATTTTTTTTTGCTTATCCTTTTGGTAAGCCGCTGTCAGCCTTTGGAAGTTAGGCATGTTCTCTACATTAGCATAATAAGCTTTTTTTTTTTTTTTTACTTTTTATTTTAGTTGTTCATCCTTTTGTTTAGCCATCATCAACTTTTGGAAGTTTAGCATGTTCTCCACCTTAGCATAGTTAACATTTTTTTTTGTTTTTTAGTTTTTTTCTTTTTTTCCTTTTTACTTTAGTTGTTTGTTCTTTTGGGTAGCCACTGTCAACTTTTGGATGTTTGACATGTTCTCCACATTAGCATAGTTAGCATTTTCTTTAGTTTTTAGGGTCGCGGTGGGGTTCCCCATGCCCATCCAGGGGAGAACATCTCGGGCGCTGGGCAAATAGACCCAGGACAGGGCGCCAATCCATCACTGGGCACACACTCACTCACACAGACGCACTCTATATGGGGCAATTTTGAGAATTCAATTGACTTGATCCATGTTTTTGGACTGTGGGAGGAAACCGGAGAACCAGGAGGAAACCCACGCAGACACGGGGAGAACATGGAAACTCCACCCAGATGGGGATTCGAACCGGGAATCCCTAACGCTGAGAGACAAACGTGCTAATCACTAAGCCACCGTGCCGCCCTATTATATATATATTTTTATTATATATATTTATTATATAACACAATTTCTTAAATATCACTATCATAAATGTGTAGTCCTATGTGAATTTAACCTATATATTATTATAACATATTTCATAAATTGCATATATTCTAAAGCATGGCATTAAAAAAATGAAATAATTGAAAAAGAACACTGATCAAAATTACCTTTAGACAACACCTTTAGAAATTATTGGTGTTAATCTGGCACCTGGTGCTAATTTCCTTAATTATTTGACATACCCTATTTAGCTGTCAGTCTAACTTTTAAGTTTGTCCAGATGAAGGCCAAAGGGGTGACCATATCAGCGATAGCAATAAGCTCTTATTTCTAGAATATTGCGTTTTTTCATCACAAACTCATTCAAGTCCCCCAGAAAGGCTCGTCGCCCACCAGGGACGTTTTTAGGGTTTAGAAGCATCAGGGGCTTTAGCCCAGATCCCTTATTCCCTCTCTGTCCTCTTTAAAAAATTGCCCTTTAATGAGTTTATTTATCCATTTTTTAAACTGTTGTTACATTCATTTTGTTTGATCAATTATTAGTTATATTGGATAAAATTAATTAACGTATGAAATATGTCTGTCAGCAGTGGGGAGCACATTCAGTTCTAATAAATGTTGGTTTTGGCTGAAAACTTTTGAATAACCGAACCTGAGCTTTGGAAAAAAAGCATGAATCCGGTTTACGAACCTTTAACAAGGTTTTGCTTTGAAATACCGTAGCATTGCGACAGTTTGCGCCTTCAGAAAAAATTCTGACGGTTTCTGAAAGCTGAGAAGCTGCTCTCTACAGCCAACATACAGTTATTATGGTAACTTTACTCCTGATACTGGCAAAAAAAATCTGTCTCCCTCACACACACACACACACACACACACACACACACACACACACTCACACACACACACAGGTGCTTGGAAGCACAAACAGCAGAAGATGACTCCATCGTTCGGTCCCGCTGCTGGAGGAGAGGCTGCAGAGAAAGCTGCACTCATTTGATCCGGGGCAACTGACAAAACATCTGGTGCTTTAGCCCGAAAGTCCAGGTCTAACGATGTCCCTGTTGCCCACAGCCACAAGGCAAATGCGATGAAGGACAGTATAATGCAGGGGTCTCAAACCCAAATTACCTGGGGTCCACTAACCAGGCTGTGTTTTCGATGAGGGGCCAGATTAAAGAATTGCAACAAAAAGCAGCGGGAAATTGGAAAATCAACTATTTACAGTGCATCCGGAAAGTAATCACAATGCTTCACTTTTTCCACATTTTGTTACGTTACAGCCTTATTCCAAATTGTATTAAATTGATTGAAAATTTGTTAAAATTAAAAAACAAAGAAATCATATTTACATAAGTATTCACAGTCTTTGCTTAATACTTTGTAGAACCACCTTTGGCAGCAACTACAGCCTCAAGTCTTTTTGAATATGATGCCACAAGCTTAGCACACCTATCTTTAGGCAGTTTTGCCCATTCTTCTTTGCAGTCAGGTTGGATGGGAGACGTCTGTGCCCAGCCATTTTCAGATCTCTCCAGAGAGGTTCAATCGGATTCAAGTCTGGGCTCTGGCTGGGCCACTCCAGAACATTCACAGAGTGGTCCTGAAGCCACTCCTTTGAGATCTTGGCTGTGTGCTTCGGGTCGTTGTCCTGCTGAAAAATGATCACGCTGATAAGCCGCTTGGGTTTTTTAATCGAAAACATGACGAGTATAACCAGCAATCATAACGCTTTATGAAAGCTACTTCAGAAAAGCTGTGCGCTGTTAAACCGGCAAGTTGTAGCCATCAGTTCTGTCTTCCTCATTTTTATAAAAAAAATTTTAAAACAGCACAAATTGTTGTATTCATTTTTGTTTTGTAGGTTAAAGTGTTAATATATTGTGCTCCTGAATGACTGTTGCTGATTTTTAATTTATTATTATTTATTGATTTTATTTTATTTAATTTTCCAGTATCAAATGCCAATCAGTTCAAAAATGTTTCTAGTTTAAATAAGGATTTAATTTGTTTCTGTTACAAACTAAAAAACAAAGTTAATCAAATTATTATTTGTTCTAAGTTGATCTATATTTCTTTCTTTTTTGGTTTCATTCAATCATTCATTCATTCATTATCTCCCGCTTTATCCTCTATTAGGGTCGCGGTGGGGGTTCCCCATGCCCATCCAGGGGAGAACGTTTCGGGCGCTGGGCAGATAGACCCAGGACAGGGCGCCAAGCCATCGCTGGGCACACACTCACTCAAACAGACACTCTATATAGGGCAATTTTGAGAATTCAATTGACTTGATACATGTTTTTGGACTGTGGGAGGAAACTGGAGAACCCGGGGGAAACCCACGCAGACACGGGGAGAACATGGAAACTCCACCCAGATGGGGATTCGAACCGGGAATCCCTAGTGCTGAGAGGTGAACGTGCTAACCACTAAGCCACCGTGCCACCCATTTTTTTGGTTTCTTTATTGTTAATAAGGATACATTGTTATAAAAGAGATGTACATATAACAAATTTATACACAAATGATACTATAGTGGGCATGTAAAAATACTTTTTCATCCCATTTTGTCATGTACGGGGTGGTGGGGTGTGGGTGAGTGTGTGGGGGGGGGGCGCAAAATGTTTTCTTCTTCCTAGGGGGGGCTTAACAGAAAATAATTGAGAATCACTGTGTAAATACACCTATTTGTAGTCAATTTGGTGTTAATTGAGTACATCTATTTTTTCAACAGGAACTTGGCAACAGACTGACCGGATAAACTATTTAGTTAATAAAGGTAATGTACTTACAGTGGGTTGCAAAAGTATTCATACCCCTTGAACTTTTCCATATTTTGTCACATTACAACCACAAACATAAATATATTTCACTGGAATTTAATGTGAAAGACCAACACAAAGTGGTATACAATTGTGAAGTGGAATGAAAGTTATACATGAATCAACAATTTTTTTACAAATAAAAAACTGAAAAGTGCGATGTGCAAAATTATTCAGCCCCCCTGAGTCAATACTTTGTG
>JAFMOD010000334.1:210833-234407 GCA_019802435.1 Corydoras maculifer
GGGGGCTGAATAATTTTGCACATCGCACTTTTCAGTTTTTTATTTGTAAAAAAATTGTTGATTCATGTATAACTTTCATTCCACTTCACAATTGTATACCACTTTGTGTTGGTCTTTCACATTAAATTCCAGTGAAATATATTTATGTTTGTGGTTGTAATGTGACAAAATATGGCAAAGTTCAAGGGGTATGAATACTTTTGCAACCCACTGTATTTGGTGTGTGGTTTATTTTAATGTAAGCCGTATTAACACAATTTACTATTAAGATTATTGGGTGACTTAAGGTATAATATTTCTCGAGAATAATAATAATACTAATGAAAAAAAACAACCCCCCCACACCGCTGTACCGAATTTATACTGAACTGTGAAATTGTACCTTTACACACCTAATCAATATAATATAAGATATAAGCCAAGGTCGAGAAATTTTTTTCGCAGCTTTTTCGTTGAATTTCAATCCATTTTAAACATTTTTCTTTCATTTTTTCTTGTTTTCCTGTTCCCTGTAGTTGTTCATTGTTTTAGTGAGGGTCTGTTAAGATTTGGCAGTTCGGCATGTTCTCCACATTAGCATAGTTAGCTTTTTTTATTTAAATTTGAATAATGCACAGGTTTTTATTTTATTTTATTTTTTATGCTTTTTAAATTTTTTTGCTTATCTTTTTGGTTAGCCAATGTCAACCTTTGGAAGTTTGACATCGTCAGCTTTTGGAACGTGGCATGTTCTCCACATTAGCATAGTTAGCATTTTTTTTAGTTTTTTGTTTTTTTTAGTTCTTTTTTGCAGCAGCCCTTTTTGGAATTCCCTTCCAAGCCGACTTTAAAGTTTGTTCACAAACTTTTCTTTCTAGTTCTATTTGTCATTAACAATGACAAATAGACTAAGACTAAGCATTAAACAGTCTTGATGGTCTGAATCAAAATGACTACAAGGTCCAATCTAAAACCATCCATCCATTCATCCATTATCTCCCAATTAACACTTTAGGGTCGCAGGGAGGTTCCCCATGCCCATCCAGGAGAGAAAACTGGAGAGGGCGCTGGGCAGACACACCCAAGTTAGGGTGTCAAGCTATGGCTGGGCACATTCAATCACAAAGACACACACTATATGGGGCAATTTAGAGCATACAATTTACCTCCAATCCATGTTTTTGGACTGTGGAAGGAAACCGGAACACCCATGCGGACATGGGTAGAACATGGAAACTCCACACAGATTGGGATTTAACCCGGAATCCCCAGAACTGAGAGACAAACATGTTAACCCCTTAGCCAGCGGGCTGCCCTAGATATTTGCTTATTATATTATTTAATATACATTATAAACATTTCAGACACTGTGCAGATACAACCAGGACAGGACGCCAATCTATCTGGGCACACACACACACACACACACAAACACACTCTATATGGGGCAATTTGGAGCATTCAATTTACCCTGATCCATGTTTTTGTGTTTTCAGTGGAAAGAAGCTGGAGAACCCAGAGGAAACCCACGTGTACACGGGGAGAACATGGAAACTCCATCCAAGTTGGGATTCGAACTGGGAATCCCCAGCACTGAGAGTTGACCGTGCCAAGCACTAAAACCAGCTTTTAAGTATTCATTCACCCCACTGACAGAACCACAGAACGTCAAAAATAAAATTGAAACTCACAGATTCTTTATTCATTTTATTTAGATAATCAACACTGACGTTTTGTGAAGGGGCACAATTAACGGTAATGAAATCAACTTGGTCAAGGAGCTTGAATTGTTCAAAACATTTCGAAATTCATGACATTTTAAATGCCGACAAGCAAAATAAAAACAGAAGGTTGTGCCAAATTCCAACCTTTTGTGATTACTTGTATATTTAATCCTGTACAGAGGATTCGTTTTGTTTTACAAATAAATATACATATATAGACAACTACAGCAAAATTAAGCAAATATGTACAGGTACAGTACAGGTCATATATGAAAGGACACTTAACATGTTAAAATAAATTCTGGCGAGCTTAATTCATTTATAGGTATTTATAATACAACAAAAAGTTGGACAATTTTAAAAAAGAAGTGCCTGGTCTTTTATACAGATGTATTTGTGTCTCAATGTCAGCGTATATTAAATCACAAGGTTAACACAAGATGAAGATGAATCATGTACGTGTCTGATGTGCTCACAGATCTCAAAAAACAAAGATTTAAAAACACAACAAATGCCTGTTGTGAATAAATTAATAAGCATGCTATGGTCACACACATCTTTAGACTAACCACACACACACACATATCGCACAAGAATTAATCTGCGTTCAAGTTTTCAAGAAGTGCTTGTAAGTAGGTGGCAAAATGATCGGAATTCAGGAGTTTCAACCAAATTCGTTAACAATCAATGCGTCAACCTCATACCTCATACTCCATCAATGCTTATATACACATTATATATAGTCAAATTTAATTAAAACAGCAAGGTTTAAACCCTCCCGCTGAGACTCAGTAATCCACTCGAATTTCTCATTTCCTGCTGCCAGATCTATAAATCACAAGTCTGACAACTCTAATAAAGGCACAAATTTGGGAGTTGGTAAAGGGAGGGGGGGTTAAGCCTAGCTTTTCCAAATAGGTGGTGGCAGCTCAGGAGAGCAAAGTTCAGAGTAATAGACTGAGTTCAGTTTTAAAATGCTGTAAAGCTGTTTTGAGACAGTGTTCTACTGTAAGAAGAGCTATATCAATAAATAAGCCTAGATTTATAACAGAAGATAATTGGTTAGCCCACGACCAATGAATGAACGAATGTGCTTTTTGACAGTAACTCACGTCTCCAAAATAGCCAGAAAAGGACCTTTTTGAAAAGTTTTATTCACAACACTAGAGCGTGGTGGCTCAGTGGTTAGGCTATCAATCTAAAGGTTGGGGGTTCAAATCCCAGGTCCAATAAAGTCACTAATGTGGGTCCTTGAGCAAGATCCTTAACACCCATTGCTCCAGGGATGCTGTATTAACCCTGTGCTCTGACCCCAACCATCATGTTGGGATACTTGGAGAAAAAAGCGTCTTCTAAATAACCTAATGTAAAGGTCATTCAAACGCTATTACTGTTCTTAAAGCACAGTGCACAAAAAGTGCTTTTGGACAGTAGCTCATGTCTCCAAAATAGCCACAAAAAGAACTTTTTGTGCACTGTGCTTTAAGAATAGTGATAGTGATAGAATAGTGATGTTTGAATGACATTTACATTAGGTTATTTGGAAGATGCTTTTATTCACAGTGACTTACAAGTATTCCAACTTAATGGTTGGGGTCAGAACACAGGGTCAATACAGCATCCCTGGAGCAATAAGGGTCAAGGGTAACTTTATTGGACCTGGGATTTGAACCCCCAAGCTTGAGACTGATAGCCTAACCACTGAGCTACCACGCCCTAGTGTTGTGAATAAAACTTTGCAGCTCTGTCAAAGTTAAACTGCTCAAAGCTTTGTATTACACAAAGCATCATGGGCTAATAATAGTATTCTCTTTGAGACTATATGGCATATAAAAAACATTGGTAACACTTTTTATGAATCCGGTATTCATAATGCATTATAAACACATTTATAAGGCTCTATGCTTTATACCACTTGTCATAAGTTGTCACATTTAATAAATAGATGTTCAGAAGCACACTCATAAAGTGTTATAAGAATATGCCGTAAGGCTTTTTATAAAACGGGTAAATTGGGTCCTTTAATCCGATTTGCTGAGCTTTTTGTCCAGCCGTGACACACCTCTGACCGCTTCACATTCGTATCAATGCGTGATATACAATACATGATTGCCCAGATGTTTTTTTTATTAAATGCGTTCTGTAAATTAGCCACTAGGAGTCAGTTTTTGTTTGCGAGAGAAACCGTAAACCAGTTACATAGGGTCAGAATTCACTTTAAAACTGGACTAGATTATGTCCCGGAAGACTAGTTTATTAATGATTTTGCTTTAAATAAGTGCATTCATGAATCAAATTTTGTTCTTTTTTTATTACAGTGTGTTTGTAACTGTGTTATAAAAGCAATAAGACACTTGAGGTTGTGCATTATTATAAATAAATAACGGGAAAGAGGTGTAACTGTATTGAACACCTCTTGCCTGTGATTTATTCATAATAATGCACAGCCTCTCATTCCTTATTTCCTTAGCACCACAATCTGACAATGTATTATAATATTTTTTTTATTCTAAGTGTTTATTAAAAAAAAAAAAGTGTCATAAAGCTTTATAATATTTGTATTTAATAAATGCCTCCCGTGAAAGTAACTTTATAAGTTCTAATAACTTTAAAGAAAGCTTATAAGCTTTTAAAGTGTTGTCATATATTACCTCTATGAAGAAGATGGCATACATAATAATACATAATGACTTATAAAAGCTTATAAATGCCTTCACACACTTTAACTAACATGACATCCTTTTGTGTTAAGTGAGAATGTCTAAAGATTCAAAGAGTCCAAAGTTTATATTATAATATAATTATTATAATATCTTGTGTTATAAAGGCTTATGTCATATAGTTACAAGTTATGAGTGTGATTATCTATGCACATCAATAATGGTTTAAGGTAAATGTTATAGCATTATGAATACTTTATTCAATGCTTTATGCTTTGTGAATGCAATTATAATGCATTATGAATACCATATTCATATAAAGTGTTACCTCACTATATTTGTGCTTATTTTACTTACAAACGTTGTTCACCTTTTAGTGCTATATTCACTGATTCCGTACCAATAATAACACGCTATGGCATAGTGATATTGGTAAATAAAGTGCAAACATGAGGAATGTATTGCAGTAAAATAAGTCGATTAGTTGTCAAGCATTGAATTAATCCATCCATCCATTATCTTCCGTTTTATCCTCTACTAGGGTCGGGGGGGGGGGGGGGTCGTCATGCCCATCCAGGGGAAAACGTTTCAGACGCTGGGCAGATACACCCAGGACAGGATGCCAATCTATCGCTGGGCACACACTCACACAAACACACTCTGCATGGGGCAATTTGGAGAATTCAATTGACCTTAATCCATGTTTTTGGACAGTGGGAGGAAACCGGAGAACACAGAGGAAACCCACACGGACACGGGGAGAACAAAGAAACTTCCCCCAGATTGGGGTTTGATCCGGGAATCCCTAGTGCTGAGAGAAGAACGTGCTAACCACGCCCTTGAATTAATCCATAATTTAAAAAATTACTTAAGGTTCATAGATTTAACCATTTAATGGTTTCTTCAGGCTTTTATAAGAGTAAACTGAACATCTCTGGAATATGGACAAATGGTGTGATGCCGATACCGAGCATTGTTATCTTGGTTTTCGAGACATATTTCACATTTTTCCAAATTTGTGTAATTTTATTGACCAAACAACAAACTAATAGAAAGAAATTTAATTTCACCTCATTATCTTCCGCTTTATCCTCTATTAGGGTTGCGTTGGGTTCCCATGCCCATCCAGCTAAGAACGTTTCAGGCGCTGGGCAGATACAGCCAGGACACGGTGCCAATCCATCTCGGGGCACACACTCACTCACACAGACACACTCTTTATGGCGCAATTTGGATAGGGACAATTTTTTTTAACTGTGGAAGGAAACCGTAGAGCCCAGAGAAAACCCACACCGACATGGAAACTCCACCCAGATTGGGATTCGAACCTGGATACCCAGCGCTACGAGGCAGATGGACTAACCACCATTACCATCCTAAAAATATAATAAACAATAAAAATAATGGTGTTAAAGCTAAAGAAACATGCTGTAGGACTTTTGGATATTAATATGATATTAATAAAGTCCTCCACGTCCCATTACCAAATTACGGAGATTAAGAGACGGTCAAAGGTTTAATGCGTGTTCTGTTATGTAAAATATCTGGCTCCAAAGATATTTGTATTAAATGGTAACTTTAGTTACACGAGTGCTTCTCTGCAATAAGTTGGTTAATTTTATCTCAATGGTTTATATCACAAAAGTTGTACTGTTTTATGGCTAACACAATGTAAAAAGGTCTAATCTCTGCAGATGGGGTGGACTTTGTGCAAACTAATTCCACTGAGCATTAATTGTCTGTGCAGGGCTGCACATTGGCGTAGTTGTAAGCATGTTCCTCTAAGTGCTGGGGATCCAGGTTCGAATAGCAATCTGGATGGAGTTTTCATGTACTCCCCGTGTCTGCCTAGCTTTCCTCCGGGTTCTCCGGTTTCCTCTCACAGTCCAAAAACATGGATTCAAGATAAATTGCCCCATGTGCTGTGTGTCTGTGTGTGTCCAGCAATTAATCAGCACCCTGTCCTGGGTGTATCTACCCAGCGTCCGAAATGTTCTTCCCTGGATGGGCATGGGGACCCCCCCCCATCGCCTCTGTGAATGAATAAGTGAATTTCCACATTAAAGTGTATTTTAAATAAAAAAGTTAAAATGTTATACACATAAGTTCAACTAATCTTTATGGCACAAAACTCCATTTAAAAATTGAGTATAAGAAAAAGGACTAAACATGATTAGAAACTCAATGAATGATTGGCACTATGGCTTGGTTTTGAAGACAAATGGAATATTAAGACAATTATGGAAAATAACAAAAATATATATTCCGAGTAGCACCACCAGCTCAACCCACTGAGCCAGTTGTATCATGAGGGTCAGTCATGGCCTTAAACAAGAAATAGACGACATAATAAAGAAGGAGAGAGGAGGACGGGAGGGGGAAAAAAAAAGCTTGAAGCTGGCAGTATATCCGAAAAGCAAACCTGAGCAATTCACATTTTGACTTGGATTTGGGAGGATCCTTGTTTTGGTCAACGACCTGGGAATTGTAGGAGGGGAGACATGAAGCTAATGAGCAGTGTGGCTAGAGATAATGTCCTCTACTCGATGACGAGGCTCCAAGGCTTTCATGGTGTACATGTCCTGAGGCAGGTCAGACTTTCGCCGGTCCTTCCACTGCTCCCTCTGTATCTACTCAAACACAAAAAACCACCTTGAAAACCACATGCATTATAACCTTGAGATATGATGGCTTCTCTGTATGTAAATAAAAACTTGAAAACTCACAGGAGAATTGTTGTAAATGATTATACATAGTAGCATAATTAGTAAAATTAAATTTGTAAAGTAAAGTAAAGATAAGTTATATTAAATGCATGTATAAATAGTACAAGTAGTAATATTGTGGCGAATGAAGATACCCTCAGTCGGGTTGCCATTTTCACAGAAAATGCTCTGTATTAACACGCTCCAGCAAAAGCTTTGAGGGAAACTCCAATACTATAATATATTTATATATTGGGGGGGGGGGGGGGGGGGGGGGGGGGGGGGGGGGGGGGGGGGGGGGGGGGGGGGGGGGGGGGGGGGGGGGGGGGGGGGGGGGGGGGGGGGGGGGGGGGGCGTGTCTGCGTGGGTTTCCTCCGGGTTCTCCGGTTTCCTCCCACAGTCCAAAAACATGGATCAAGTTAATTGAATTCTCAAAATTGCCCCGTTTAGAGTGTGTCTGTGTGAGTGAGTGTGTGCCCAGCGATGGATTGGCGCCCTGTCCTGGGTCTATCTGCCCAGCGCCCGAGATGTTCTCCCCTGGATGGGCATGGGGAACCCCACCGCGACCCTAATAGAGGATAAGCGGGAGATAAAGAATGAATGAATATATATATATATATATATATATATATATATATATATATATATATATATATATATATATATGGCTAAATGACTAAATGTAAATGTAAATATATATATATACAGCGATGGATTGGCGCCCAGCACCCGAAACGTTCTCCCCTGGATGGGCATGGGGAACCCCACCGCGACCCTGATAGAGGATAAAGCGGGAGATAATGAATGAATGAATGAATACATACATATACATATATATATATATATATATATATATATATAAGGGTTCCCCATGCCCTTCAAGTGGAGAACGTTTCGGGCGCTGGGCAGATACACCTAGGACAGGGCGTCAATCTATCGCTCGGCACATGCTCACTCACACAGACAAGCACACTCTATTTGGGGCAATTTGGAGAACTCGATTGATCTTAATCAATGTTTTTGGATTGTGGGAGGAAACCAGAGAGACCGGGAGGAAACCCACGCAGACACAGGGAGAACATGGAAACTCCACCCAGATTGAGATTCGAACCGGGAAGATTCCCGGTTCGAATCCCAATCTGGGTGGAGTTTCCATGTTCTCCCCGTGTCCGTGTGGGTTTCCTTTGGGTGAAAAAATGCTGCAGCTGGGGTTTTAATTAGAGAGTTTTAACTAGAAACCAGAAAGTTTGGTCATATCAGTGATCACTGGCTACCAGTTAAGTTTCTTATTGAGTACAAAATTTTATTGATAACATATAAAGTTATACATAATCAGGCTCCAAGACTACATAGATTTTGTCAATTTTGAACCATATTTGTATAGCTATGATCCAGTTTAAGTTTAAACCATAAAACAAATTGAAACAAATTTGATATTGAACAAATTATTTAATTAGTAAGACTTTTCATATGGGTTTCCTTGTCACTTTATTAATTTAATAATTGAATTTTGATCAGAATTAGTGTTACCTGAATGGCTCCCTCCTCTACAGTCCGTTTCAACATGTGAAGATCTTCCATCAGTGACCCATCGGTCTCCATTTCTATAGGGCTATTAAAGCCAGAGTGGTCAACATATGTAAGGAACTAGTGAAAACAAACGATAAAAAAACAGAGTAGTGAAAGTTAAAAGTTGTTTAAGTAAAAGGGGCGGAGACAATATTGGAAAAGGAATAAAGGAAAACCATAAGCATGTGCTGATAGCATTAGGGATGAGACAATTAATCGTTTTTGCAATTTATCATGATTAAAGACAATACAATTAATTAACTGTAAGAATGCCTGAATATTGATATGACAATGATAATAGTCATGGGGGTTCAGCATAATTACTGCTATACACATGGCAGGTCACCTCTTATATTATGGACTATCCATCCATCCATCTATTATCTTCCGCTTTGTCCTCTACTAGGGTCGCGGTGGGGTTTCCCATGCCCAGCCGGGGGAGAACGGTTCAGGCACTGGGCAGATACACCCAGGACAGGGCGCCAATCTATCTCTGGGTACACACTCACTCAAACACACTCTATATGGGGCAATTTAGAGAATTCAATTGACCTTGATCCATGTTTTTGGACTGTGGCCGGAAACCGGAGAACCCGCGGGAAACCCACGCGGACTCGGAAAGAACATGGACTAATGTTTACTATTTAAAGTGTTCTTTTTTTGGGTAACTATAAAAACTATACATTTTCCTTGGTAAAATCTTGCCAAAGATCATCGTCATGATGGCGCTCCTAAGAAACATTGGCATTACGCATTACGCATGTTTATCTTTAACAGCCCTACATGGTCTTTTTTGAATAACAAAATGTTATTTTTCAATTTTTAATTATTAACAGACACAAGAAACTGTGATTTGTTCCTGTGATCCCAACTTTTTTTGGATCACTGTCCAATGGTGCACCGGAATGCACTTCTCTGGGGAGCACCTTTTTACATATGTGAAAATGGGATTACCCAAATTATGTCTAAAGTTATAAGATTAAAACTTAGACAGAACTTAATCATCTGTTGTAAGACCTTTGGTTCTCTATGCTGATTTTTTTTAATTGTCAGTTGATTTCGTCAGCCTTCATAGCTGCACTTAAAATGAAAATTCTTATGATGTAGTTTTTGTTATTTTTAAAAAACATTTAGATTAAAAATGTATTCCCACTAATCACTGAAAACAAAGCACTAATATAAGCACGGTGGCTTAGTGGTTAGCACGTTCTCCTCTCAGCGCTAGGGATTCCCGGTTCGAATCCCCATCTGGGTGGAGTTTCCATGTTCTCCCCGTGTCTGCGTGGGTTTCCTCCGGGTTCTCCGGTTTCCTCCCACAGTCCAAAAACATGGATCAAGTCAATTGAATTCTCCAAATTGCCCCATATAGAGTGTGTCTAGGGCGGCACGGTGGCTTAGTGGTTAGCATGTTCTCCTCTCAGCACTAGGGATTCCCGGTTCGAATCCCCATCTGGGTGGAGTTTCCATGTTCTCCCCGTGTCTGCGTGGGTTTCCTCCGGGTTCTCCGGTTTCCTCCCACAGTCCAAAAACATGGATCAAGTTAATTGAATTCTAAAAACTGCCCCATATAGAGTGTGTCTGTGTGAGTGAGTGTGTGCCCAGTGATGGATTGGCGCACTGTCCTGGGTCTATCTGCCCAGCGCCCGAGACGTTCTCCCCTGGATGGGCATGGGGAACCCCCCCGCGACCCTAATAGAGGATAAGCGGGAGATAATGAATGAATGAATGAAGAGTGTGTCTGTGTGAGTAAGTGTGTGCCCAGCGATGGATTGGCGCCCTGTCCTGGGTCTATCTGCCCAGCGCCCCAGACGTTCTCCCCTGGATGGTCATGGGGAACCCCACCGCGACCCTAATAGAGGATAAAGCAGGAGATAATGAATGAATGAATATATAATATCGATGAAATTGGATAAAATGGCTTTAAAAATGGCTTCATCTACTGCATATTTTATTGCGTATATTTTGATTTTAAAGGAATTTTATGCAACAATCAAAATTTTGAATATAAATTTAGAATAAAAAGGTATGTTAAAGAAAATCAAAAAGAACTAACCTGTGGATTTGATCTGGCAAGGTTCTCTATTTGAACCCAAGCCTCTTCCCGTTCTTTTAATTTAGCTCGTTCTCTGAAGAGGGTAAAAAAATTTGAATTATAATAAATGCACTATTTAAGGTGCTGTTATGTTACCTTTATTACAATATTGGTATATTTGGTAAAAATGCAATAAATAAAGATTCTGTAGACATCTCAGAAGACGTCTCCAGAGTTTTAACTGATCAGTAAACGCATTGTATATAATATTCATATTACAGTTTTTTACAAATTCTACATTATTAGTACCAGGTATCATGGTTATATACAGTATATAGTAACAGTACATGTATTTGGTTCACACTGTTCGGTACACGCAGTTGCACGAAGTACATACAATGGAGAAACACTTTGATTAAGAAAAACTAAAATTAAGAGGCAAGTTGCACCTTAAACGTCTCTAAGCATGCCATGCTAAGTGTAGCTTAATTTAGAGGCGGAGCATGGACCACGAGTGGAAACCATACACAAAATTAAAAGCACTGCTCCATTCAAATAATTAATAAATTCCAAATAATTAATAAAAAGCCTGCCACCAAATAATTAAAATCCGCGATTCAACACTAGTTAACATGCGGGTACATGCCGTGCCATTCTCTGCTTCCTAGATGGGAAATCAGACAGGAACAAATACATTACTGAAGCAATGAGCATTTACAGCAATCGGGTTGCGTTCCAGAGTGCAACGGCGTTATAATCATTGTATTATTTATAAGTTTAAGGCTATATAACCCCTTCCCACACTCGTATAAACACTTCATATGCTAGACTTTTTAAACTTAAACAATTTTACATAGTTAAAATTCTGATACAGAATTAGATATATTAAAAAAAAATTAAAAAAAACCCATATATATATATATATATATATATATATATATATATATATATATATATATATATAATCTATGAAACGATTTCATTAAATTACATTGGCTGAATTACATTTTTTAAAAATGTAAATATTCCTGTTGCACAGAATATTTACTGTTATTGACGTCCAAATTATGCAAAAAAAAGATCTTGTTCTTTGGACATACACTTAATATTATCATCCAACTTAAACACACACAAGTACTTATGTATTTTGGGGAGATTTGCAGAGTTAAATTAAAACATTTAATGGCTGGTAGTATTACGGGACTGCCGAACTGGACATTAGCGCGCTATATTGAGTACTAATATTATTGTTTCTCATTAGTGTTGATCTGTTGCAGCTCTGTGTGTTCATTGTTTAATTAATTCTATGTTCCTGGTAAATCCATTTAATTCGGTTCAGCTGTGTTCAGCTGTGTTTTATGTTATGTTCATGCTGTGTCGTGTGCTATGACTGGTTTTCACCCGGTGTCTTCTGCATTAAAGACTACCTTTGAACCATCTACAGTTTCGGACTCTGTCCTTTAAAGCTGTGGCTCGGCTCATCGTGACACAACATTTTTAATAGAATATTTTTTAATAGTACTGCATCGTATCTGCCCCACCAAAAAAATGTCGATCAGTAAAAACAGAAATTTTAAAATACCTGCCAGGAAAAAAATTTCATTTAAGCTTATTTTTAAATTAAGTTTGTAGATAAAAATAATGAGACTATACTTACTTATTCTTTTCTGCTCTGAACTGCTGCGTACAGTCATCAAACAGCTTTTGATTCATCTCCATAAAAAGCTTTAAAGCATTGTATATCAGCCCATGAATTGTTCTATGGAGAAAAGGAAGCTAACGTTGGGATTTGCGGGAATTTTGGAAACTCTTTAACAAATCATGAGTATTTTTCATGCAAATAATGGCGGCATAAATATCCAATCATTACAGCATACACATTCTTACTTGTTCCAGTGAGTCTTTGAGTTACGGTACAGTGATGGAAACATGATGGGCAAGATTTTTGCCGCATTGTCACTGATGAGACTCATGATGTACTCATTGTTCCAGTAGTACAGAGCTCTTTCTGCCACCTGTCAAACACGAGAACCATCAGGCATCTTCAGAAATACAAATTTAAAATGGCTGAATTGTTAAGCTTTGGTAATATTACTCATTTCATATTATTTTAACTGAATACAGTGTGAGGAGTGGGTAGCTCAGTGTTTTGGGTGTTGGGCTATCAATCTGAAGGTTGTGGGTTCAAATCCCAGGTCCACTAAAGTTACCAATTTGGCTACTTAAGCAAAACCCTTAACCCTCATTGCTCCAGAGATGCTGTAGCTAACCCCGTGCTTGCTTTGTAAGTCGCTTTCGATAAAAGCGTGTCCTAAACGATCAAATGGAAATGTCACGCACTTGTACAGGATCAAGAAGTAGGGATTCCCCTTTATTAATATTATTGATATTATTATATTATTAAGCTTAATCCTCTACTAGGGTCGCGGCAGGGTTCCCATGCCCATCCAGGGGGGAAGGTTTCAGACACTATCTATTGTTGGGCACACTCACCCACACAAACACACATTATATGGGACAATTTAGAGCATTTAATTGCTCTCATACAGACACAAACACATACTAGAGAGGGGCTATTTAGATATCGGCAATTTAGTGCAGCCAATTCAACGTGGATCTATGTTTTTAGACTGTGGGAGGAAACCGAAGAACCCGGACGAAGCCCATAGAGACACAGGGAGAACATGGAAACCGCACCAGATTGGGATTCGAACCTGGATCCCCAGCATTGAGAGAACAACGTGCTAACCACTAAGCCACCGTGTTGCCCTCCTCTCATTTAATTAAATAAAATATTTTCCTCGTATGAGCAACTTATATGTGCTAATAATGTGCTTTGAAAATAAATAGACTACTGTTATATAATAAATGCTTCATATTTAGCTAACACAAAAATGTGAAGTGAAATGACCGAAAGAACAAGATCGCAAATACAAGAGGGCGAAATGGGTTTTCTCCGCAGGGTGTCTGGGCTCTCCTATAGAGATGAAAAGCTCGGAGTACAGCCACTACTCCTCTGTGTCGAAAGGAGCCAGTTAAGGTGGTTCGGGCACCTGGTAAGGATGCCTCCTGGACGCCTCCCCAGGGAGGTGTTTCAGGCAAGGCCAGCTGGAAGGAGACCCAGGGGAAGAACCGAGACACAGCTGGTTTGGAAACGGGGCAGCATGGTGGCTTAGTGGTTAGCACGTTCGCCTCTCAGCGCTAGGGATTCCCGGTTCAAATCCCAATCTGGGTGGAGTTTCCATGTTCTCCCCGTGTATGCATGGGTTTCCTTCAGGTTCTCCGGTTTCCTCCCACAGTCCAAAAACATGAATTAAATTCTCCAAATTGCCCCATATAGAGTGTGTTTGTGTGTATCTGTGTGAGTGAGAGTGAGCCCAGCGATAGATTGAAACCCTGTCCTGGGTGTATCTGCCCAGCGCCTGAAACTTTCTCCCCTGGGAGGGAGGGAGGTTTGGGCCTCTCTACATGGGTTGCTGCCCCCACGACCCGAACCCTGGACAAGTGGAAGATAATGGAAAAATGTGGAGTATACATCAACTATCATCAATAGTGATTGTTTTTTAATGATGGCCAAATAGAATAGCCAAGCTGTTTTGAACCTACACTGCAGTTCAGCTGATGGTTCTGACCTTAATGAATAAATAGGATTTAAATTCACATTGATGTTAACCTTAAACCTTAAAGTGTGCCGGTTATTGGTCCTGACCAACTTTTCTCCAGAGAGTTTATCTAATGTGGTGGAGTGAATTTGACTCACCTGGAAATGAGGGCTGGAAACACATTTGGCCAGCTGTCTGAAAAGAGGCTCCATCACTTTGACAAACTCAGATGGCTCAATAACATCTAGGATCTCCTCCAGCTCATTAAGGAACATTACCTCCTTCGGGCTGTGAGTTTTTGGCCAGTACTTCAAAAGGGCCATCACAACCTGCAGGGCAGAATTGAAACCACATTATAGAATGATGTGACCAAATCTCTTGCTTTTATTAAATGGTTACAAACACACTATTATAAAAACAACAAGGTTTGCATCTTAACTTGTTGAAAAAAAACTGGTCTTCCACGATGTATCTAGTCTAGAACGCTGATCGCTGAGTACCGTATTTTTAGGATTATAAGGCGCACCTAAAAGCCTAAAATTTTCCCAGAAATCGGACATGCGCCTTATAATCGGGTGCGCCTTATACGTGTAATGAGTTCCAAAACCTATAAAAGTATTGTTGTGCGACCGGGTGGTTTTTTTCCACACATCGCCGCCCTACTGATCTGTGGCTCCATGCACGATCATCTCACAGAAAAGCCGAGTGAAGAAAATGAATTCGGAGCTTGCTGTCATTCCGGGAGGATTAAATAAAGAACTCCAACCGCTGGACATTGGCGTAAACAGGGCGTTTAAAGTAAAGTTGCGGGCGGTGTGGGAGCGATGGATGATCGACGGCGAACAGACGTTTACTAAAACTCGGAGGCAGCGGAATGCAGCAGAATGCAGCAGAATGGATTGTGGATGCCTGGGCTAAGGTTTCTGCTGTGACCGTAAAAAGCCGGCATCATTGCTGAACAGCCGCCTGGCGACGAGACGGACTCAGACATTGATGAGGGGGGAACCCGGAGTGCAGCTTTTAAATTCAGACACAGAAGACGAGGACTTTGATGGATTTGTGGGAGAAGAGTGATTAAAATAATGTGTGTTTTGTCAAGTAGTAGAATAAACTTCAATTATAAATCACCGTTTTGCATCCTTTACTTTTCTTGTAGATCGTATGTTTTAGCAAGTTGCTTATAATACGGTGCCGTACAGAATAAGTACCATACAAAAATAGAGTCTGTAATTGAGACTGCGCCTTATAGTACGGTGCGCCCTATACGTGGGTCAAAAACAGAAATAGACCCCGTAATTCAGACTGCGCCTTATAATATGGTGCGTCTTATGGTCCGGAAAATACGGTAATCATATTCCGGTTTCGCTATCAATCAAATACTGCCATCTGGTGGCCAATTTATAGAACACAGTTTATTTAAAAAAAAAAAAAAAAAAAAAAAAAAAAATGTGCTTTGGGCTCACCAGGAATCGGCTTGCTGTTTGTATTAATCTGTATGTTATGATTTAAAGTAATGTAATATATGTCACACATTGATACGAATGTCAATCGTTCAGAGGTGTGTATTATTGTCAATAATATCACAGTTGGACAAACAACACAGCCAATCAGATTTAAGGATCAGAACTGTCATTTACAGTTATTTGTATAAAACCGGAACCATTGCATCCATCCATTATCTTCTGATTACTCGTCTACCTGGCTCAGGGGAGGAGGGGATGCCCATCTAGGGGACAACGTTTCAGGCACTGGGCAGATACATCCAGGACAGGATGCCAATCTGGGCACACATGTACACACACAGACACACAAACACAATCTATATGGGGCAATTTGGAGAAAGCAATTGACCTTGATCCATGTTTTTGGATTGTGGGAGGAAACTGGAGAACCCGAAGGAAACCCACGAGGACACAGAGAGAACATGGAAACTCCACCAAGATCGGAATTTGATCTGGGAATTCCCAGCACCGAGAGGCGAACGTGCTAACCACTAAGCCACCGTGCCGCCACATTGTATAATATTATACTGTTATGTATTCATAGTTCTATATTACATTCTGCTGACTGTTCTTATGAAATGGTTTTTGAAAATATCATTTTGCCAGATACAACCTGGTCATTTTTTATTCTCTAAAACCCCATGGCTGTATGTCATGGTCTTTAAACCCCAATTTCTGTTAATTATCGATTCATTCATTATCTCCCGCTTTATCCTCTATTAGGGTCGCGGTGGGGTTCCCCATGCCCATCCAGGGGAGAACGCTGGGCAAATAGACCCAGGACAAAGCGCCAATCCATCGCTGGGCACACGCTCACTCACACAGACAAGGGCAATTTGGAGAATGAAATTGACTTGATCCATGTTTTTGGACTGTGGGAGGAAACCGGAGAACCCGGAGGAAACCTACACAGACTCGGGGAGAACATGGAAACTCCACCCAGATGGGGATTCGAACCGGGAATCCTTAGCGCTAAGAGGAGAACATGCTAACCACTAAGCCTGTTAATTATCAATAATTAAAATTATTTTACACTTATATGACACACTAACAGACATGCCCTTTTGAAAGACAAAACTTTTTAGTATGAGACTATCAGGTTATTAACTATCAAGTTATCTTGTTGAGCACATTTCTTCAAATAAATTTCGAATACAGACTTCAAGTACATTTAAAAAAAAAAAAAAAAAAGAATCAGAAAGAGAAACTGGAGTCCTGTTAATCAGGGTCAGGGTTCACTTTAAAAAGCAGATTAGATTACGTGAAAGACCAGTTTTTTATTGAAAAGAAATTTCTCGTATGCATTTATGAAAGAAACCATGTTTTCTTTTTATTATTTTTATTAGCACCAGCTTCATCTGTTTGTCAGTATGTCTGGTAAAAAGTTTGCAAATGCTATTTTACTCACTTCCTGTTATCCGATTAAGCTGCACAATTGTTCATCGTTCATTGTTCATTGTTAATTACCAATCAATTAACTAATTGGTAATTAATTATTGTAGTTTTCAATGAATAAATTACCCATTTTCTACTAAATTTTATACTTTACAAGCAGAATTAATTTAGGATAAAGTAATTTAACACAATATAGGGGTGGCTTTAAAAAAATATTTAAAAATTTTTTGCTTATTATTATATTATAATAAAAATATAATATATTATATTATGCGGCACGGTGGCTTAGTGGTTAGCACGTTCTTCTCTCAGCGCTAGGGATTTCCGGTTCGAATCCCCATCTGGGTGTAGTTTTTCCATGTTCTTCCCGTGTCTGCGTGGGTTTCCTCCGGGTTCTCGGGTTTCCTCCCACAGTCCAAAAACATGGATCAAGTCAATTGAATTCTCAAAATTACCCCATAAAGAGTGTGTTTGTGTGAGTGAGTGAGTGAGTGTGCGCCCAGCGATGGATTGGCGCCCTGTCCTGGGTCTGTCTGCCCAGCGCCTTAAACGTTCTCCCCTGGATGGGCATGGGGAACCCCACCACCCTAATAGAGGATAAAGCGGGAGATAATGAATGAATGAATGAATGAATGAAATTATATTATATTATATAATATATTATAGTGTGTTTGTAACCATTTTATAAAAGCAATACGAAACTCGAGGTTGTGTATTATTGTGAATAAATAATGAAAAGAAGTGTAACTCTACTTCGCTATGCGTTGTGCCTAATAACACCACTTAACCATGATTCATTTACAATAATGCATGCCCTGTCGTACCTTATTGCTTCATGATAATTCAACCATGTTAGTTGTCAGTATGTTATGCAATGCTTACTGGTTCAGTAAGTGTGCTGTCCTTCTCCAGGAACTGTACCACACAATATGCCAACTAGAAAGAGTAAAGACAGTTATAAATAAGCTTTTTCTAGATAAGTTACCAACATACCATGTAATACACATTTGGTTTTTATGTCAAACCCAGTGGTGGGCTGTCAAGGCCTTCTCTGAAAGCCGGAAAATATCTAAATCACAGACTGATGTTAATTATATTTTGTTTAGGAATACTTATTAACACGAATGCTTAGTGGTTAGCACGTTCACCTCTCAGCGCTGGGGATTCCCGGTTCGAATCCCAATCTGGGTGGAGTTTCCATATTCTCCCCGTGTCCGCATGGGTTTCCTCCGGGTTCTCCGGTTTCCTCCCACAGTCCAAAAACATGGATCAAGTCAATTGATTTCTCCAAATTGTCCCATATAGAGTGTGTTTGTGTGTGTGTCTGTGTGAGTGTGTCCCCAGCGATAGATTGGCACCCTGTCCTGGGTGAATCTGCCCAGCACCCGAAATGTTCTCCCCTAGATGGGCATTGGGAACTCATCTGATGACCGGGTGCCTTTGTAAGCGGGTATGTGACATGGAGAGATCTGACATTTATTTTAATACCGAAGGTATGGCATTAAAATGGACAAACACAGACTTTTAATGTATGTAGTCACACTGACAAACACACTCTATATGGGGCAATTTGGAGAATTCATTTGTTCTTGATCCATGTTTTTGGACTGTGGTGGAAAACCGGAGAACCCGGAGGAATTAAGTTTTCCAAATTGCCCCATATAGAGTGTGTTTGTGTGCGTGTCTGTGTAAGTGAGTGTGTCCCCAGCGATAGATTGGAGCCCTGTCCTGGGTGAATCTACCAAGCGCCCGAAACTTTCTCCCCTAGATGGGCATTGGGAACCCCCCGCGACCCTAGTAGAGGATGAAGTGAAAGATAATGGATGGATGGAATACTTATTAAATAATTTCAAATGGTCTGTCCGCTTTCTTTATTTCGTTTTCCCCAGTTGCGCCGCTTCTAGACATGTTTTCTATTTGAAGCATTTAACCAATCACATTTCAGCATCAATAGTTTGCTATTTTTCTGCCTAGGCCTTCAGAATGAATTTTGCTCGCTCAGTAGCTTTAAATAAGTCATTTATCATCCTCTAGCCTTTTAGCGTATTCACGTCCTCTGATTAGAGAATGCTTTTGATGAGAAGACATTTTCAGCCAATTAAACCGTGGCTTAATGGTTAGCACTTTTGCCTCAGTGCTGGGGATTCAGGTTCAAATCCCAATCTGGGTGGAGTCTCCATGTTCTCCCCGTGTCCGGTTTCCTCCCACAGGACAAAAACATGATTTTAAGGTAAACTGAATGCTGTAAACTGCCCCATATAGTGTGTGTTTGTGTGTTTGAGTGTGTGTATCTGCCCAGCGCCTGAAACTTTCTCCTCTGAATGCCCCCCCCCCCCCGTGACCCTAGTTGAGGATTAAGATTATGATAATGAATTAAAAACTTATTACAGAAATATAACTCGACTTTTAGCATTAGCTTCGATTAGCTAGCAATAGATGAGAACTGTTTCATGGAACAAATGAAACTCTTTTTAAGGAAAACAAAGAGGTTGGATTTTGTGTACAAATTATAAGGATTTAATCAGCATATTTTCCTGATATTTTCCTAATTAATATTTTAATTTTATGAGGTAATTAATACAACTGCTCTTTATAATGGATTTCTGCCTTCTAAGATACTTTATAGCCCCTAAATTTGTTATTGATGGGTGGATTAATTCAGATGGAGCATTATTTAAGGCCTAGGTGTGAAAGGCACAGTCCGCCACTGGTCAACCATATGGAACTTACAATATATAAATTCAAAATTTATTACTAAATTAAATGGCACTCTAAACTTTGGCAAATACCAATAATAAATACCAAATAAACCAAAATAAACCAATTAACAAGTCGGAAAAATTTTAATATGGATAATGAGCTACTCACCTGTGGGTGGTAAACACTAAGCGACTTTACTTTGTGTAAAGGAAGTAAAATCTTTAGCAGAAAAATCTTGTGCTCTTCTTTTAAAGGTAAGGCAAAACCATTGATTATACTAATGAAACAAAGGAAACATAGAAAGTGTTATTTAGAGGTTGTTTTCTTAATTATGTCAATTATTACATATTATTTTTTTATAAAGTATATTTTTTTTATTATGTGCTTTTATTTTATATTTTTTTATGTATTTTTCATTATGTATTATATTTAGAACAGGGTGTCCCAAAAATAAAAAAACTTATTAAAGAAACAAAAAAGGTGATCCAATTTCGGACACAAAACGCCTTGTTCCTGGAGAACGTTGTTTCGTTCCACTATAAACTTTACGGCACTTTATATTGTTGGAATTACAAAAAATAATAGTTGAATACTTGTAGGTCAACATTGCGACCATATTGAATGTTACAGCAGGAGAATGCTTTTGATGAAAAGAAATTTTCAGCTAATTAAAACTTTTTACAGGTGGGGCGCTGGGCAGAAGCACCCCGAACAGGGCGACAATCCACGGCTGGGCACACACTCGCTGAAACAGACACTATATAGGGGCAATTTAGTTAGGGGCCATTTCGAGCAGCCAATTTACTTTGAATTCATGTGTGGTGGCATGTTGGCGCTGGTGGGGGAGGGGGGGGCGCACCTGATTTGGCTCCGTCTGATGGCCGGGTGCCTTTATAAGCGGGTATTTGACTTGGGGAGATCTGACATTTCTCTTAATAGCAAAGGCATGGAATTAAAATGGACGAACACAGACATTTAATGTATGTGTAAAATCCATCCATCCATCATCTTCCGCTTTCTCATGTACTAGGGTCGCGGGGGGGGAGAACGTTTCAGATTCACCCAGGACAGGGCGCCAATCTATCGCTGGCCACACTCACACAGACAGACACACACACACTATATGGGGCAATTTGGAGAATTCAATGTTTTTGGACTGTGGGAGGAAACTGGAGAACCCAGAGGTAACCCACATGGACACAGGGAGAACATGGAAACTCCACCCAGATTGGGATTTGAACCGGGAATCCCTAGCTCTGAGAGGCGAACGTGTTAACCACTAAGCCACCGTGCCGCCCTGTATGTGTAAAATAGTGTATGTTAATAAAGTCAGCTCCTGAATCTCCATTGCTCATTCCTTCCACTCCATGAGGAAACCAGAGAACCCGGAGAAAAACATAGAAACTCCTTCAAGATCCGCAGTCGAACCTGGAGTAAATTTGTGTGTGCCCAGCAATGGAATGGCGCTCTGTCCTGGGAACCCTGCACAGAGGGGTATACGTGCTAACCCCTACGCCACCATGCCCCCATATTTTTACTTACGAATCAATAAAATTATGTAGTTCTAAAGCACATCACAGTCTGGGGAAATATCCTACCACTATGATTTGACACACCTACCCATCCTTTTGAAAAAACTGACACTGGCAACTGGCCACCATGTTGGGTTTTCCACTTCCTCCACAGTTTGTATCTGAATTTGGATCACTTCCTTTTTCTGTTTCTTTTTTCTACGGTGGTTTCTATACTTCTGAGACACAAGTACCTTGAAAGAATGCAATCATTGTATAATTTAGTGTTACCTTCCAAGAATTTCCAGTAATTCGGCAATTCCATTGTGGTGCTCTGTTTCATAAATGAACCTAAAAATCATCCACACACAAAAAGTCTTAAAAAAGCTGTTCATGTGATTGTAAAGTACAGTGATGCAAATAAAATACTAACCTATAAAAGATATTGTTGATTTGTTTCCTGATGTATGCCCTTAGACCTAAAAACTTTCCATATATCCGATGCAGCGTGGTCTTTAGAAAGTCTCTTTCTCGAGGGTCTTCACTGTCAAACAGTTCCAGAAGCTGCAATGGAATCCAGTCATGTTAAATTATTCTATATTTTACAAACTTAAATTCCCAACATTTCATTATGAATGTTGGCCTGATTTTTGAGGTGTGACCGGCTTCCTGGAGGTGTAGTCAGACCTTCATCCATGGCTCTGCCGACGAATACTGGATGGAACCTGGATATTAATTGGACTGGCGGTCCTGCAGGACGCCCTTAATGGACTCACATATAGTTTTCCAATTGTTAGGGTTTTTCCATTTGTTAAATCTACATGTACATAATGTACAATGTAAATGTACATTAGTGTCCTACACTGTTGTTACTGCCTGGCCACTCAAGGTGGATGAGTCCCCCACTGAGTCTTGGTCCTCCCAAGGTTTCTTCCTTAAATAACAACATAACAGGGAGCTTTTTCTTGCCACTGTCGCTTCAGCTTGCTCTTTGGGGGTTTAAAGGCTTTTTATTCTGTAGAGCTGCTTTGTGACAATGTACTGTTGTAAAAAGCGCTACATAAATAAATAACTTGAACTTGATTTCATCTTTAGGGACGACAATGCTCTAGCTCATCAAGGTCACATCATCAGGGAACGGCTGTTGGAGACTGATGTACCTCAAATGGAATGGCCTGCACTCTCTCCAGACCTGAATCCCATTAAAAACCTGTGGGATCAGCTGAGTTGCCTTGTAGAGGTTCGAAACACTGCACCCTAAAACCTTAATGACCTGAGGGCTGCCCTTCAAGAGGAGTGGGATGCCATGACTTAGCAGACAATAAGTGGACTTGTGAACAGCATGACATGTCATTATCAAGCTGTAATTCAAGCTCAAGGGCACATGATGAGTTATTGGGACGTTGAATTTTTTCCCACCAGTGTTGTTAACAACAGTGTTGTTTCAATAAATTGTTTGAAATGAGGAAATCACCAGTGCATCCTTCTACTTAAATGTCCTGCTTTCATGATATGATATCACTGTAGTGTGAACTTTTTACATTTTTCATGAATTTTACCTGAAAACTTATTTTTAAGTTATTCATTTAAAGGTGATTTACTTTGCACACACAATTTGTCCTCCACATTTAACCCAATGCAGTGAAACACACACATATAAACCCACTGTTGAAGTGAGCACAACTGCCTGGAGCAGTGGGCAGCCCTGAACATTGTGCCTGGGAAGCCATTGGGGTCAGGTGCCCCTTGCCCAGGGGCGTTTTTAGGGTTTAGACCCATCAGGGGCTTTAGTCCAGATTCCTTATTCCCCCTTTGTCCTCTTTAAAAATTGCCCTTTCATGAGTGTATTTATCCATTTTTCAAACTGTTGCTACATTTATTTTCATTCATTCATTCATTATCTCCCGCTTTATCCTCTATTAGGGTCGCGGTGGGGTTCCCCATGCCCATCCAGGAGAGAACGTCTCGGGCGCTGGGCAGATGGACCCAGGACAGGGCGCCAATCCATCGCTGGGCACACACTCACTCACACAGACACACTCTAAACGGGGCAATTTTGAGAATTCAATTAACTTGATCCATGTTTTTGGACTGTGGGAGGAAACCGGAGAACCCGGAGGAAACCCACGCAGACACGGGGAGAACATGGAAACTCCACCCAGATGGGGATTCGAACCGGGAATCCCTAGCGCTGA
>JAFMOD010000334.1:234572-383096 GCA_019802435.1 Corydoras maculifer
GGCAGATGGACCCAGGACAGGGCGCCAATCCATCGCTGGGCACACACTCACTCACACAGACACACTCTAAACGGGGCAATTTTGAGAATTCAATTAACTTGATCCATGTTTTTGGACTGTGGGAGGAAACCGGAGAACCCGGAGGAAACCCACGCAGACACGGGGAGAACATGGAAACTCCACCCAGATGGGGATTCGAACCGGGAATCCCTAGCGCTGAGAGGCGAATGTGCTAACCACTAAGCACATTCGCCTCCTACATTTATTTTGTTTGATCAATTATTAGTTATATTGGATAAAATTAAATTACATATGAAATATGTCTGTCAGCAGTGGGGATCACATTCAGTTCTAATAAATGATGGATTTGGCTGAAAACTTTTGATTAAAGAAACCTGAGCTTCGGCAGAAAAGCATAAATCAGTTTTACGAGTTTTAATGAGGTTTTGCTTAGAAATACCGTAACATTGCGACAGTTTGCGACTTCAGAAAAAATTGTGACGGTTTCTGAAAGCTGAGAAGCTGCTCTTTACAATACAGTTATTATGGTAACTTTACTCCTGATACTGGCGAAAAAAATCTGTCTCCCTCACACACACACACACCGACACACACACACACACACACACACACACACACACAGCTCAGAAACACAAACAGCTGGCGGGGACTCCGTTCGGCCCCACTGCTGGAGGAGAGGCGACCAGATAATGCTGCTTTCATTTGATGCGGGGATACTGACAAAACATCCGGGACTATAGCCCCAAAAGCCCAGGTCTAACGACGCCCCTGGCCTTGCTCAAGGTCATTTAAGCCATGGCACTTGGTGAAACCGCGAATCGAACTGGGGACCTTCAGGTTACAAGGCTAGCTCCTTAACCACAAGACCATAATACTTTGGCTCTGAACTGAGCTACAACACTCTGGAAAGGATGTACCGAACCGTGCTGCCGATACCGAACGTTTTACGTTTCATGCAGGATACAATACACCGTCACATTCCTAATATCTTACCTGTAGCACAAATTTCTGGTCGATATATTTCTTAGCGACATTTGGCTGAAAATCGGGGGATTCTAAAAACCTTAGGAAGAATTCATAAACAAGCTGAAAAATAGAGAAGAAAAAGAATTTTATCAAATACTTTTGCACACGAAAGCTCTAAATCTAAATTTAAATTGTTAATTTTATTGTAGTGTAAAATCAAATAAGTCATGTGGTCTGTTATTTGACCCGAATGTTAAACCTAATATTTTAATATTTCTTTTTTTAAATGAATTTTTTATTAGATGGGTTACCATAAGCATGTTTTAGGATATACCCTCACCGGCCATTTCATTAGAAACAGCTTATTGTTTCTGCACTTACCATATAGATGGACTATGTAGTTCTAAGGACCCTCACAGAGCAGGTTTTATTAGGGTGTTGGATGATGGTACGATCAGACATACGTCTGATCCAGTATGTCCTGTATGTCTACATACATATGTCATATGTATATGTATCATATCATATATACACACTAATATATATATATATATATATATATATATATATATATATATATATAGTGTGTATATACAATATGATATAATACATATATGTCAGTATGTCTTTCCACATACATGTCATATTCTACATATGTCCTGTGTGTCTACATACATCCTGTATGTCTCTGATTGGTGTACTGTTCTCTGTCCAGCAGCACTGTTGTGTCTGATCGACTCGTACCACAGAACACACATTTATTTTACATTTACATTTAGTCATTAAGCAGATGCTTTAATCCAAAGAGTCCAAACATGAGTTTGCTTGGGCTGGTTGAACACAAGTCAGGCTGCAGAGTCATGAATCAGTTGTAGAGACCTGATTGTGGAAGCTTGGCTGACAAGCGGCATAACCACCATGTCAGTATCACTGCTGCACTGAGAATCATCCACCACCCTAATACCTCCTTCTCCAGTGGGGGTCCTGATCATTAAAGAGCATACTAAAGCGCGCTAACAAAGTATGTAGAGAAACAGATGGACTACAGATTGTAATTGTAGAACTACAAAGTCCATCTATATGGTAAGGGGAAATGAAAAAACACACAGTGAGGGTAGAAATGAGGTGCTGTACCTAATAAAATGGCTAATATATATGAGCAGGAACACCATTTATACAATAGCCCTTAGTTTTAAAATATACCTGTAGATGTGGCCAAGCTGCTTCTAACGTAGGCTCATCTTCTTCAGGGTCAAATTCTGCCCCAGTGGGGTTGGACGAAGGGGGCAATGTTCTGAACATATTCACAGCAAACTAGAAGGAGGGAGAAGACATAAACATGTCTATTTTTACTATATAAAATAACTGTTATTCTATACAAGTACAGCACGGTGGCTTAGTGGCTGGGATGGTCTCTGTAATTTTGTCGAAATCAGAATTAGAATACTTTATTAATTCCTAGGGGGAAATTTCACTTTTTACAGACACTCCATTTGACGTGTTTATATATATATATATATATATATATATATATATATATATATATATATATATATATATATATATATATATATAGGGCGGTACGGTGGATTAGTGGTTAGCATGTTCTCCTCTCAGCACTAGGGATTCCCGGTTCGAATCTCCATCTGGGTGGAGTTTCCATGTTCTCCCCGTGTCTGCGTGGGTTTCCTCCGGGTTCTCCGGTTTCCTCCCACAGTCCAAAAACATGGATCAAGTTAATTGAAATCTCAAAATTGCCCCATATAGAGTGTGTCTGTGTGAGTGAGTGAGTGTGTGCCCAGCGATGGACTGGCGCCCTGTCCTGGGTGTATCTGCCCAGCGCCCGAGACGTTCTCCCCTGGATGGGCATGGGGAACCCCACCGCGACCCTAATAGAGGATAAGCGGGAGATAATGAATGAATATATATATATATATATATATATATATATATATATATATATATATACAAAAAAGGAAATAAAAAATGAACAATAGAAAATTTAAGCAGTAAATTTAAACTAAAAGTACTAATGTGTACAGTATGTATGGCATGTGTACAGTTTGTAATATCTGTTAATTTAAAAAAAAATGTAAAATTGAAAATATAGTGCGGGTGGCACGGTGGCTTAGTGGTTAGCATTTTCTTCTCTCAGCACTAGGGATCCCCGGTTCGAATCCCAATCTGCGTGGAGTTTCCATGTTCTCCCCGTGTCCACGTGGGTTTTCTCTGGGTTCACCGGTTTCCTCCCACAGTCCAAACATGGATCAAGATCAATTAAATTCTCTAAATTGCCCCATATAGAGTGTGTCTGTTAGAGTGAGTGTGTGTCCAGCAATGGATTGGCGCCCTGTCCTAGGTGTAACTGCCCAGCACCCGAAACGTACTCCCCTGAATGGGCATGGCAACCCCCCGCCACTCTAGTAGAGGATAAAAAGGAAGATAATGGATGGATGAAAAATATAGTGCACTGTGTGGCAGATGGCAGAAAAATATAATATTATACATTTGAATAATTATCCTGATTACGTTATTGCACATTAAAGTTAAAGTTGTTGACCAAGCTATAACTGAACCCTGCTTTCTTGGAATACATTTGTCCTTAAGGCGTTTGTGAAATGAGTGGATAAAGTACATTCCCCTTCATTCAGTGGAACTTACCATGTGGACTACCTCTGGGTAGATGGGCTCAGTGATAACATTGCGGTTGTGAGTGATGTACTCTACCATTTCGCTTAGCGCTGCCCGTTTCACTTCCTTCCATTTCAGGTCACTTAAAGGGTCCGAGACAAAATCAAAGAGAACACAGCACTGTCGTAGCTTCTGAATGAAGAGCTTCTCCTGCTCGGCCTGACCTACATCTGGAACCCAGGAAAAAGGGGACATGGAAAAGACCAGGTCAAATTCACCTTTCATTTTACCATTCCATCCATCCATTATCTTCCGCTTTATCCTATATTAGGGTCACGGTGGGGTTCCCCATGCCCATCCAGGGGAGAATGTTTTAGGCGCTGGGCACCCAGGACAGGGCGCCAATCCATCGCTGGGCACACATTCACACACACAGACACACTCTATATGGGGCAATTTACAGAACTCAATTGACTTGATCCATGTTTTTGGACTGTGGGAGGAAACCGGAGAACCCGGAGGAAACCCACGCCGACACGGGGAGAACATGGAAACTCCACCCAGATGGGGATTCGAACCGGGAATCCCTAGCGCTGGGAAGCGAACGTGCTAACCACTAAGCCACCGTGCCGCCCCTTTAATTTTAGCCAAAAAGATACAATCATCGCAAAATCATTAGCAGACCTGCGCCTTATAACGTAAGCGTAACACTTCTCCCAGAATATTGTTTGTTACAAATGCGATGGTATTCAGATATGAATTTTTGTACTGAGGGGTGAGCAAGAGAACAGATGACAGGATTTACATTAAAAACGGCCCGTTCCTGCAGATAGGCCCCTAGTAGAGGATAAAGCAGAAGATAATGGATGGATGGATGGATGGATAGCAACAATAAATTAAATAATTAAAAAGGCTTTGCCAATCCTGAACCCACAACAACATGCTGAACAGCACGGAATGGTGCAACAAACTGACCTATTAATGATATCACTATTGTTCATTAAATATACATTGATGCATAAATTTATGCATACGCATCACCAGGGCTGCTCTGTCTAATATACAATCAGGCTAGGGCAGTGCTTCTCAAATAGTGGGGGGGCGCAGTGCGGTGCATGGGGGGGGCACATAACAAGAAATCACAGAGCAAGTGATATTAAGTGTACTGAACAAACCCTCAAGAGACAACATGGAAAAATATTTAACAGGGATGACTTTCCTGTATTTCTCCAAACAGGATATGTATATATAACTTGTATAACTTCTCTAACGTGAGAAAACATGGTAAGCATTGAGCTTTTATACGATTTCACAATGATTCCCAAATCAATACACCCGACTGTGTACAATTAAATAGAACAGAAATGCGTCCGCGTTGCTGATTGGTTGATATTCAAACAGCCATCCTCTCCACCGATAACAGACAACACAGCCGGCCAATGGCAGATTATAAAACACGCGTTTTAAAACTGCAGTCTGACTTTCAATAACAATGCGGGACAACGAAATTGTGTGACTGTCTCGCACAAGGCGGGACATCTGGTCACCTAAATCAGGCACATGTTTACATTTCTAGCTTCAGGAAAATGTCTCCGCACCATCAGGACCAGGACTCAGGCCATACGAACGCTTAATTCACAATAAACAACAACCAATCACCATTCCTCAAACCACTACCATACACAGAGTCACCTTCTTTTATATAATCGCTGCCGAGGGATATTCGGGGTGTGGTAGCCCAGTGGTTAGGGTGTTGGGCTACCAATCTAAAGCTTGTGGGTTCAAATCACAGGTCCTCCGAAGTTACCACAGTGGGAAATTGAGCAAGGACGTTTTTAGACTGTGTGAGAAAACCGGAGATCCCAGAGGAAACCCACAAGGACACGGGAAGTATGTGGAAACGTGGAAACTCCACCCAGATTGGGATTCGAACCTGGATCCCCAGGACTTAGAGGCAAGCGGCTAACCACTAAGCCACTGTGTTGCTGCAAATTACACTCATTCATTCATTTATTCTTTTCTTCATTCATTTGCTTAACCCTCTACTAGGGATTGGGGGGGGGAAGTGTTACCCATGTCCATCTAGGAAAGAACACCTCAGGCTGGGCAGATACACCCAGGACAGGGTGCCAATCTATCGCTGGGCACACACTGACACCCTACACTGTGCAATTAGAGCATTCACTTCACCTTGAATCAATGTTTTTGGACTGTGGGAAGAAACCAGAGAACACAGAGGAAACCCACACAGACACGAGGAGAACATGGAAACTCCACCCAGATTGGGATTCAAAACTGAATCCAAGCGCTGAGAGGAGAACATGCAAAGCACTGAGCCACTATGCCCCATACATTATACTAATTCATTCATTGATTTTCTTCTGAGGGTGCCCATCAAGGGAAGAACACCTCAGGCGATGGGCAGATACACCCAGGACAGGGCGCCGATCTATCGCTGGGCACACACTCACACTCATGCTACATGGGGCATTTAGAGCATTTAATTTACCTTGAATCCATGTTTTTGGACTATAGGAAGAAACCGAAGTATCCGGAGAAAACCCGGCACATGAGACACATAGACACATGAGGAGAACATGGAAACTCCACCCAGATTGGGATTCGAACTTGGAATCCCCAGCGCTGAGAGGCGAACGTGCTAACCACTCAACCAGCGTTCATTAAATTTAATTTGCATTTAATTCCTACTGTTTACATTTACTTACCTTTTGTTATTTGTGATTTTGTATACTGTATAAGGGCAACCCGGTGGCTTAGTGGTTAGCACGTTCTCCTCTCAGCACTACGAATTCCCGGTTCGAATCCCCATCTGGGTGGAGTTTCCATGTTCTCCCCGTGTCCGCGTGGGTTTCCTCCGGGTTCTCCGGTTTCCTCCCACAGTCCAAAAACATGGATCAAGTCAATTGAGTTCTCCAAATTGCCCCATATAGAGTGTGTATGTGTGCGTGAGTGTGTGCCCAGAGATAGATTGGCACCCTGTCCTGGGTCTATCTGCCCAGCGCCCGAGACTTTCTCCCCTGGATGGGCATGGGGAACCCCACCGCGACCCTAATAGAGGATAAAGTGGGAGATAATGAATGAATGAACCTTATATACATGTGTTTAAAATGTAAAATCCACCTTTATTGAGTGATCCATCACTGAAACAGCAACAGCCAACCACATCATTACACAACTACCAGTGTGTAACACCATGGAAGCAACACCATTAATCAGACACTAATTTTAATGCAGTCCTATGTCACAGAGCCTTTTTTAAGCTCAGCTGCTCTGACGCCACAGTTTTGTGTTTGGGGGTTGGGTGGAGGGTGGGAAAACTGGCATCTTCTCTCCTTTGGGCTTTAAATCTCCCACTGCACGAAATTATTGACCAATTGTTGTATTGCCCTCTAAATTCAAACCTACTGCTGGCCCTTATCCCAAGTACTGATTTTTCAACCGGGAAACAAAATGGCATTTTTCAAAATGCATTCCAAGCAGCATAAAACCACAAAAGGCACACAATCCATCATCTGCAATGATGAGGGCAAAAAAAGCATGTGTGATTCACCTACCTCTGAAGTGCATGAGGGCCACCGGCTGGAAAGGCCCATTGGAATTAGGCGCGTCGACGAGCATCCTGTCTCCTTTATTGCATGTCAACATGAATCCTCAATGCACCAAACGCAGGCAGCTTAGGGAAAGGAAGCAGGCTCCATTTTAGCCCGAACGCCGAGCAGAAAATGAAGCTCCCTGCTGCCAGAGGGGAACTGACTGGGCGAGAAGAGATGATTGGTTCACTGCGGTTGTCATCAGAGTGCATGGGAAAATGGAATGCCATTGGTTAAAAAAAGAAAGAGGTGGGCACACGGTTATAGGGCCACTCGCTTTTTGTCTCATTCTGAAAGCTGGGATTCTTTGAAGAATGTTGTTCTATCAATTTATAACCCATGCTATTTAGGATTAACAGTATTATTAGAATTTGTTTTACTAAAAATTTATGTGTAATTACTTGGAACTTTCAACGTTTGAAATGTTGGACTGCAGCACTGAATAAATGTTTATCTCTGACACTAAAACAATATTCCTAGATATTTATTCAGTTACAAGATCTGTTAGTTATGGAGCAGCCAAAGGGATAAGAGTAAAACAAATATATATTGAGTAAATATTCATATATACCTGAGGGAAAAGAAAACTATATACATATATATATATATATATATATCCATCCAATATTTCCTGCGTCATCCTCTACTAGGGTCGTGGTGGGGGGGTTCCCCATTCCCCTGAGCACACACTTACTCACAAACACATTCTATATGGGGCAATTTGGAGAATTCAATTGACCTTGATTCATGTTATTGGACTGTGGGAAGAAACCAGAGAACCAGGAGGAAACCCATGCGGACATGGGGAGAACATGTAAACTCAGATTGGGATTCGAACCAGGATCCCCAGCACAGAGAGGCGAACATATTATCCATTTCAATCCATCCATCCATTATCTTCTGCTTTATCCTCTACTGGGTTCGCGGGGGGAGGGGGGGTTCCCCATGCCCATCCAGAGGAGAACATCTCAGGCTCTGGGGACACACACAGGAAGGGGCGCCAATCTATCGCTGGGCATGCTGACTCACACAGACACAAACACACTACTTGGGGCAATTATGAGCGTTCAGTATACTTTGAATCCATGTTTTTGGACTGTGGGAGTAAACTGGAGAACCCGGAGGAAACCCACGTGGGCACGAGGGAGAACGTAGAAACTCCACCCAGATTGGGATTCGAACTTGGATCCCCAGCGCCGAGAGACGACCTTATTATCCAGTTGTTAAATATTATTAGGCCTTGAGTTGACTTAGATTTGTACTACGAGCAGTCTTATTATGTTATTTCTGATAATATAATATACATTACCCACAGAGCCGCACGGTGGCTTAGTGGTTAGCACGTTCGCCTTTCAGCGCTATGGATTCCCGGTTTGAATCCCAATCTGGGTGGAGTTTCCATGTTCTCCCTGTGGGTTTCCTCCGGGTTCTGCGGTTTCCTCCCACAGTCCAGAAACATGGATCAAGTTCAATTCAATTCACCAACATTGCGCCATATAGAGTGTGTCTAGCGATAGATTGGCGCCCTGTCCTGGGTGTATCTGCCCAGTGCCCGAACAATTCACCTCCACACACCCCCCACCCCATGACCCTAGTAGAGGATAAAGTGGAAGATGATTGATGGATGGATTTAAGGACCGGGCAGCATGGTGGCTTAATGTTAAGAACGTTCGCCCCTCAGCACTAGGGGTTCCCGGTTCGAATCCCTATCAGGGTGGAGTTTCTATGTTCTCCCTGTATCCGCGTGGGTTTCCTCCGGGTTCCTCCCACAGTCCAAAAACATAGATCAAAGTCAATTGAATTCTCCAAATTGCCCCATATAGTGTGTTTGTGTGAGTGAGTGTGCCCAGTGATAGATTGCCGCCCTGTCCTGGGTGTATCTGCCCCCCCCCCCCCGTGACCCTAGTAGAGAACAATGGATAAATGGATGGATTTAAGGACTGGGCGGCTCGGTGGCATAGTGGTTAGCACGTTCGCCTCAGCGCTAGGGATTCCCAGTTCCAATCCCAATCTGGGCAGAGTTTCTATGTTCTTCCCGTGTCCATGTGGGTTTCCTCCGGATTCTCCGGTTTCCTCCCACAGAAGAATTCAATTGATCAAGGTCAAATGAATTCTCCAAATTGCCCCATATAGAGTGTGAGTGTCTTTGTGTGTGTGCCCTGTCCTGGGTGTGCTGCCCAGCGCTTGAAACGTTCTCCCCCGGATGGGCATGGAGAACCCCTAGTAGAGGATAAAGCAGAAGATGGATGGAATATACGTAACCCACGGCAATTTTGCTGACTTACCCTGCAGTCACTGCAGAAAGCAGGGTGGGGTGACTTTTCGTATTCGCGGTGCTGTTTGGGTAATGTAGTACAGCATTAATTGAGCTATGTGTGTTTAGGCGGGGTGTGTACTACGTCTCCCAGAATCCTTTGCACACCATAAAGGCACGGGCGGAGCCGGCTGACAGGATCCATTCGCTTGTTGACTGACACAGCGGAGGTTTTGTGGCGTTGCCTTTTGTAGTTCATTCCGGAGCGAACATGTCAGACGGTGGAGGAGGCGAGGACGGCGGCGGCGGCACCATTGAGACGGTTCAGACGGTCGCCGACGCTTCGGTGTTGCAGAAACATATTCGCAAACTTGTTCCTTTGCTGCTGGAAGATGGCGGCGACGTGCCGGCCTCGCTGGAAAGCGCCCTGGAGGAGAAGAGCTCAGTGGAGCAGATGAAGAAATTCCTCTCTGATCCGCAAGTGCACACTATTTTAGTGGAGCGAAGCGCGTTGAAAGGTATATTACTTCTATTAATTTTTGTATCAATGTTACTGTTAGAACCCGTTAGATAATTACCAAACAATGTGGCTTATGTTGTGTTGACCATTGTTTTATACGTCAGAACAACATGCGTCTGCACTCGGCTCATTTAATCTACAGAGTATGTGGCATCTATATGGTCCCTTTTCAATTTAAACATCGTCGTTTGCACTAGCTGACTTCTGTTTGTGATTTGGGACGTAGCCATTGTGGCACGGAGATGAAGGCAATGGGCGGTGAATAGTGCACTGAAGTGAGGGCTGACACTTGGATGGATGGATGACGTTTACAGCATGAAAGTAAAAACTCGGGTTGTTATTTTTGTGGCGACACGGTGGCTTAGTGATTAGCACGTTCGCCTCTCAGCGCTAGGGATTCCCGGTCCCCATCTGGGTGGAGTTTCCATGTTCTCCCCGTGTCCGCGTGGGTTTTCTCCGGGTTTTGCGGTTTCCTCCCAAGTCAATTGAGTTTGAGTGTCTGTGTGAGTGTGTGCCCAGCGATAGGTTGGCGCCCTGTCCTGGGTGTGTCTGCCCAGCGCCCGAAACGTTCTCACCTGGATGGGCATGGGGAACACCCCCCCCCCCCCAGCGACCCTAATATATAGGACAAAGCGGAAGATAATGAATGAATGAATGTTATTTTTGTCAGGGTGTTATTGTGCCTAGGGTTGAGACGGTTAGACGGTACACTTAGTGTCTAGGGCGGTGGCTTAGTGGTTAATATTTTGATATTTTGCTGAATGGGCATTGTAGTTCAGTGAACAGGGTGTTGGGTTATCAATCTAAAGGCTGTGAGTTCAAAACCCAAATTGGCTAAAGTTACCAATATGGGTCCTTGGTTAAGGCCCTTAACCCCTTATTGTTACCACTAATAATTAGTTAATTAATCTTTTTTTTATTGATTAATGTGTTGTCATCGACAATGAACAATTGTGCCAGCTCAAAAGTTTCAGCTTAATCAAATAGTGGGAAGTGTATAATAAAAATTATTACTTATTGTTTTTATTACTTTTACTGTTAGAACCCGTTAGATAATTACCAAACAATGTGGCTTATGTTGTGTTGACCATTGTTTTATACGTCAGAACAACATGCGTCTGCACACGGCTCGTTTAATCTACAGAGTATGTGGCATCTATATGGTCCCTTTTCAATTTAAACATCGTCGTTTGCACTAGCTGACTTCTGTTTGTGATTTGGGACGTAGCCATTGTGGCACGGAGATGAAGGCAATGGGCGGTGAATAGTGCACTGAAGTGAGGGTTGACACTTGGATGGATGGATGAAATTTATAGCATGAAAGTAATGCTATAATGCTAATGCCAGTTGTTATTGTTGTCGGGGTGTTATTGTGAGGCTAGGGATGAGACGGTTATAGATTTAGCTGGTACAGTTAGTGTCTAGGGCGGTGGCTTAATATTTTGCTGAATGTGCATTGTAGTTTAGTGAACAGGGTGTTGGGTTATCAATCTGAAGGCTGTGAGTTCAAAACCCAAATTGTCTAAAGTTACCAATATGGATCCTTGGTTAAGGCCCTTGGTTAACCCCTTATTGTTACCACTAATAATTAGTTAATTAATCTTTTTTTTTAAATTAATTAATGTGTTGTCATCGACAATGAACAATTGTGCCAGCTCAAAAGTTTCAGCTTAATCAAATAGTGGGAAGTGTATAATAAAAATTATTACTTATTGTTTTTATTACTTTTACTGTTAGAACCCGTTAGATAATTACCAAACCATGTGGCTTATGTTGTGTTGACCATTGTTTTATACGTCAGAACAACATGCGTCTGCACTCGGCTCATTTAATCTACTGAGTATGTGGCATCTATATGGTCCCTTTTCAATTTAAACATCTTCGTTTGCACTAGCTGACTTCTGTTAGTGATTTGGGACATAGCCATTGTGGCACGGAGATGAAGGCAATGGGCGGTGAATAGTGCACTGAAGTGAGGGTTGACACTCGGATGGATGGATGACGTTTACAGCATGAAAGTAAACACTCGGGTTGTTATTGTTGTTGGGGTGTTATTGTGCGGCTAGGGATGAGACGGTTAAAGATTTAGCTGGTACAGTTAGTGTCTAGGGCGGTGGCTTAGTGGTTAATATTTTGCTGAATGGGCATTGTAGTTCAGTGAACAGGGTGTTGGGTTATCAATCTTAAGGCTGTGAGTTCAAAACCCAAATTGTCTAAAGTTACCAATATGGGTCCTTGGGTAAGGCCCTTTAACCCCCTTATTGCTCCAGAGATGCTGTGGACACCTTTGTGCTTGGAAAAAAGTGTCTGTTAAATGAACAAATGTATATAAATATAATAATAATAATTTTTTTGGTGAAAATTAAAGTGACGGGCAAACAAAACAATAATTTTTTAAAAACTACCCCTACATCGTGTTAAATTGCTTTATCCTAAATTAATTATCCTTGTGAAGTATGTAATTTAGTAGAAATTGTGTGATTTATCCATAGAAAACGAAATTAATTAGTTACCACTAATAATTAGTTCATTAATTGGTATTTTTAAAACTTGATTCATGTGTTGTCATCGACGATGAACAATGGTGCCAAGTTTTGGCTTAATCGGATAACAAGAGGTGTATAATTAATATTTTTTTAATTTAATTTTACTGTTAGAACCCGTTAGATAATTACCACACAATGTCACTTATGTTGTATTAACTATTGTTTTATACATCATAACAATGTGCGTCTGCACACGGCTAATTTAATCTACAGAGTATGTGACATCTATATGGTCCCTTTCCAATTTAAACTGAGCTCTCTTTGTGATTTGGGACGTAGCCATTGTGGCGATGAAGGGCTGATCGTGATGTATAACATCAATAGATGACGTATATAAACCTTCGTTCTCAATGTTTAAGAATTATTGTTTTGGCCAGAGATGAGATGGTTATAGATTTAGCTGGTACGGTTATGGTCTAGGGCGGTGGTTAAGCGGTTGGCATATTCCAGGTTCGAATCCCGATCTGGGTGGAGTTTCCATGTTCCAACATTGATTGAAAGAATGAGGGTGCAAATACAAGTAGCTGAAATGTGCTTTTTCCACAAAGTGCCAAGACTTTCGGTTTGAGCTAGGGTAAGGAGTTTGGTCGTTCAAGAGGTGCTGAAAGTATAAATTCTGCTCTTTCACGTTGAGAGGAGCCAGCTGAGGTGGTTCGAGCATCTGGGGCAGATGCTTCCTGGTCACCTCCCTGGTGTGGGTATCCGCATGGGCATGTTTAACCATGAAAAAGTCCCATGACAAGCTAGAGAGCTGTTATTTTTCAGTTGGCATAGCAATGCCTCGGTGAGCTCTTGTAGAGCTAGAAGGGATAGCTGGGGATAGGGAACGTCTGAAAAAGCATATTTATGCATGCATAATCATTAAAAACGTCATTACCACAATCTCAGGTACGCATCCGAGTTTGATAAGGTGAAGGTAAACAGCTAAATGTTTAGCTATGTTTAAAGGAATGATCTAAATTTCAGTTCTATGCCTTTGCTTGTAAATACAGTGCTTGGCATATAAGAGGAAGCTTACCATTTCTGATACGTCACATAGCCTCAGATCAGTTTTCAGTCTAGGATCACATACAAAAGAGACTCAAATCTGACTCAGATCAGAATTGGTGTGTCCACAAAGCCCTACATAGCACATTAGTCTCACACACTGCTAAGAGCAAGGAGTCATGTGTTTGAACTGATGTTGCTTGTGCTTTTTGTCTTTTCCTCTCGAGCTGCAGCACATATTTAATTATTTAATTTATTATTTTCCCCCCCTGTTTATGTTGGCCTAAAATGGTTAGCATAGTGCTGGATGGTTTAGCCAAAAAATAGTTTATCAGATGGCATGCTCAGACCCATGTCAAGCGCATAAGGAACATAGAATGAAAAGCTTTAAACTCGGAACACTAGCCCAGATCCTCGAAACATCAGCGCGGAAACTACTTATCCTCTCAAACGCCAACTACAAGCACGTGATCTGATAAAATTTAAAAATAGCAATAAGAATATCAGAATATCTTTATTGTCATTATACCAGGCATAATGAAATTAAGGTGTCATACTTTCGGTGTCACAAACAAAAATTTACACAAAAAAGATTTAAACAATTTACAAAATTTTGAAAAAAATTATTTCCAAGAGTGTATTAAACAATACAAAACTGAGTGAAAGTATTTGTATATTGCATGTTTTTATATTGTATGTTTAAAAATGTACAAAACTGAGTGAATGTTATAAATGTGAAAGTTTCCAATGCGCCATTTAGTGCCCGAACAGCGGTTGGGTAGAAGCTATTTCTGAGCCGGTTTGTTTTTGTTTTTATCGCTCTGTAACGTCTACCTGATGGTAGCAGTTTTAGGAGATGGTGACTGGGGTGAGAATTGTCTGTAATAATTTTGTAAGCTCTCTGCAGACAACGAGAGCTGTGTAGATGCAATATGGATTAGACCAGGTGTGCTCAATACAGCGTTATTAGTAGATCGCCATGGATCACTCCACAAGTTTGAGAAAAAAAAGGACGGTAACCGCGCTTATCAGTCCTTTATTACAGCACAGTATTAAAAGCACACACACACACACACACACACACACACACACTGTGAGTCATTGTGAATCTCGATCTCTATCCCTGTACGAGCGACCTCTGCTCTCCTACATCTCTCTCTTCCCAAAACTGGTGTGTGGCCACGCCCCGTACCTCAATCACGTGGCTCATTTAAATGTACGTTACATTCCAACCGCTTATAAAAGTGTGCAGGCCAATGTAATTGACTGCTGTACTTTTACCATAACTATGACCTATTATTATTATTACCTCTTCCCAGCATGCCTTGTGGCCGTGTTCTATGTGTTGTATGTTTTACGTTTTTATTAATGTTCATGTTCTGTTTGGGGGAATGTGGATCGCAGGGATAATTGTACATTGGTGCTGTGTTCTGTATATGGAAGGGGGGGTTGCTATTTAGGGAAAACTTATGTCATGTCCATAAGCCAAAGGCTGCACTAAAACAAAGTGAAAACCAAGTGACTAAACCAGTAAAACCAAGTGATTTCAGTGGAAATGGCAACCCAAAGCCTAGTCTTTTCTATGCTGACTCCACAAAAGTATCATTAGGTGTGTAAACAGGTTTTAACATTAAAGCTTTAAAAAAATAATAATAATAAAAAAAAGATTAATCCTGGTAGATCACGATGACCTGGACACTGGAAAAAGTGGATCTCGGGCAAGAAATGTGTGGGCACGCCTAGATTATACTGTGTATGAACTGAACTACATGTTAATACGTGAATGACTGACTGTATTTTAAAAGATAAATAATAAAAAAACACTAAATAAACTGTATTAGCCATGAATATACCCTATGCAGTTGAGATTGCTCTAAAATAAAATAACAAAAAGGATGATTTAGGTTGGCTGGAAGGTGGTCTGGGTGGCCCATAGTGTGTTTGACATTTAAAGCATAATAGCTATTTTTCTTAAAGACGTAACAAAAAGTGAGTTTATTCGGCCTTTGAACTTTCCAGTGTTTGACATGTGTGTTTACGAGATCCTAAAGTGCACCCAAGTCATAATTATTCCCGTAACAAAACAGCTTTTTTGTAATGTCATGGCAAAGATTTAAATGTCCTGCAAATTTAGGGGTCCAAGCATGAGGTGCTGGAAACCTATTGTTTTCGCTCAGATTTTTCTTCTTATTGTTTTTCTCCGGAAAAAACGCGATGGGCAGACAAGACCACAGTTGCTACAGCCACCAAACTTGGATGGTGTGCATCTCCTCAGATGCCTAAATCCAGATCGATTCACCTATAGGTGACGCAATAGAGCAGCAAAACGCTTTTACTCTTCTAAATTCTACCAACATCTTCTCACGGTCTCCAAACTTTTTTATTAAAATGCTACTTTTGCAAACTAGTCCTAGGTTTTTCAGTCAACCACCATGTGTTTGGTATCAAAAAAAGTTCCTACAATCATGTTGCACCTTCATTCACACACATCTGCATATATACATGTTACACAGACACTACCTGTGTACAACTGCAGTCTATAGTCGTATAGTCCTGTATCACACACTTCCTACTGTCATGTTGTCCAGACCTGTTGTCTCCTACTAGCTTGAACCCTGTGATTCCTGCTTGCGGCTATTTTTAATATTTACTTTCTTTTCCTACACTTTCAGAAGAAGTAGGTGATGAGGGTGAAGAAGAAAAAGAGTGCATCTCCTACAACATAAACATTGATATCCATTATGGGATTAAATCCAACAGGTAAAGTGTTTTGACTGCACAATTGTTTTGAATAATGAAAAACATTTAGGTTTTTGCTCTTTTTTTTTAAGAAATGATGCTAACAATGTCTTTTCATTTATTTTTTACATTTATTTATTTTCTTTTATTTAGCTTGGCGTTTATTAAGAGGACTGGAGTCATCGATGCAGACAAACCCATTTCGACACAGGTCCGTGTCCTGACCCTCAGTGAAGATTCTCCCTATGAGACCCTGCACTCTTTCATCAGCAATGCTGTGGCCCCTTTCTTCAAATCCTATATTAAGGAGTCTGGTAAAGCGGACAGGTAAAATACTTTCGGATGTCTGTCATTTATACACGCTCTTCCAATGTGTTTTGATTCCCTAATCCTGACCTTTGCTGATTTAGGGATGGGGACAAGATGGCTCCATCTGTGGAGAAAAAGATCGCGGAGCTTGAGATGGGGCTGTTGCACTTGCAGCAGAACATTGAGATTCCAGAGATCAGTCTTCTCATTCATCCAATCATCGCCAATATTGCTAAGCAGTGCTACGAGCGGGGAGAAAAGCCCAAGGTCACTGACTTTGGCGACAAAGTCGAGGACCCCAGCTTTCTTAACCAGCTCCAATCAGGTGTTAATCGCTGGATTCGAGAAATCCAGAAGGTAAAATCCAGCACACATCATTGAACAAGGATGAAGCATTCACAACATTAATGCTTTACACTGATACACTGTTGTAGGTGACAAAACTGGACAGAGACCCCGCTTCTGGGACAGCCCTCCAGGAAATCAGCTTTTGGCTCAATCTCGAACGGGCACTCAGTCGAATTCAGGAGAAGAGGGAGAGTCCTGAGATTTTGCTCACCTTGGACATTCTTAAGCATGGCAAACGGTTTCATGCCACTGTCAGCTTCGACACAGACACTGGTACAATTAATGCATTATTATAGGGGTGTAACGGTACATTGTACTTATTACAGGACACATAATTCCGTATGGACTTTCGTATGCCCAGTACAATGGTATGGGACATTTAAAGACGTTGCGAGTTGCATCTTAGCTGCAAAGACCTCTAAGGATGCCATGCTGAGAGTAGCTAAGTTTAGAGACCATGAGTGGGACCGATACACGAAAATTACATACACTGCTTCATTCAAATTAACCGTGGGGGAGGAGTTTGGGTCCTATGTAAATTACAGCATCTCTGGAGCAGTGCGGGTAGGATCAGACACAGACCGTTTGTCATCGTTGTGCAGCTGTGGTGAGGTATTCAATGAGACTTTGTCATTTGCATCACGTCTGGTACAAGAAATGAAAAAGCAATTGCTATCGAAGTAAAATTTAAATATTATGTATATGATGTCGAATTGGGCATACCAAAAAAAACTCACCCACACCTAGATTAAGGAGAGGCCCCGCCCATCTGTGAAACCTGCCAATCACCTCCATCCATCCATTATCTTCCACTTTATCCTGTACTAGGGTCGCAGGGGAGTTTCCCCTCAGTCAAGGGAGAACTTTTCAGGCGCTGGGCAGATACACTCAGAATAGGGTGCCAATCTATCACTGGGCACACACACACTATATGGGGCAATTTGGAGAATTCAATTGACCTTGATCCATGTTTTTGGACTGTGGGAGGAAACCGCAAGAAGACATGGGGAAAACATGAAACTCCACCCAGATTGTGATTCGAACTGGGAATTCTTAGCGCTGAGAGGTGAACGTGCTAACCACTAAGCCACCGTGCCGCCCTCTGCCAATCACCTATTGCAATTAAATACATTCTGTTGGAATAGAGTAATTTCTAGCATTTAATAATATTGCTCAACTATAAAAAAAAATTTTTTATTAATAAATGAGAAAAAAAACCTGCTCCGCGTACTGAAGCGTGAATTTTATGTACCGTTACACCCCCACTGTATTACTTTATGTTGCTTTGTTACTAAGAATTTTAAAAAATTCTTAATGTATTGGTTGCTGTTCTTTTGCTCAGGGTTAAAGCAAGCTGTGGAGACCGTGAATGACTACAACCCTCTGATGAAGGACTTTCCACTTAATGACCTCCTGTCAGCCACTGAGCTCGACAAAATCCGACAAGCTCTTGTGGCCATCTTCACCCACCTGCGGAAGATTCGAAACACCAAGTACCCCATCCAACGGGCTCTGAGACTGGTAGAGGCCATCTCCCGTGACCTCAGTGCCCAGCTTCTTAAAGTCCTGGGCACACGGAAACTCATGCATGTGGCTTATGAGGAATTTGAGAAGGTACTGATGTGGTTATCTTGCTGCATATAATTCGCTGTGGTGTATGTTTAAGAATTTACATTTCAAACGCTTCTCCTGTCTTTCGTTAGGTGATGGTCGCTTGCTTTGAGGTGTTTCAGACTTGGGAGGACGAGTATGAGAAACTTCAGGTGCTCCTTAGGGATATAGTCAAACGAAAGCGGGAGGAAAATCTTAAGATGGTGTGGCGTCTTAGCCCTGCACACCGAAAGCTGCAGTCCCGACTGGATCACATGAGGCGCTTTAGAAGGCAACACGAACAGCTGAGGGCTGTAATAGTCCGTGTGCTCAGACCACAGGTACTGCAACGTGATGTTTTTGGACAGAAGAAGCCTTTTCATAGTTTAAGGATGTATTAATTAAAAAGTATTTTATTTATAGAGCTCTTTTAACTATAGTACATTTGTTACAAAGCAGCTTTACAGTGTTATAAGCCTTTAAACCCCCAAAGAGCAGGCCGAAACAACAGTGGCAAGAAAAAACTCCCAGTTGTGTTGATATTTTAAGGAAGAAACCTTGTGAGGACCAAGGCTCAGTGGGGGACTCATCCTCCTTGAGCGGTCAGGCAGCATCAACAGTGTAGGACACTAATGTACAGATTGTGTGATCATCAGGTGACCTGTATTTAACAATTGAAAAAGTATATAAGTCCATTGAGGGCGCCCTACAATACTGCCAGTCCAATAAAAATCCAGGTTCCATCCAGTAATCATCGTAGCCGAAGTGCTTCAGCAGAACCATAGATGAAGAGCTGACGACACCTCCAGGAATTTCGCAACTCTTTGAACAAAACAAACAAGAAAAGCAGTTAGAGCTAATAAAGCCCAGTATTTAATTAATAACCAGAGTTTGCTTGACACAGTGCATCATGTGACTTCAGTATTACTGACTAGAACAGCAGAACTAAAAGGAGCAGATACTGCAGACTACTTAGTTGAGGAGGCTCCCTGGAACAGCATCATTTCAGTGCCACACCCTCTTCTAATGATGAGCTTGTTGGGGAGGTGCAAATGCCAGCACAGACTGATTCCAGCAACCCAACACTGCCAACCCTGAGATCTACACCTTTATCTACAGGGAATTAATTAGTCTCTTCCACCAGCAGTAATTAATTTTATTCTTGTAGCTAAAAGCAAACCAGCACCTCGAGATCTGAGCTCATGTGTTGGCTTGAAAAATTGAATGAGTTCACTCGGATACTGTGAAGCCTGATTATGTTGAATTTAGTTATCAATAAAAAATGCAGGAATTTGTGTTAAAACCAACTTTAACAGGGATTTTTTTGTTTGTTTTTTCGGTAGACTCGTAACAAATTAAAGCTGCTTGGAGACAATGCACTATTGTAAAAAGCAATATATAAATAAATACAATTAAACAAACTTACTGGTAATAAGAATACACAAAGAAAACCAGTAGTTCTCTAGAACTGTTCCATTGAGTAGTTTCAAAAAGAGCTTGATTGATAGATTTTAGTAAATTAAATTGATTGGCTTGTCTCTTTTGCTTGTGTTCCTTAGCTGTCCACTGTTCCCCAGCATGGTCAAGGTGAGGTTGTCGATCCCCCTGACATGAAGGTGGCTGAAGTCCTCTTCGATGCCGCCGATGCTAATGCCATCGAGGAAGTGAACCTGGCCTATGAAAACGTCAAGGAGGTAGACGGCTTGGATGTCTCGAAGGAAGGCATGGAAGCCTGGGAGGCCGCAATGAAGCGCTACGATGAACGTATCGACCGCGTCGAGACCCGTATTACGGCCCGCCTCCGTGATCAGCTGGGCACGGCCAAGAACGCCAACGAGATGTTCCGCATTTTCTCCCGCTTCAACGCTCTCTTCGTGCGTCCTCATATCCGTGGCGCCATCCGAGAGTACCAAACCCAGCTTATCCAGCGTGTGAAGGATGACATCGAGTCCTTGCATGACAAATTTAAAGTGCAGTACCCACAGAGCCAGTCCTGTAAGATGAGCCATGTGCGTGACCTACCACCCGTCTCTGGCTCCATCATCTGGGCCAAGCAAATTGACCGGCAGCTGACTGCCTACATGAAGCGGGTGGAAGATGTTCTGGGGAAAGGTTGGGAGAACCATGTGGAAGGTCTGAAGCTGAAGCAGGATGGGGACAGCTTCCGCGCCAAACTCAACACCCAGGAAATCTTTGACGATTGGGCCCGCAAAGTACAGCAACGCAACCTTGGCGTCTCGGGCCGGATCTTCACCATCGAGAGCAGTCGCGCCCGCGGACGCACTGGCACCATATTGAAATTGAAAGTCAACTTCTTGCCGGAGATCATCACCTTGTCGAAGGAAGTCCGGAACCTGAAGTGGCTCAGCTTCCGCGTTCCCCTGGCCATCGTCAACAAGGCACATCAAGCCAATCAGTTGTACCCATTTGCTATCTCGCTCATCGAAAGTGTTCGCACGTATGAGCGCACCTGTGAAAAGGTTGAGGAGAGGATCTCGATTGCACCTTTGGTCGCTGGCTTAAAGCGCGATGTCCAGGCTCTAATCACAGAGGGAATAGCTTTAGTTTGGGAATCTTACAAGCTTGATCCCTACGTCCAACGTCTGGCTGAAACGGTCTTCAACTACCAAGAAAAGGTCGGTACACTTATTAAGGAAGCCCATTCTCTAATGTTTTACGGTACTAACCATGCTCTTGTCACTTCTAGGTCGACGACCTGCTTTTAATTGAAGAGAAGATCGACCTGGAGGTCCGCTCGCTTGAAACTTGCATGTATGAGCATAAGACTTTCTCAGAGATCCTTAACCGTGTCCAGAAGGCTGTTGATGACCTGAACTTGCACTCCTACTCAAACTTGCCCATTTGGGTAAACAAGCTGGACATCGAGGTTAGTTATTAATATTTGTTTATTTGTTCTGGTCCTAATCAACGTTCCTTTACAGCTCTGCATGTACGCACCCACCCATGTTTACTCACAGGAGCATGCACACTCAAAAATAGGTTAATAACTCTAATGGGTGGCTTAGTGGTTATCCCATGTCTACATGGGTTTCTAACGGGTTGCTTGGTTTCCTCCCACAGTCCAAAAACATGGATTCATGGTAATTTGGCTAAATTGCCCTATCTGAAACCCTCATCCCAATACTATTTATAGTATAGAATATAAATTGGATGGCTTGCCAACAAGTCAGTAAAACGAGGACAGCCTGGTCAGAAAAATTTATTAGAGAATTTATCATTTTATACTATACTTAATGGAAAATAGTAATAAATAAAGTTTTGGTTGAGGTGTTTTATTATGATCTATAATATGATGAGCTATATCAGATCAGTCTGATATTCCTGATGTGGGCTTCAGTATGTAATATCCAATTAGGTTACTTCAATCTACTACAATCAGGTCCTTTGTTTTCTACAGATACTGTTTTATTTCATATGATTAGAAATTAAAGGTCTAATGAAAGTTGCTGGAGTTATTAGCGTACACTACTTAATTAAATCTCATTATCCATTCATTAGCTTTATCCTCTACTAGGGACAAGGGTGGGGTTCCCCATGCCCATCCAGAAGAAGAACCTTTCGGGCATTGGGCAAATACACCCTAGACAGGGTGCCATTCTATCGCTGGGCATTAAATTTAATCTTCGCCTTAATATTCTACTAGGATTATGGGGGTTGGGGGAGAGGGGTAATGCATATTCAAGAATGTTTTGGGTGTTCAGCATATACACACACACACACACATTTTACAGGGGCAATTTAGAGCAGCCATTTCACCTTGAGTCCATGTTTTTGGATTGGAGGACGGGTGGCGGATGAAAAATCTGAAGTAAACCCGAATCGATATTTGAGGAAAATCTTAAAATATTAAGCAAAAAGGTCTGTCTAGTAGTGCTCTTGTTTCTTAGTGACTTAAATTGTTTCTGTTTCACAGATCGAAAGGATCCTTGGAGTCCGTCTGCAAGCCGGCTTAAGGACTTGGACCCAAGTTCTTAAAGGACAAATGGAAGACAAGGCTGATGTTGACATGGACACTGAAACCCCCCAAGTCAGCCACAAGCCTGGAGGAGAGCCGAAGATTAAGGTGCGACATTGTGATGGCTCTAAATACCGTATTGTTTGTTAAGAATAGGCAATGAATTTTCCCACCTGTTGGTATGCTGTTAGTGGGCCAGACTTATATACTTAACTCAGTTCTACCCAATAATTATATACTGTAGGGCAAACCATGGAAATGTAAGGCTTATTTGTCTAGATGCATATTTTATTATGTCTAGTATCCAGTGCCAATGAATAAAACTCCTGGATAGGTCCATCCATTTATTCATTATCTTCCACTTTATCCTCTATAAGGGTTGTGGGGGGGGTTGCTGCTACAAGAATAATAAAAAAATTCTTAATAAGGTTGTCATAACGATTTTTGAGGCGCTTTTACTGTTAATTGTTTTTAATCATGATTAATTGACCCATCCCTGATTGAGATATGCTTATCCATTTGTCTTATATTTAGAACGTGGTTCATGAGCTGAGGATTACCAACCAGGTCATTTACCTGAACCCTCCCATCGAGGACTGCCGTTACAAACTCTACCAGGAAATGTTTGCCTGGAAAATGGTTATTCTTTCCCTGCCAAGAATCCAGAGTCAGAGATACCAGGTTTGGCATTAGAATATATATATTTTTTAAAACACAGTGAACTTTATTTCTATTTCCATATGTACCGCTCAACTTGAACCTTTTCCATGAACAGGTGGGGGTTCACTATGAGCTGTCTGAGGAAGAGAAATTCTACAGGAATGCGTTGACTAGAATGCCTGATGGACCAGCTGCTCTAGAGGAGGCTTATAATGCTATTAAGGAAAATGTCTCGGAGGTGGAACAATATGTCAAGGTGTGTATTTATTTTTATTATTGTTATAACGATCTGATCAGGTCACTAAAAAGGCCCCTTCCTGCAGATTCATTCTGTACAAGATCAGTGACTATGCTTAAATATACATGCTACTCGGCTGTTAGTCAAAACCCCTCATCCTATCTCGGCTGGATTGTTGAAATGCACTGCTTGCCGGTCTCCCAGCTTGCACTATCAGGCCTCTACAGCTGATTCAAATTCATTGGCTCCCTGCAGCCGCTCTCATTCAGTCCAAGGCACTGACTGGCCTACAATTCTAACGATTCTTTTTATTTATTTATTTTTTCGATTAGTCAATCAATCTAAAAACCATTACTCTAGTGTAATTGTGTTTGGAATTAAAATAACTTCTCCATAGTAATGAAAAATAAAGTCCTTTAATGTTGAAATAGGTTTTTAATCAAACTCAGTGCTCTTAAGGCTCTATTGAAACACAAAACTGCTCTAGCATTAACAGCTTTATCAAAGATCAAATCACAGCCACAACAGATTCAATATTTCAAGTATAATATAAAGCACATAAGAATGATGATGGAATATTTTAAAGCGAGTCCGAAATGTCTTACCAAAAATACTGGACGTAAAAATGTACCTTTTTAAAAAATTTATTATAATTTTTTTAAAATTTAAATAGTGAAATATTATTAAATTATTAAATCACCAGGTAACAAGTTGATTCTTAGTGAATGACTTATGACCGCACATGTGACATGATATTTTATGGACTATATGTCGACTATATATATTTTTTGACTATATACAAGCGCGGACATTCAAATTGATCTGAATGAGATATGAAAACATGATGCATGAGCGGTATTAAATAAAAAGAAAAGCTGCAGGTATCTGTACAGGACGACAAGGAAACGATTAGTAACGCACTTCTAATAATGGAAGCATGTTAAACGTCCTAAAATATGTCAAAATAAAGAAAAAAACAAAACAAACTGAATTTGCCCCCATGTGGATGTTTGCGCTTTAAACATTCGTACGTAGCAGTTGTATTTTATGTTTAAAAAGTCGTCTCTACTTTGCAAATCTGACAGTGTTTGTTGTGTTTGTGTGAAGTGCCCCCACACCTTAGCATTATTTACTTATTATAATTTTTTTTTGCTGCTGCTAATACCTTAGATCTGAAAAAAAAATCATCTTTTCATTAAAGCGTCGCCATTTTGATGAGGCGTCACTGCAAGTTTTGCAAACCGACGTATTTTCATAATTGATAACCTTGACTTAGTTAATTCGTTGCCCCAGCCCTAAACAGGACAATCTTTGGGTCTGCCCCTTCTTACCTTAAGTAACTTAAGTTCAAGTAATTTATTTCTAGAGCGCTTTTTACAATAGTACATTGAGTCACTTAGCATCTTCCAGAAACTCCAAACACATCTCTTCGCCAAACAGTTGCTATGGAGAAAAAAAATGGGTTTATTAAAGTAAATGTTACTTGTTTGATCTTTAGTACACATGCATTTGATTTCTCCCCCCACCAGGTTTGGCTGCAGTACCAGTGTTTGTGGGACATGCAGCCTGAGAACATTTATAACCGTCTGGGAGAAGACCTCAACAAGTGGCAGGCACTGTTGGTGCAAATCCGTAAAGCAAGAGGAACTTTCGATAATGCTGAAACCAGGAAAGAGTTCGGTCCAGTGATCATTGACTATGGCAAGGTACTCTAATTTTCAACCAATTACAGTGCTGGATGTTTCCCTTAATACTTATTGCATTGGATTTTTAAATCTTCTTGATGCCTCATTCAGGTCCAGTCTAAGGTCAACCTGAAGTACGATTCCTGGCATAAGGAGGTGCTCAGCAAATTCGGACAAATGTTGGGCCAAAATATGCAGGACTTCCATTCTCAAATCTCCAAGGTGTGCTTATGACTTCTCGTTCTCATGTATTCAAAAGGTTTTTTAATGGGTTATTCTGCAGTATTACATGTATGTTTATGATTGTAGTCTCGCCAAGAGCTGGAGCAACATTCCGTCGATACAGCAAGCACGTCTGATGCGGTTACCTTCATTACGTATGTGCAAGCCCTCAAGCGTAAGATCAAGCAGTTTGAAAAGCAAGTTGATGTAAGGTTTTTTTTTATTATTATTATTGTAGTTGTGGTTTATATGTAGTCATGATGCACCTGACTTCTGTGTTTTTCATCTTAGCTGTTCCGCAACGGCCAGCGGCTCCTGGAGAAACAGCGCTTCCAGTTCCCTCCATCTTGGTTGTATATTGACAACATAGAAGGAGAATGGGGAGCCTTCAGTGACATTATGAAACGTAAGGACACGGCTATCCAGCAGCAGGTAGCCAACCTCCAAATGAAGATCGTTCAGGAGGACCGTGCAGTCGAGAACCGCACTTCTGATCTCCTCACGGACTGGGAGAAGACAAAACCAGTAGCTGTAAGTTGATTCGGAATCGTTCCTATTGGTTTTTGCTGCAGTTACTCAACTCAATTTTATTTTTAAAGTACTTTAAAAATATTTGCGACAAAGTGCTGTAACACTTGAAACAAAAAATTATAAAAACCAGAACACAATAAAACATTGTTTCAAATAAAAACCAAAGTAAAATCACATTGTCTTAAAAGCCAAAGAGTAAAAATGGGTTTTAAGACTAGATTTTAAAGTGGATGGTGAAGAGGCCAGTGAAGTATAGCGGTAGGTTATTCCAAAGCTTAGAGCCACAGTCGAAAAGTATCAGTGTATCAGTCCTTTCTGAGCTTACCCTTGGAACTTCCAAGAGCAGCTGATCAGCTGACCTTGTGGGCACATGCAGATGGAGAAGCTTAAAGAGGTAGAGTGTGGTAAGTCAGATTTAAAAACAAATAAAGAAAACTCCCAGTGGAGGGAAGCCAGAATGGGGGTTGTGTGCTACCGTTAGAAGTCAGGCAGCAGCGGTCTGCACCAATTGAGGACCGGCTGACCCCAAAGTGCATTGCAGTTCTCCAGCCGAGAAATGATAAAGGCATTGGAGTAATGTTAAAATGCAGATGTACTAAGATGGACTTCGCCTTTGCCACTTGCCAAGCAGGACCTCACTACTGCAAAGATCTGAGTTTCAAATCACTGTCCATTTTAAAACCCAATTTAGAAACTTCTCATACAGTTCGAGGGCACCCAAGTCAACAGTTATGGTCTTTTACATTATTTGTTTTACTTCAGTCAAGTGGGCTAGACCTACTTATTTAATATTTTTGGTATTTCCAGTTAACAAATATTTATTGGCTGTGTATGATGGAAAAAATCCAAAATCATTTAAGGCAGAACACTAACTCTATGTACTAAGGTTTTCAGAACATACCAAAAGTAGTTCTGGTTCTTAATTCCAAGCCGTTTGTCCAGACATGACATTATTGAAATTAAATCATACCTACATCACAGAAGATCAGTTTATGAAATATTTTTTTAATAAGAACGTTGTTTTTTTGTTATTGTAACCTTGTAATTTACTCATAATAATAATAATAATAATCCCAAAAACTTGTGCCTTATTACTTTATTAAATCAAATTATTAGAGCAATAAATTAAAGGGCATCTGGTTTAAAACTTCAACCCTTTATAGAAACTATTAATGAAGAGAAGATTGTATATCAAAGCAATAAGGCGTGGATCTTTGCTCCGATTTATTCCTAATGATGCACAACTTTGAGTGCCTGATTGCTGTTGTAAAATTCAATAAAATTTATAAAGGATTCATAAAAGCTTTTATTGAAAGTAAAATTTTTAATAAACCCGTGCTCCACGACGTAATCCAGTACGGTTTTTAACATTAACACATCGCTGAGTAACAGGTCTTCAGTTTCTCCAACAATCAGATAATGGCATCTAGTGGCCAAATTTCAGAACAGTTTATTTAAAAAAAAAAAAAAAAAAGCCACAACAGATGGCGTTCATCAGGAATCGACTCACTGTTTATATTAATCTATATTTTATAGTTTAAAAGAATGTATGGTATATCATGTATTGCTACGAATGTGAAGCCATCAGAGGTGTGCGTTATTGTCAACAATGTCACGGCTGGCCAAACATCTCAGCCAATTAGATTGAAGGATTGGAACGACCCATTTTATGACGAAGCAGTTGTCCAGATTAGTATTTACTATGCATTTTCTGACTTTTCATCTCGCCTATGTTTTGTTTTTAGGGAAATCTTCGTCCAGAAGAGGCCTTACAGTCCCTTACCATCTACGAAGGCAAATTTGGGCGACTGAAGGACGACCGAGAGAAGTGTGCAAAGGCAAAGGAAGCGCTGGAGTTGACGGACACTGGCCTGCTGAGTGGCAGCGAGGAGAGAGTGCAGGTATGCTTTAGTCATGACATGATGTTTTAGCTTCTGTATCATTGTGGTTCTAAAATGTGCACTCCTATGTGATGTTCAAGGTTGCACTGGAAGAGTTGCAAGATCTAAAGGGCGTATGGTCCGAGTTATCCAAAGTCTGGGAGCAGATTGATCAGATGAAGGAACAGCCATGGGTTTCTGTCCAGCCACGCAAGGTAAGGATGTGTAGACCCCTCTTTCTCATGAGAATCATTTAAAGTCATTATTTTATGCTTTGCTTATTTACATTTGGTCTTGTTTTACAGCTGCGTCAGAGCTTAGATGGCCTCCTGAACCAACTGAAGAACTTCCCTGCACGCTTGAGACAGTATGCCTCCTATGAGTATGTACAGCGGCTGCTTAAAGGCTACATGAAGGTCAGGAGATGTTCATTTACCAACATTAAAAGTTTGGGGGAAAAAATGAAATGGTAGAGTGCCGTTAGACTTCTTTCTCGTAAATTATTCCCAAGATGAGCAACCTCAAGTGCCTTATTGTATTTATAAAATGGTTACAAACACACTATAAATTAAAAACAACTTGGTTTGATTTATAAATGTGTTGATTTAAAGCAAAATTGTTAATAAACTGGTCTTCCGTGATGTGATTTTTTTTCTAGTTTGTTGACCGGTTTGTACGCTGATCGCTGAGTAACAGGTTATGGTTTCTTTAACACTCATCAGTGTTTCTGATGTTTCTTTAATAGCCATCTAGTGGCTCAATTTACAAAACGCAGTTTAGTAAAATCATTGGGGAAATAATGTATTGTATATTATGCTCGAATATAAATGAAAAGCGGTTGTTGTAATTTTAAGGCAGGACAGACGGTTCAGCCTGATTAAAGGACCAGAACTCCCCGTTTTATGATGCGTAATATACAGTACATTATTTGCCCGATTTTTCTTTCCTTTCACTTTAAAAAAGTTTGTTTATGAATCAAACCATTTTTTTTTATTATAGTGTGTTTGTAACCGTTTTATAAAAGCATTAAGATGTAAGATTATTGTGATCAATTATGAGAACAAGGTCTGAATGTACTCCGCTTTCACTTCATGGCTAATTACACCTTTTTCCCGTGATTTATTTACAATGATGCATGCCCTCTCGTACCTTATTGCTTATTAATATGAATATGATGCCATCAGAGGTGTGTATTAATGTCACTAATTTTACAGGCATTATTGTGAATAAATCACGGGAATTTGATGTCATGAGGATCTTTCCTGTGATTTATTCACAATAATGCACAAACTCGACTGCCTTATTGCCTTATTGATAGCAAAATTATTAATAAACTGGTCTTCAGCAACATAATCCAGTCTGGTTTTTTAACATGAACACCAATCGCTAAGTAACAGGATTCCAGTTTCTCCAACAATCAAAGAATGCCATCTAGTGAAGAAATTGCAGAACATAGTTTATTAAAAAAAAACAGCCACAACAGATGTTCATCTGAAATCAACTCACTGTTTATATTTATCTATATTTTACAATTTAAAAGAATGCTGTGTCAACAAATCAAATCAAATGTAAGTTCCGTATTACCAGAACAACCCGTTTTTGTATTGATTTGTGTGCATGCCCACTTTACAGGTGAACATGCTGGTCATCGAACTGAAGTCTGAGGCGCTGAAGGACCGTCACTGGAAGCAGCTGATGAAGCGACTGCATGTCAACTGGGTGCTGTCTGAGCTGACTCTGGGCCAGATCTGGGATGTGGATCTGCAAAAGAATGAGATGGTGGTGAAGGATGTACTGCTGGTAGCTCAGGGAGAAATGGCTCTGGAGGAATTCCTTAAACAGGTCTCTTAAAATGTCATTTTTGGCCCGGGTTACCTTATTTCCGTCCTTTCCGAGGCCTAACACTCTCTCCTCTTATTAGATTCGAGAAGTCTGGAATTCCTACGAACTAGATTTGGTCAACTATCAGAACAAATGCCGTCTAATCCGAGGATGGGATGATCTGTTCAACAAAGTTAAGGAGCACATCAACAGCGTGTCTGCTATGAAACTGTCACCGTATTATAAGGTAAGGGTTTGCTTTTTTTGGTTTGTGTTTATCTCAAATAAGCTTTTTTTTTTTTTTTTTTTTTTTTTTTTGTAAGTGAGTGGTTACATTTTGCAAACATATTTACATTTAGTTACAATTTTTTTTTTTTTTTTTTAATTTGATTTGCTACTAAGGAAAATAAAGTATTGTACAGATACTAGGGGTACATATACATGGTTCTGGGGGGGGGGGGATTCTTAGTATTCCATCCATCCATTATCTTCTGCTTTATCCTCTATTAGGGTTTGCAAAGGGGGGTTCCCCATGCCCATCCGGGGAGAACGTCTCGGGCGCTGGGCAGATACACCCAGGACAGGGCGTTAATCCATCGCTGGGCACACACACAAACACACTCTATATGGGGCAATTTGAAGAATTCAATTGACTTGATCCATGTTTTTGGACTGTGGGAGAAAACCGGCGAACCCGGAGGAAACCCAAGCAGACACGGAGAGAACATGGAAACTTCATTAAGATTGGTATTCGAACCGGGAATCTCTAGTGCTGAGAGCAGAAAGAGCTAACCACTAAACCACCGTGCCACCCTATTATTATTATTATTATTATTATTATTATTATTATTATTATTATTATTATTTAAACCATTGAAAAAAGATTGTATTGTAGATCACGCATTGATCCGAATGTGAAACAGTCAGAGATGTATGTTTACAATGATGTCACGACTGGACAAATGGCTCAGCCAATCAAATTTTAGGAACGGAATGACCCGTTTTATAAAAAATATTGTTATAATAATGTTTGTGTGTGTGTTATAGGTCTTTGAGGAAGATGCCCTAAGTTGGGAAGATAAACTGAACCGTATTATGGCCCTGTTTGATGTCTGGATAGATGTCCAGAGACGCTGGGTTTACCTAGAAGGTATTTTTACTGGCAGTGCAGATATCAAGCATCTCCTTCCTGTCGAGACACAGCGCTTTCAGAGGTGAACATGAGCTGCATTTGTCTGTATTGTTTTGCATTAAAATGGAATAGTCCAAATGAAATCAGCAGTGACTGATAACTGAGATCCATCCATCCATTATCTTCCTCTTTGTCCTATATTAGGGTGGCGGGGGGGTTCCCCATGCCCATCCAGGGGAGAACGTTTTGGGCGCTGGGCAGATACACCCAGGACAGGGCGCCAATCTATCGCTGGGCACTCACTCACACACACACACACACACTATATGGGGCAATTTGAAGAACTCAATTGACTTGATCCATGTTTTTGGACTGTGGGAGGAAACCGGAGAACCTGGAGGAAACCCATGTGGACATGGGGAGAACATGGAAACCCAGATTGGGATTCGAACCAGGAATCCCTAGTGCTGAGAGGAGAACATGCTAACCACTAAGCCACTGTGCCGCCTAACGGAGATCAAAGTCTTTTTAATAATTTATTTTTATTTTTATTTTATAGCATTAGCACAGAGTTCCTGGCTTTGATGAAGAAGGTAACCAAGTCTCCTTTGGTCATGGATGTCCTGAATATCCAAGGTGTTCAGAGGTCTTTGGAGAGGCTAGCAGATCTCCTAGGCAAAATCCAAAAAGCATTGGGAGAATATCTTGAGAGGGAGCGCTCCTCCTTCCCCAGGTATGATGTTTGTTCTTTGCAGCGTAGATGATGATGAATGTAAGTTTATGCTTAACGCAGCGCTTTTATTTTAATATAAAATTAGGTTCTACTTTGTTGGTGACGAGGATCTACTTGAGATCATTGGCAACAGCAAGAATGTAGCCAAACTGCAAAAACACTTCAAGAAGATGTTTGCCGGAGTTTCCAGCATCCTTCTAAATGATGACAATACTGAAGTCTTGGGCATCTCCTCACGAGAAGGAGAAGAGGTATGAGGCTTAGGTTTATTGTTGCCTTTTTATGGTTCTGTACACCAACATTTCATGACTTGTCTCCCCCCCCCCCCCCTTCTCTTAAAATGTGTAATTTCACATATTCGGACATAAAAATATATATTAATTTTTGTTTTTATATATATATATTAATATATAAAAATATATATTAATTTTTTAAAACATTGGTTCTAAAAAAACAAAAAAAAAAAGCATATGATGAGTCCTAGAAAATCCTTTGTTTCCTTTTGTGTTTTTATAATAATTAGTAATATATTAACGTCTTGAATCTGGTTGTATTTATTGTGTCTCAATGCTTAATTTAATTACCATCAAATACCTAAAATAGCATTTTTATATAGTGGACCCAATATTATTGTAAGGTGGAGTGGAACCGGAGACTGGAGATCACAAGCTCATGGCATGCCCTCGCTTCCTGCAGCCTGTGGTCGTTCTCTCTCCTCACACCATGTGATGTGACCGATTTAGACTTTATTTTTATAAAGTGACCGTGAGTGTTTTGAAACGATCGTGGGAGGAAACCGGAGAACCTGAAGGAAACCCACGGAGGAGAACATGGAAACTCCACCCCAGATTAGTTCCCCAAACCTCTATCCAGATCTCTATTGCTGAGAGGCAAACATGCTAATCAGTTCAATTCCCTAATGCCCCTCCAGGGGAGAATGTTTCAAGCGCTGGGCAGATACACCCAGGACAGGGTGCCAATCTTTTGCTGGGCACACTCGTTTCCAGACACACTGTATGGGGGCAATTCAGAAATTTGTGTGTGTATGTGTTGCTAAATTGTTGTTCATGACAGGTGTGTACTGTGCTGCTTAAAAGCTCAGCTAATGTTCTTTTTTTTCTAACCTGTGGGGTGATCCATGCCGATCCACCATCATGCACTGTGCGATCAATGAATTGGACATGCCTGAACTACAGTAAAGCCTTAAAACACTAAAAATGCTGCCTTTTAGGTTCTTTACAAGACTCCAGTATCCATCACCGAACACCCCAAGATAAACGAGTGGCTGACCCTGGTGGAGAAGGAGATGCGGGTCACACTGGCCAAATTGTTGGCCGAGGCCGTGACTGAGGTCGCAGCCTTCAACAAGGGCACGTCCGTTGATCTTGGCACCTACATCAACTGGATTGATAGCTATCAGGTAACTGCAGTATGCAATATTTACCGGTAAGATAAGAAACCTAGAGAAAATGCCTCACATTGACTTGGTTTGCTTCGTTCCCATGCCTTAGGCTCAGCTGGTGGTCCTGTCGACCCAGATTGACTGGTCTGAGAATGTGGAAAATGCTCTGACCACCATTGGAGGCGGAGCAAACATGGCCCCTCTGCAGGATGTTCTGTCGAACGTGGAGGCCACACTGAACATTCTGGCTGACACTGTGTTGATGGAGCAGCCTCCCATCCGCAGGAAGAAGTTGGAGCATCTGGTGAGGATGTTAGTAATCTGCTAAGTGACTTCGATGACTGTGGAAATAACACATGGGGAAAGAATGTGAACACTCAGTTTGGTCCTCATTCCTTTTTTATTTATTAAATTTTTTTTTACAAGGTCTTTCAAAAGACTTAAGTGTGTGTGAAGTTAAGATTAACATACAAAATTATTCATTCATTATCTTCCACTTAATCCTCTACTAGTGTCATGGGGTGGGGTTGTGTGGGTTCCTATGGCCAGCAAGGAGAGAACATTTTGGGCGCTGGGCAGATAAACCCATGGTTTCGGACTGTGGGAGGAAATCGGAGAACCCAAAGGAACCCACGTGGACACGGGGAGAACATGGAAACTCGAAAGTGATAACCAGTTTGTCCATCCTTCATCTTCTGCTTAATCCTCTACTGGGGGGGGGGGGGGTTTACGGTTCCCTATACCCATCCAAGGGAGAACGTTTTGGACGCTGGGCAGATACACCAGGACAGGCAATCTATCGCTGGGCACATTCACTCACACAGAGAACTCCACCCAGATTGGCTCTCCAAACCTGGATGTCTAATGCTGAGAGGGGAAAGTACCTTCATAATCCTCTACTAGGGTGAGGAGGGGGGGTCCCTATGCCCACCCAGAGGAGAAAGTTTTCACTTACAGACATGCTGTGTGTGGGCAATTTGGAGCATTTAATTTATCTTAAGTTCATATATTTGGACTGTGGGAGGAAACCCCATGCCCATCCAGGGGAGAATGTTTCGGGCGCTGGGCTGATACACCCAGGACAGAGTGCCAATCTATTGCTTGGCACACTCATTTACAGACATGCTGTATGGGGGCAATTTAGAAATTTAGAGCATTCAGTTTACTGTGAGTCCATGTTTTTGGTTCACCTTAAGCTCATGAAACCGGAGAACCCGAAGGATCGTAGTCGCAGTGCTCTGACAGTGCCATGGATGAAGAACTGATGACCCCTATAGAAGAAAAAGAAAAGCAGTTGGAGCTTATAAAGCACAATGCTTTAGCTCTGTGTTGTACCAATTTAATCGTTTGATTCGATGTCTAGCTCAAATCTCTTTCCTCTTTTAGATCACAGAACTGGTCCACCAAAGGGATGTGACGAGAACCCTCATCAAGAACAAAATCGACAATCCCAAGTCCTTCGAGTGGCTGAGTCAGATGCGCTTCTACTTTGACCCCAAGCAGACCGATGTCTTACAGCAGCTCTCGATTCAAATGGCCAACGCCAAGTTTAATTATGGCTTTGAGTATCTGGGTGTTCAGGAGAAGCTCGTGCAGACCCCGCTCACAGACCGATGCTATCTCACTATGACCCAGGCTCTGGAGGCACGACTGGGAGGATCTCCTTTCGGTCAGTTTTGCAGCCTCTGTGTCGTGCCATGCTAATTTTGCATAGCTGATGAGAATTTTGATTAATTAATTCATTTTGGATGGGATAGCCTACTAATCATTGTTCTTCCTTTAGGCCCTGCTGGAACAGGAAAGACCGAGTCTGTTAAGGCACTGGGTCATCAACTGGGACGCTTCGTCCTGGTCTTCAACTGCGATGAAACCTTCGATTTCCAGGTATTTGTCCTGCATAGATTGATCGATGCGTGTGCATACGCGTGTAAATACATGCATGGGTACACACACATAAGTAAATATGCATGCGCATACATGGATACACACGCATAAATCAATATACATACGCACGCACATACATGGGTACACACACGCATACGTTAATACACTTACACATGCATGGGTTTAAACGCGCATACATAAACACATACACACACATATGGGTACACACGCATACGTAAATATGCATACACACACATATGGGTACACACACATGCGTAAATACACATACATATACATGCTCATGTGTGGGTACACAAACATGCATAGGTAGATATGCATACATACACATGTGCATACATGGATACATACACACACGCTCACATAGATACATACATAGGAACTCACACACATACATTCGTACCCACACTATTACATTTACATTTAGTCATTTAGCAGACGCTTTTATCCAAAGCGACTTACAAATGAGAACACCACAAGTCAGAAGCTATGAAGAAAACCAACTATACTGTAAATTCATCAAACCTGAATGTCATTCGATGCCACGGCACACGACCCCCCCCCCCCCCCTTTTTTTTTTTTTTTTTTTTTCCCCCCCCCCCCCCCCCCCCCCCCCCCCCCCCCCCCCCCCCCCCCCCCCCCCCCCCCCCCCCCCCCCCCCCCCCCCCCCCCCCCCCCCCCCCCCCCCCCCGTCCTGTATTTTTGTCCTTTTAGGCAATGGGCCGCATCTTTGTTGGTCTTTGTCAAGTGGGAGCCTGGGGCTGCTTTGATGAGTTCAACAGACTGGAGGAGAGGATGCTGTCTGCTGTGTCCCAGCAGGTTCAGTACATTCAGGTGGCCCTGAAGGAACACAGTAACCCCAATCGAGATCGCAGTATGTGCTCAAGTCTTACACTAATTTTTAAAACTAATGAAACTTAAGTTCTATCATTATCTTTTAATGAGTGGTGTTTATACAACATTGTGAACTTAGTTTTATTAAAGATGTGTTTTCATTATTCACGTCACTAATTGCAAACAGATCTTTGTACAAGCATTAAATATCCCCTGATTAAAATCTGTTTAGTTCCACAGTCATGAAAAACACACATTCTATAGGTATCCATAGCTATCAAACAGTATATATCTAATATTTCGGCTTTATTAGTGTTTTTCAGTGACTGAACATCAGCAAGTATTCAATAGCTGTGCTAGACTTGATTAATTTATTGATAATCTTCAGCTTAATCTTCTACTAGGGTTGTAGGGTCCAGGGAAGACTTTTTCAGGCGCTGGGCAGATACACCCAGGACAGGATGCCAATCTCTGGGCTCACAGACAAATCCATACACTATATGGGGCAATTTAGAGCATTCAATTTACCTTCAGTTTTTATTTTTTGACTATGGGAGGAAACCGGAGAACCATCACGTGGACGAAGGGGGAACAGATTAAGAGGAGAACGTGCTGACCACAAAGCCACCGCGCCCTGCTCCTCAAAGCTGGGTTCTCCGGATTTCTTCCACAGTCCAAATACATGGATTCAATTGACTGCTCTAAATTGCCCCATATAGACTGTGTTTGTGAGTATGTGCCCAGTGATGGATTGATGCCCTGTGCTGGGTGATAAGTGTCCCATAAGTGGTTGACTATTGTTAACTTGACCTTAAAGTATATACAAGCAACATTTTATAGTTGGAGCAATTTTCATACATATTTTTTAAATAGAAACAACTTAAGCTATTGTCCTTTCTTGTTTTGGTTATGGCAAGACATGCTAAAACTATTTTTAACATTTTAAATGATACATTATGTACTAATTATACTTCATTGTAAATAGAGTGGGTCCTTGCATCTTCATCCATTATGTTCCGTTTTAACCTGTACTAGGGTCCCGGGGGGGGAGGGGTCCCCATGCCCATCCAGGGGAGAACGTCTCGGGCGCTGGGTAGATACACCCAGGACAGGGTGCCAATCTATCGCTGGGCACTTACTCACACAGACACACTCTATATGGGGCAATCCATGTTTTTGGACTGTGGGAGGAAACCGGAGAACCCGGAGGAAACCCACGCAGACACGGGGAGAACATGGAAACTCCACACAGATGGGGATTCGAACCGGGAATCCCTAGTGCTGAGAGGAGAACGTGCTAACCACTTAGCCACCGTGCTACCATAATAATTTTTTATTTTTTTATTTATTTATTTTTAATTTCTTTTCATGACAATATTAAAGTTTTCTTTGTTTATAAAATACTCCCTCCTTGTTAAGTGTGAATTTTCTTTATGGTTAATTCTAGGCATGCCAGTCACCACGGAGTTGCTCAACAAGCAGGTGAAGGTGAGCGCTGAAATGGCCATCTTCATCACCATGAATCCTGGCTACGCTGGCCGCTCCAACCTGCCCGACAATCTGAAGAAGCTCTTCCGCAGCTTGGCCATGACGAAGCCTGATCGCCAGCTCATTGCGCAGGTCATGCTCTACTCCCAGGGCTTCCGCACCGCAGAGACGCTGGCCAAAAAGATCGTCCCATTTTTCAAGTACAACTGTTTTGCAGCTATAACCTTCTTGTTGAACTATTTTAATCAGCAGAACTCAGCTCATTATATATATATGTGTGTGTGTGTGTGATTCCAGATTGTGCGACGAACAGCTCTCATCTCAGTCTCACTACGACTTTGGCCTGCGAGCTCTGAAGAGTGTGTTGATCAGCGCCGGTAATGTTAAGCGAGAACGTATCCAGCGAATCAAACGGGAAAAGTGTGAGCGGGGGGAAGACGTGGATGAGAACGAGATCGCAGAAAACCTTCCTGAACAAGAGGTAAAGCAGATTTAGCACGCTCTCCTAGATTAAATGCCTCTACTTCCCTTTATTCATTAGTTATAATTATATAGTAAAGGGTTGCCACTAACGAGTATTTATTTTTATTGATTCTACTATTCAATATTAGTCGACTAGTCTAAACAATTAATTGTTTTTCACAAAAAAGAACTGATAATCTCAGTAAGACTTTACTCTTCAGCATAGTAACTATCCATCCATTATTTTTAATAATAATCCTCTACTAGGGTCGAGGAGGGGGTTCCCCATGCCCATCAAGGGGATAGCGTTTCAGGCGCTGGGCAGATGCACCTGTAATTTATTGCTGTGCACACACACAAACACACTCTATATGGGGCAATTTGAAGCATTCAATCACCTTGAACCATGTTTTTGGACTGTGGGAGAAAACCGGAGGGGAGAACATGGAAACTCCACCCAAATTGGGGTTCGAACCTGGATCCCCAGCGCTGAGAAGTGGACGTGCTAACCACTAAGCCACCGTGCCGCCCACTGGAAACTGTTAAATATTGAATATTAAAAATAAAAACAAATACAAAGCCGATGCGTTGAATTTTGACATGAAATATTTTTAGCGTCGACCAATCAAATCAGCCCTAATATGGGACAGATCTTTGCAAATACTAATAAAAGTTTTACTTGTATAGAATCTTTGCTACTTAATGAATTAATTGAAATGCATGTTCTTTGCAGCTAGATTGCCTTTCTCTAATTTAAATGTACTTGTTGAAAAGATCCTGATTCAGAGTGTGTGCGAGACCATGGTTCCCAAGCTGGTGGCGGAGGACATCCCCCTGCTCTTCAGCCTGCTGTCGGATGTGTTCCCCGGCATCCAGTACATGCGTGGCGAAATGACCGCGCTGAGGGAGGAGCTCAAGAAAGTTTGCGCCGAGATGTATCTGACGTATGGAGACGGCGACGACGTTGGCAGCATGTGGGTGGAAAAGGTAATAAATAAACTCATTTCTGAGTGGTATGTTCATGTCCTCCCTGTGTCTTTGTGGCTTTTCTAAACATCTGCTTCCACTATCCAAATACATAATGGGTAGCATATGGAGTAGGGCTGCAACTAACGATTATTTTACAGATGAATCGGATAAAATACAGTAATTTCCATGTCTATATTTAGAAACAACATTTAAATGACATGGCAAATAATTGATTACCATAATTAAATAATAATAGATTATTCATTATCTCCCGCTTTATCCTCTATTAGAGTCGCGGTGGGGTTCCCCATGCCCATCCAGGGGAGAACGTCTCGGGCGCTGGGCAGACACCAATCCATCGCTGGGCATACACTCACTCACACAGACACACTCTATAGGGGGCAATTTTGAGATTTCAATTAACTTGATCCATGTTTTTTGACTGTGGGAGGAACCCGGAAGAAACCCACGCAGACACGGGGAGAACATGGAAACTCCACCCAGATGGGGATTCGAATCGGGAATCCCTAGCGCTGAGAGGCGAACGTGCTAACCACTAAGCCAATAATAGATTAAACCAATAATAGATTAATTTTAATTAAATGTATTCATGAATTAAAATCCAATACATAAATTATTAAAATAATCGTTAATTGGTTGAGTACTTTTCAGATTAATCAATGAATCGTGAAAAAAAATTTCTGTCTTTATTCAGAAACAAAACATTACATGACAGCAAATAAATGATTACAATAATCAAATAATAGATTAAATTAAAAAATGTATTTATAGAGTGCAGTGTCTTTACTTATATTTTGTCAGAAGCTTAATCAATCAAATATAAAGCCTAATCATTAATTACCGCCATCCGCAGCATCACTGTATTGCGGGTTTTTTTTTATTTATTTTATATATATTAAAATCGGTATCAGTGTTTTCTCTATATTGGCACGTTTTGCACTGTATATGTTGCCAGATGTCTGTAGGTTTAAGAGTTTTAAAAGTGTTTAATAGCATGGGTAGTGTTTTTACGAGTGCGGGAAAGGTTTATAAAGCCTTCCACATATAAATAATGCAATAATTATAATGCCTCTAAATGGCGGGTGTGTCCTTCTGAACCCTCCTCAGTTTTGAATTCCCTTTTTTTCCCAGGTCCTTCAGCTTTACCAGATCACCCAGATCAACCATGGCCTCATGATGGTGGGTCCATCAGGCAGCGGGAAGACTCTGGCCTGGCGTGTGCTGCTCAAAGCCCTTGAGCGACTGGAAGGAGTCGAGGGGGTGGCCCACATTATTGACCCCAAAGCCATCAGCAAAGACCACTTGTATGGAACACTGGACCCCAACACTCGCGAGTGGACGGATGGGTTGTTCACCCACGTCCTGAGAAAGTAGGTTGATTTTCATAAGGGTATCACAGAAATAGAACTTCTGGCCAAGATGAAAAGTGATCAGCCGCAGGGGCGTCGTTAGACATGGGCTTTTGGGGCTAAAGCCCTGAATGTTTTGTCATTAGCCCCAGATCAAATGAGAGCAGCTTTCTTTGGCCGTCTCTCCTCCAGCAGCGGGACCAAACGATGCTCTGTGTGTGTTTGAGGGAGAGATTTTATTTTATTTATTTATTTAATTTTTTTTTTTTTTTTTTGCCAGCAGTGGGAATAAAGTTGTGTGTTGGCTGTAAAGAGCAGCTTCTCAACTTTCAGAAACTGTTAAATTTTTTCTAATGGCTCAAACTTCCGCAAAGTTACAGTATTTCAAAGCAAAACCTTAAAACTCTCATCTGCAGCCGACTCGTAAAACAGATTCATGCTTTTCTGCTGAAGCTCAGCTTCCTTTATTCAAACATTATCAGCCAAAACCATCATTTATTAGAACTGAATGTGCTATCCACAGCTGACAGACATATTTTATCCATCCATCCATCCATTATTTTCCGCTTTAGCCTATATTAGGGTCGCGGGGGGTTCCCCATGCCCATCCAGGGGAGAACGTTTCGGGCGCTGGGCAGATAAACCCAGGACAGGGCGCCAATCTTTCGCTGGGCACACACTCACTCACACAGACACGCACACATACACACTCTATATGGGGCAATTTGGATAACTTCATTGACTTGATCCATGTTTTTGGACTGTGGGAGGAAACCGGAGAACATGGAGGAAACCCACGCGGACACGGGGAGAACATGGAAACTCCACCCAGATGGGGATTCGAACCGGGAATCTCTAGCGCTGAGAGGAAAACATTCTAACCACTAAGCCACTGTGCCGCCTGACAAATTTCATATGTAATTTAATTTTATCCAATATAACTTATAAATAATCAAACAAAATGAATGTAATAACGGTTTGAAAACTTATGAATGGGCAGTTTTTAAAGAGGACAGAGGGGGAAGAAGGGATCTGTGCTAAAGCCCCTGATTTTTCAAAACCCTAAAAACGCCCCTGATCAGCCCGTTTGCCCTCTTTCAGAATCATCGATAATGTCCGTGGTGAACTTCAGAAAAGGCAGTGGATCATCTTTGACGGTGACGTGGATCCCGAATGGGTAGAGAATCTGAACTCTGTGCTCGATGACAACAAACTGCTGACACTGCCCAATGGAGAACGTCTCAGCCTGCCGCCTAATGTATGGAATTTATAAAATCATTGACACTAAATTGAAATATTATAACCTATAACTTCTCATACCAGCAGAATTTGGGACTTCTGTGATTACTGTACTACGTTGTTGTCATAGCAGTGAATTAAGAAATGCTCGTGTTTGTTGCAGGTGCGCATCATGTTTGAGGTGCAGGACCTGAAGTACGCCACGTTGGCCACCGTGTCCCGATGTGGTATGGTGTGGTTCAGTGAAGATGTCCTCAGCACGGACATGATCTTCAACAACTTCCTTTACCGCATGCGCAGCATCCCACTGGACGAGGGAGAGGATGAAGCTCAGCGCATGCGCAAAGGCACGGAGGACGAAGGAGACGAGGCTGCCTCCCCAATGCTACAGGTAATGCAAATTTAGTTAACGGCATTCTTTGGTGCTGTGCTTGGTTCTGTCCTCTCATAATAAGGTCTTTTGAGAGGTTTCATTCCTGACAAAGGGACACAGCTCCTTTTTATGTTGTTGAAAGTTAACAAGAAGTCTTATGTCTACGTGGATGTCGCCAATATAACCGAATACCAAACTGCCACTAGAAGGCTAAGTTGGTGAGACAGTGCATCCTTCTGCTTTGGAAATGCTAGAAACCACCCAGTTTTAATCTGGCTCCATGACATGATTTTTCTTAAATTAGAAAGAAAGTTGATTCACTGTGAAAGGCAACACTTTTTTATTTATTTTTTATTTTATTTTAGTTCATGCTTTCTATTAAAAAAGGTTTTTCTTTATTTAATTGAATTGGAATAAGTCGAAAATATTTTTCTGCTGGTGGCTTAGTGGTTAGCACGTTGGTTTGAATCCCAATCTGGGTTTCCATGTTCTCCCCGTGTCCGTGTGGGTTTCCTCCAGGTTCTCTGGTTTCCTCCCACAGTCCAAAAACATGGGTCAAGGTCAATTGAAGTCTCCAAATTGCCCCATATAGAGTGTGTTTGTATGTGTGAGTGCCCGGTGCCCCCCGACCCTTGTGGAAGCTAATGGGTAGATAGTGTATTTGATACTAATTTATAAAAGCAATAAGGCACTTAAACCCACCCTCTCATGCCTTATTGCTTTAATAATCATGTATTTGTGATTATTTCTCAAACACTAATCATACCATGAATGTTTGGTATCGTCTCCACTCTAACGGTCACAATGTGTGGTGTGTTTAATTTAATTTTTTTTTTTTTTTCAGTAACCCAGTTTTAAATGTTTAATCTTCTCCTTTTAAACCAGAGATGCATTGTCCTGTGCTTTGATTTCTAGATCCAAAGAGATGCAGCAGCCATCCTTCAGCCATATTTCACGTCCACAGGGCTTGTGATCAAAGCCCTGGAGCACGCGTCCAAGATGGAGCACATAATGGACTTCACACGCCTGCGCTGCTTGGGCTCACTCTTTTCCATGTTGCACCAGGCCTGTCGCAATGTGGCGCTCTACAACAACAACCACCCTGACTTCCCTATGCCTGTTGACCAGCTGGAGAAGTACATGCAGGTTGGTTGGAAATTCTAACTTGACTATAATCATTGTATTAGTGTTTCTTGAAATACCAGATGTACACTTAGTTTTAAATGCATTTGTTGATCCTTTATTTAATTTCTGTGATTCCTTTCCTTAACACCACTCAGAAATACCTGATCTATGCTGTACTCTGGTCGTTTTCTGGTGATGGCAAGCTAAAGATGAGGGCAGAGCTTGGAGAATACATTCGGCGTATCACCACTGTGCCCCTCCCTTCTGCACCTAATGTGCCCATCATCGACTATGAGGTGAGAGATGTGTATACACACTTGTGAACATGTGGGTTTTCTCTGAGTTCTCTGGTGTTCTTTCCACAGTTCAAAAACAAATTTAAGGGGAATTGGTTGCTTTAAATTGCCCCCCACAATATATAGTGTGGGAGTATGTGCCGAGCGATGGATTGGCACCCTGTCCTGGGTGTTTATTTATTTATTTTTTTTGCGCCATCATGTAGTGCCATAAAGTTTATGAACAGTAGACTCAACCATGCTGTGTCTATTATTCCTCTCAGGTGTCGATCACAGGCGAGTGGCAGTCATGGCAGGGCAAGGTTCCTCAGATCGAAGTGGAAACGCACAAGGTGGCTTCACCTGACGTGGTTGTGCCTACTCTCGATACAGTGCGACATGAGGCTCTGCTGTACACCTGGCTTGCTGAACATAAACCATTGGTGCTTTGCGGGCCTCCAGGATCAGGAAAAACCATGACCCTCTTCAGTGCTCTCAGAGCCCTACCTGACATGGAGGTGGGTGGAAACAGTTATCCAATGATGAGAATCGGATTTGTTACACACACAAGGAATTTGGTTACGGATCAATAGAAACTCTCTATTTACTTTACAATTTGGTTTATAATGTGCGTATATTAAAATAAGATGCAGTGTACGCTGTAGTGCAAAACAATAATATGTGATATGTATAAGATGCAGTGTGTAATGTGTGTGTGTGTGTGCAAGCAAGAAGATGGATGCAGCATACTGCAGAGATGCTGGACCAAGTGTTCCATCAGTAGCCTTGAGCGCTGAAAATTTAAATGTCCCCTCATTCTGTACTGTTTAGTATTAATTCTGAAGAAAAAAAGTTTTTATTGCTGCATGTGTAGTTAGATGCACATGGTTGCTAAATTGACTTATTTTAAACTTTTATACATCACAGTCTGCATTGTAGCAAACACTAAAACATTGACTGTATGGTAGTTGGGGTGGTTATGGTGTTGGGCTATCAATCTGAAGGCTGTGGGTTCAAATCCCAGGTCCACTGAAGTTACCAATGTGGGTCCTGGAGCAAGAACCTTAACCCTCATTGCTCCAGGGATGTTGTGGCCAACCCTGTGCTTGCTCTGTAGGTTACTTTGGATAAAAGCATCTGTTAAATGACTAAATGTATGTTACCGAACAGTTTCAGCCATGTGCCAAATAAAATTCTATATATATTATTTTGTATTGTAACCTTTTTTTAATTATATTTTTTCTGCAGGTTGTGGGTTTGAACTTCTCCAGTGCCACCACTCCAGAACTGCTACTGAAGACTTTCGACCACTACTGCGAGTACCGCCGCACGCCAAATGGTGTTGTCCTCGCCCCGGTGCAGCTGGGAAAATGGCTGGTGTTGTTCTGCGATGAGATCAACTTGCCTGACATGGACAAATACGGCACGCAGAGAGTCATCTCCTTTATTAGACAGGTGGGTGTCAAGGTGTGCACATGTTGTACAGTCCTCGTCTCCGGCGTTCCAACATTTCATTATGCATGTTTTGCTTTGCAGATGGTGGAACATGGAGGGTTCTATCGCACATCGGATCAGACCTGGGTCAAACTAGAAAGGATCCAGTTTGTCGGCGCCTGTAACCCCCCAACTGACCCAGGCCGAAAGCCCCTTTCTCACAGGTTTGTGTCCACAGTTACTGGTTGTTAATAAAAGAATAATTGATTGATTGACTGATTAATAAAAAAGATTTTGATTGGACACAATATTCTGTAAACCCTGACATTACGTTTAAATGGCTTCGATACATTTACCGTAGTATCTGCTCCATTTTTTATCTGTAAATCAGAACATTTAACGATATGTTTAATGTATATATTATCTTTGTTTAGAATCACTGGTTTTGTGGAAGCTGGTAAATTATTTTTAAATCTGGATGCACCTGTTACATTTCTTCCAACCATCCATTATCTTCTGTTTTTTACTCTACTGTGGTTGTGGGGGGGGGCAAATACACACTGGGCAGGCAGGACAGGGTGCCAATCTATCACTGGGCACACTCACCCAGACACACTCTATATGGGGCAATTTGGAGCATTTCATTGAACTTGATCCATGTCTTTGGACTGTAGGAGGAAACCTGAGAACCCAGAAGAAACACATGCGAAATTAGGGAGAACATGGAAACTCCATCCAGATTGGGATTGGAAATTCCTAGTGCCCAGTTACATTGCTTATTTTAAGGAACTGGGCTTATGATGTAATGTAGTCTTTAATATATATATAAAGTCCATTAAGGGCATTCTGCAGGACTGCCAGTCCAATAAAAATCCATGTTCCATTCAGTAATCGTCGTAGCCGCAGTGCTTCAGCAGAGCCATGGATGAAGAGCTGACGACACCTCCAGGAAATTGGCCACACCTCAAAATAAACAGACAACAAAAGCAGTTAGAGCTAATAAAGCACAGTAATTAATTAATAACCAGAGTTTGATTGACTTCATTACTGACTAGAGCAGCAGAACTAAAAGGGGCAGATACTGCAGACGCTACTTAGTTGAGAAGGCTCCCGGGAGGAGCATCATTTCAGTGCCACACCCCCATTAATGATGAGCTGGGTGAAGAGGTGAAGCGCCAGTAGAGAGATCTGAATCTCAAGCAATACTGACACCCAGATTACTTGCAGATGAATTTAACTGGTCTATTTAATTATGTTCCAGATTCCTGCGTCATGTTCCCGTGGTTTACGTGGACTACCCAGGCCCCGCCTCTCTCACGCAGATCTATGGTACCTTCAATAGAGCCATGCTTAGACTCATTCCCTCACTCCGTACCTATGCTGAGCCTCTCACTGCTGCCATGGTGGAGTTCTACACCATGTCTCAGGTAAGGCTGGTCGTACACAATACAGCTTTATCATAGAAGATATTCGATATTCTTTAACATCATTTTCTTTTTCTGTATTTCACAGGAACGTTTCACGCAGGACACCCAGCCTCACTATATCTACTCCCCCAGAGAGATGACCCGATGGGTGAGGGGAATTTTTGAGGCACTGCGCCCCTTGGAGACCCTACCTGTGGAGGGATTGATCCGTATCTGGGCTCATGAGGCTTTACGGCTCTTCCAAGATAGGTAACGATGTATCTTGTTAACATCATTTTACTAACCATGTTGAAGACAATATGGTAGCACCACTAAAAATGCATTTATATCAGTTCTATCTATTTGGGTTTATGACGCCTGTATGTAAAATAGGGGTGCTGAAAAATATCGATTCTTCAAATAATCACGAGTCGTAGTCCTGGCGATTCTGAATCAATTAAAAATGCCCAAGAATCGATTAAAAATGCGTTTAAGTTTTATATTTTGGTGCCCCCTCCCGAGCGTACTTCACATTGCATTGCGTATCCACTCGGCCACTGTACAGCAAGCAAGCTGAATCAAATTGTGACCTCAAAAATCAAATTGAAACGCCAGACACTGAGAGATTTGCACCCCTAATGTAAAATTTCTTTAAGCGCATATATCAGTAACTACTCTTTGGTAAGTTCCACCTGCCAGGATCTTACACCCAACATTAACACTAAAGTTCTGGAGAATGCGGGAATCTTTGGCGTGCATGCACAAGTGCAGATACCCTGCTCCCCTGCAGTGTGCCACTTTGTGCTCATTCTTCTACAAATGAGCCAAAGTGCAACTAGCAACAGAAATTCCCAACACCATTTATCTAAACGTTAGAAATAAAGCTTACAAAACGTTCTGCAGGACTGCCAGTCCAGTAGAAATCCAGGTTCTTTCCAGCAATTGCTTTAGCAGAGTCATGGATCAAGAGCTGACGACACCTCCAGGAAATTGGCCACACCGCAAAAGAAACAAAGAAGAAAAGCAGTTAGAGCTGATAAAGCCCCGTATTTAATTGATAACCAGAGTTTGATCGACACAGTGCAGCATGTGACACAGCCCAAAAACATGGATCAAGGTCAATTTAATTCTCCAAATTACGCCATGTAGAGTGTGTCTGTGTGAGTGCCCAGTGATAGATTGGCATCCTGTCCTGGGTGTATTTACCCAGCGCCTGAGACGTTCTCCCCTGGATGGGCATGTGGAACGCCACCACAACCCTAATAGAGGATAAAGCGAAAGATAATGAATGGATGGATTTTCTGGAGTAGTGTTTCCAACTAGTCTTCATATAAAGAGCTTTAAAGGTAACTTTGTCATTACAGGCTGGTGGAGGATGAGGAAAGACGATGGACTGATGAGAACATTGACAGTGTCGCTCTTAAGCACTTCCCCAACATTCACCGAGACAAGGCTCTCAACCGACCCATCCTGTACAGTAACTGGCTGTCGAAGGTGAGTACTACTAATGCCCTCTATGTAAACTTAATGTCAACCAATCATTACGTTCTATCTTGAAGTTTGAATGCCGGGTGGTTTTTGTATGCAGGACTACATCCCTGTTGAACAAGAGGAACTTCGGGACTATGTTAAAGCCCGTCTGAAGGTCTTCTATGAGGAAGAGCTGGATGTTCCACTGGTGCTCTTCAATGAGGTCCTGGACCATGTGCTGAGGATTGACCGGTATGGGGGTTCCCGTTGCTGGAAATGATGTAAATTTGACCTTCGCTAACCCTTTCCATGACTCTTTCCAGAATCTTCCGTCAGCCGCAGGGACATCTGCTCCTCATTGGTGTTAGTGGCGCCGGAAAGACCACCTTGTCTCGTTTTGTGGCCTGGATGAATGGCCTAAGCGTCTATCAGATCAAGGTGTGACAGAGTTACCATTGCAAATCTTGCTTGAATGGTACAATCAGGGCTTTTAGTCAGATTTTAACTCTCAATACTATTGCAGGTCCACAGGAAGTACACGGGTGAAGACTTCGATGAGGACCTGAGAACTGTCCTGCGCAGGTCTGGATGCAAAAATGAGAAGATTGCGTTCATCATGGACGAGTCCAATGTGCTGGACTCGGGTTTTCTGGAGCGCATGAACACACTGCTGGCCAACGGAGAGGTTAGGCTCGGGGGGACATACCTGGAAAATCTGAAATGGAGGCTTTTATATTAAGCTCACTGTTCTGTGCAGGTCCCTGGTCTGTTTGAAGGTGATGAGTATGCTACCCTGATGACTCAGTGTAAAGAGGGTGCTCAGAAAGAGGGGCTGATGCTTGATACTCATGAAGAGCTGTACAAGTGGTTTACCAGTCAAGTTATCAGGAACCTGCATGTGGTGTTTACCATGAATCCTTCATCAGAAGGCCTGAAGGACCGGGCTGCCACCTCCCCTGCTCTGTTCAACAGGTTCTTCTTATTCACTTTCACAGTATTTTACAGACACAGTAATCTCATCTCTTTAGCGTCTTATAATCCTCTACTGGGGTACTAGTAGGGGTTCCCCATGCCCATACAAGGGAGAATGTTTCAGATGCTTGGAAGATGTACCCAGGACAGAGCGCCAATCTATGACTAGGCACACTCACTCACACAGACAAACACACTATACACACTGGGGCAAATGACAGACTATTGTAATGGTCAACTTGACTGATTATTATTGATTTATCTATATTTTTCAGGTTTAAATACTTGAATTTTACTCTAGTATTTATGGATATTTGAATTTCATTTGGATAAACAAGTTCAAGTAATTTATATAGTGCTTTTTACAATAGTTCATTGTCACAAAGCAGCTTTACAGAGTTGTAAACCTTTAAACCCCAAAGAGCAAGCCGAAGCGACAGTGGCAAGAAAAAAACTCCCTGTAATGTTGTTATCTTACGGAAGAAACCTGGGGAGGACCAAGACTCAGTGGGGTACTCATCCTCCTTTATCGGCCGGGCAGCATCATCAATGTAGGACACTAATGTACAGATCGTGTGATGATCAGGTGACCCTGTATTTAACTATTGTAAAATGAACTATAAGTTCATTGAGGGTGTCCTGCGGGACCGCTAGTCCAATCAAAATCCAGGTTCCATTAAGTATTCTTCATAGCCGCATTGCTTCAGCAGAACCATGGTTGAAAAGCTGACGACACCTCCAAGAAAGTACTGTACAAGCTATGAGAATAGACCTTGTTACATAGCGATAAGTTGTGGTAGATAGCGGTGTGATTATTCAGTGTGGGTTTTTTCTTATTGTGTTTTATTTTTTTTTTTTGCCCCACATCGGTGTTTATATGAATGTTGAAGCATTTAAACATCAGACTACTCTGTGCCATCATGTGGTCATTGATTGGATTTCACCAGGGCGTAAGGGGTGTGAGGAGTTAATGTGTTTGTGGGTTTGGCATAGACATTGTGAACAAGGTACAAAGGTTTTTATTGGTTTAAATACCATTTTAACATATTGGCACTTATGCTAAATATACAAACTTAATTATACCTAAGGTATTAAAGTGACAGGAATCTATTCTTTTCCACCCTCCCACACATAGGCTTGCCTTACTTCAGAATTAATGCATGGTTTATCATTAAACCCATGCTAAACCATGTTTACCCATGTTAAACTACAGCAGTTCACCCATGCATGTGTCCCAATATGTTTTTTTTATATAGGCAGCTAGGAGGTGTAGCTAATAAAAGATGGGAGGTAAACCAAGAGGTTTGAACTTAAAGCTGTTGATTTGAATGAAAGGCTTGTGTGTGTGTGTAGGTGTGTACTAAACTGGTTTGGAGACTGGTCCACAGAAGCTCTGTATCAGGTTGGGAAAGAGTTCACCAGCAAGATGGATCTTGAAAAACCCAATTACAAAGTTCCAGACTACATGCCTATCGTCTATGACAAACTGCCTCAACCCCCCACCCACCGTGAAGCTATCGTCAACGGCTGTGTGTTTGTGCACCAAACTCTACACCAGGTTTGTTTTCCTCTCTCGTGTGTACTGTCTCTAATGCAGCTGTTTTGTACATTTGTGATTGTGACTTACCTTCCTCTCAAGGCCAATAACCGCCTGGCTAAGCGTGGAGGCCGCACCATGGCAATTACCCCACGTCACTATCTGGACTTCATCAACCACTATGCCAATCTTTTCAACGAGAAACGCAGCGAGCTTGAAGAGCAACAAATGCACCTTAATGTCGGCCTGCGCAAGATCAAAGAGACTGTGGATCAGGTGAATAATGAATCTTTTTTTTTTTTTTTATATTATTGTTAATATTATTTTGTATATATATATATATATATATATATATATATATATATATATATATATATCATTTATTTTATTTTTTATTTTATTTTTTTTTCTCATGAATATCAGATGTTACATGTCTCTGTAATTTCCCCTGGCTTCCATCAGCAATAGCATGAAAAGTAAAATGCCAGTGTTATGCTGTCATCGGTATAATGATCACTGTTGCATACTCCCCAGTAAGGGAAGTAGCTATTAGCTGTCCTCAAAGTCGCAGAATGATGATCATTGCCTGATTTGCCTAAAAGTCAATTTGTGTGGAAAAATGTTTTAAATATACACCCTAAATATGTTGGAACTACAAATGAGCTTTGAAGAAATGGACTTCTGTCACAAACACAGAATAACAGACAATAATAAATATATATATATATATATATATATTTATATATATTTATATATATATATATATATATATATATATATATATATATATATATATATATATATATATATATATATCGAATATCACGTGTATATATATATATATATATATATATATATAACCATACAGAAATCAAGAAAAGAATAAAAAACAAATTTTTTTATTTTGTGTTGGGCTATCAATCTGAAGGTTGGGGGTTCAAATCCCAGGTCCACTGAAGTTACCAGTGTGGGTCCTTGAGCAAGAACCTTAACCCTCATTGCTCCAGGATGCTGTGATTAACCCTGTGCTCACCTTGTAAGTCGCTTTGGATCAAAGCGTCCAATAAATGACCGAATGTCTAAATGTCAAATGTTCGCCTCTCAGCACTTGGGATTCCAGGTATTGGAATCCTAATCTGGGGGGAGTTTCAATGTTCCTCCCATATCTGTGTGGGTTTCCTCCCATAGTCCAAAAACATGGTAAATCTGCATTCTTGTGAGTGTGCCCAGAGATAGATTGGCGCCCTGTCCTGGCTGTATGCCTAGTGCCCGAAACATTCTCCTCTGGATGGGCATGGGGAACCCCACAACATAATACAACTTAAAATCAAATAATGCAACTTAGCCTCAAGACTTTAAAAAAAACAATTATCCACCATTCTATTAAAGGTATGTCTAGTTTTTTCTAGCTTAATACGATACGTGGCTTCTCAAACCCAGTGAATACAAGACAGTGGAGTGACAGCCCTCCATTTGAGTTAAATCGGTCCCCAATAACACCACAACTTGCTGGAGGGTCTGAAATGTCACTAGGTTAGCAACAATGGTTTGATGCATCAAGCAAACCTTTTCCACTGGATGATGTGTTCGTGGTGGTTTTTTTTTTTTTAGGTGGAGGAACTGCGCAGGGATCTGAGGATTAAGAGCCAGGAGCTGGAGGTGAAGAATGCAGCTGCCAACGACAAGCTAAAGAAAATGGTCAAAGATCAGCAGGAGGCTGAAAAGAAAAAGGCAAGGAGAAAAAACACATTTACGCATTTTTGTTTTTGCCTAGCGTCTGGTTCTCACAATATACATTCGCTCGTTTCCAATGGCAGGTCATGAGTCAGGAGATCCAAGAAGCTGTTTACAAGCAACAGGAAGTTATCAAGGACAAACAGTTAAGGGTGCAGCAAGACTTGGACCAGGTGGAGCCTGCAGTCATCGAGGCTCAGAATGGTATGACTGACTTTTTATTATCGTTCCCACACAATCTGTGTATTGTAATGGATTTGATAACGTTTCTGATAATTGCAATGCCTGATTCACCTGAATTATTATTATTAATAGGCTGCTTTAGGGGTGTAACAGTACATAAATTCACATTTTGGTATGGACCTCACAGTTCTGTACGAGTTTGCTACAGGGAGACCTGCATGGCCTTTTTTTTTTTTATTGTCGTGCACTTTTATTTAATGCCTGAAACCAGGTTCCATCACTACAGCATAAGGAGACGGCTCACTTCTCGCAGCATCACACTATTGTTTGCGTTTTTGTTTTTTTTTTCTCGACATGTCTAATTGTGTATCAGCGTTTTTGCCATATTGGGGCATTAAGTGCTGTAGATGTTGCTAAATTTCCATAGGTTTAGGAGTTTAGAAAGTATTTAATAGCATATATAGTGTTTATACTGATGCGGGAAGGGTTTATGAAGTATTTAAAAAAATATATTAATTATACAATATTTATAGCACTGGTACTTTGTGGGGTCTCTGGAACGCAGCCCGTACGATATGTGTTACAGTACATGCTCATTGCTTCAGTAATGGTTGTTAACTCGTTAAATATCGTAGGATTAGTCAAACACTATATATGGGGCAGTTTGGAGCATTCAATTTGCCTTAATCCATGTTGTGGACACGGGGAGAACATGGAAACTCCACCCAGATGGGGATTCGAACCGGGAATACATAGTGCTGAGAGGCGAACGTGCTAACCACTAAGCCACCGTGCCGCCCCATTTAATAGATATTAAAAAAACAAACCAATGCATCGGACGTCATCGACCAATCACAACAGCCCTGCAAAGGTGCAACTCGACTTGGGTGTCCAAATTTTGTGTTGTTTTTTTTTTTTTTTTTGCGTTTCCAAACCCTTGTATTGTGTGTGCAAAGGCACGTAGCGAACCGTGTTCCCCATAGCAATCTTTCACTTTATCCTCTACTAGGGTCGTGGGGGGTCCCCCATGCTAATCCAGGGCAGAACATTTTGGGCGCTGGGCAGATACACCCAGCGACAGGGTGTCAATCGATCACTGGGCACACACTCACTCACACAGACACACTCTATATGGGGCAATTTGGAGAATTCGATCGACCTTGATCCATGTTTTTGGCCTGTGGGAGGTAACCGGAGAACCCGGAGGAAACCCACGCGGACACGGGGAGAACATGGAAACTCCACCCAGATTGGAATTCGAACCGGGAATCCCTAGAGCTGAGAGACGACGTCTAACCACTAAGCCACCGTGCCGCCCCCATACCAAACAGTTTGTGACATACATAATGTACTGTTACACTCTTTCTCTGCATGTAGTGGTAAAGTTCTGCTTTCTCGTAATACTCTAATTTCTTGATGTACTTTTATCCAACGATTCAATTTTATGATTTCAGCAAAGTCCTTACTCTTTTTAAGCCTGTGCTTTCCTGTTCTGTGCGCTACACTAACCCCAGTGCGGTGTTTCCCTTTTGTCTCTCACTTTTCTCTCTGTCTCTGCACCCTGTGGCTCGAATGAATCTTTCTTCCTTTGCGTGGTCGTTAGCTGTTAAGTCCATTAAGAAGCAGCATTTGGTGGAGGTTAGGTCCATGGCCAACCCACCCGCAGCGGTCAAGCTGGCTCTGGAGTCCATCTGCCTGCTGCTGGGTGAAAGCACAACCGACTGGAAGCAGATCCGCTCCATCATTATGCGCGAGAATTTCATCCCTACTATCGTTAACTTTTCTGCCGAAGAAATCAGGTGACTCAGTGTGCGGTAGGAAGCCACGGCCTTGGGGAATGAGAGGGCAGGCGGTCGCTCATTACAATTGTCTCTGTGTACAAACTCTTAGCAGACTTGATATACTTCGAGCTTTGATTAACATAGGGATTTAATTTTAAAGCTAAAGCTGGTCATGTTTTTGACCGACAATACTGCCCCCTCTTCTCCATTATGGCTGGATGGCTTCTTCACCCCCTCACTCCCGTTGGTCCTGCATGGTCTTTAAACTGTTCCCCTTCCCCATCCCTTCCATTCTCAGCTGTCAGCTCTATTAAGAAGCAGCATCTTGTTGAAGTGCGTGCCATGGCCAACCCACCCGCCGCTGTTAAACTGGCTCTAGAGTCTATCTGCCTCCTGCTGGGGGAGGAGACTAATGACTGGAAAAAGATTAGACAAGTTATAATCAGAGACAATTTCATCTCCAGCATAGTCAACTTTGTCTCAGAGGATATGAGGTATTGTTTCTCATCATGATTAACTTTTATACTATACCTAGTGTTCAAATTGACCCCTGTTCTGATCTTCATTTCAAATACACACAGGTAATTTACGTTATAATATAGTAGCCAAATACCATGTGGTATTTTTCTGATCGAATCTGTCCAACCTATATTTTTAATGTGTTTAAATGAACATTTTAGTTATCATAATGGAGACATTTTTACATCGTTGTATGGGACATAATACAGTAGTGCAGCAATATGCATACTACATTCAGTAAGGCAATAAGGTACGAGAGGCGTGCATTATTGAGAATAAGTCATAGGAATAGGGTGTCATTAGAGAGCTCTCCCATGATTTATTTACAATAATGCACACCCTCTTGTGCCTTATTGCTTTTTATAAATTGGTAGTTCCGGTCCTTTAATCTGATTGGCCGAGCCATTTGTCCAGCCGTGAAATTATTGACCTAACGCACACCTTAGGCTGTTTTACATTCGTATCAATGATGTACAACTTTTTTTTCTTTTCCTAATGTTTTTTTTTTATTATTATCTGTTAAATATTATTATAAACTGTGCTCTGTAATTTGGCCACTAGATGACAGTATATGATAGTTAGAGAAATCGGAAACCTGTCAATCAGCGTTCATTTGAAAACCTGGACTAAATGAAGTCCTGTTTATGCGTTTATTAACAGCATAATCATTAATATAGTTTTTATTATAGCGTGTTTGTAACGTATTATTAAAGCAATAAGGTACTCAAGGTTCTGTATTATTGTAAATCACAGGAAAGAGGTGTAACGTCACGTTTTTAAAAAATTGTATTAGTAAATTAATTAATTAAACCTTAAGTTTTATTTTTTTAACTGTTTTATTAAAGTGATAAGGCACCAGAGGACGTGCATTACTGTGAATAAATCACGGGAAAGAGGTTTTATTAGGCACGACATGAAGCAGAGTGCCATTACACCTTTTTCCAATGATTTATTCACCATAATGCACAACTTCAAGTGACATTGCTTTTATAACATGCTTACAAACACACTATAATAAATCTGATATAATAAGCTTGATACATAAATGTGTTTATTGAAAGCAAAATTGTTAATAAATTAGTCTTACGCGATGTAATCTATTCTAGGATTTTAAAGTGAAAACTGATCATCGAGTAATAGGATTTCGGTTCGAACAATTGAATATTGCCATCTAGTGGCCAAATTACAGAACACATTTTAGGAAAAGCAGCCGCAAAAGACTTGGTGCTCATTGGGAAAACAATGTATTGTATATCACACATTGATATGAATGTGAAGCTTTAGAGATGTGTTATCGACACAGCTCAGCCATTCAGATTTATGGACTGAAACTACCCATTTTTTAATAGAGCAATAAGGCAATTGAGTTGGCACGTTATTGTGAATATATTATTAGAAATAGGTGTAACTGTACTTTACTACGCACCTTGTTCTCATGGTTTATTTACAATAATGCACGCCCTCTCATACCTTATTGCTTTTTAAAGCCATATGGCAATATTTAAGTGTATAATATTTTCTTTTAATTCAATCTAGAATATTATTAATAACCTCATATAGTTGCAGTTCCAAATATACATGTTTACACAACATTTTTCGCATCCAAAATCCCACACACGGTGGGTTCTTCAGTTCTAGCTATAGGGATCTGTTCTAGTAGTGAAAATTGCAGACACATTATGGTGCCACATTATTTAAAAAAATGTTAGGGAAGAAACCTATCTGTTGGGAGTTGGAAGATGTACCTCTTGTAAAAAAAAAAAAATTAAAGTTTAAAAAATTAAGATTAAAAATCTTTGATTTGTAAAATTAATTACTCATAACTAAGACTAAAAACACAAAGCTAAAACACGCTCTTGTTCCGTAGATCCAATAAACCAATTCCTTTATTAGCGGCACTGACGAGACAGAAAATATTAAATCAATCAACCTGGTGTTGTACATCATCCTCTCACATCTTTACATCCCATTTATGTGTTTCTTTTTAATTTAATTTTATTTATTTTAATTTCCATTCAAATTACCCCCTCAATCCTTTCCCACTCAATTACCCAACCCATTACATTTCTTTTGGTTTTTCTTAACATATTAACTGCCAAAAATCTCTGCTGTGTGTTAACTCTTGTTTACATTGGAATACAGTGATGCAATCCGTGAGAAAATGAAGAAGAATTACATGTCTAACCCGAGTTACAACTACGAGCAGGTCAACAGGGCCTCGCTGGCATGTGGGCCGATGGTGAAATGGGCCATTGCACAGGTCAGAACTTTACCATTCCGACACCAATTAGTGTTTTACAAAACCCAAGCTTTACAGTCATATTCAGACATATTTGTTGTGTATAGATTGTATTATTTTGTCTTATTTGTCTGGGTTGTTTGCTTTGGATACAGTTAAACTATGCAGACATGTTGAAACGTGTGGAGCCTCTGAGAAACGAGCTTCAGAAGCTTGAGGATGACGCGAAGGACAACAAAACCAAAGCTGAGGAGGTAGAGCAGATGATCCGTGACCTGGAGGCCAGCATTGCCCGCTATAAAGAGGAGTATGCCGTGCTTATTTCTGAAGCCCAGGCCATCAAGGCTGATTTGGCTGCTGTGGAGGCCAAGGTGAAACTGCTTAATAATTCTTTCTTCTCTATTTTCAGTTTTATTTTTTTGTATCATTTTGCCGTGGTGTGATTAATCTGTGTTCACCAAAAAAAAATCTAATAAAATCAAGAAACAAATTGCTGGCAATAGCCTCAACCAAATAATGGCATGTATAATGTTGTATACGTTGGTTCATGACCGAACATCACCAACTGAAACCCAAATATTATTTAAAATTTATATATAATAATAATATAAATTTAAAAAAAATTTTCATAATAATAATTTATAGCAAACAATTATGTATTTAATAATGCTGCTAATATTCAATGTATGTATATATACACACACACATATATATATATATATATATATATAATCTGTGTGCGTGTGTGTATATATAGAGAGAGAGAGAGAGAGGTGTGTGTGTGTGTATGTATGTGTGTAGAGAGAGCAAGATGCGTTGGTGGAGGAAAATAAAAGGTCTACTACTTGTTATATGTTCTAACCCTTCTGTACCTTGGATTATCACAGGTGAACCGCAGTACCGCCCTGTTGAAAAGCTTGTCCGCTGAACGGGAGCGATGGGAGAATACCAGTGAGACTTTCAAGAACCAGATGTCCACCATCGCTGGTGATTGCTTGCTCTCAGCTGCCTTCATCGCCTACGCTGGCTACTTCGATCAGCAGATGAGGCAGAACCTGTTCACCACCTGGTCTCATCACCTCCAGCAGGCCAACGTTCAGGTACCAGACCCTTTGCATGAACTGGCATTTCTGTGTCTGTGCATTTCTTCTTTAGATCTGTTTCTCACAAATGATTTTCTCCTCCAGTTCCGCACTGACATCGCCAGGACTGAATACCTGTCCAATGCTGATGAGCGGCTGCGCTGGCAGGCAAACTCGCTGCCTGCTGATGATCTGTGCACTGAAAATGCTATAATGCTTAAACGGTTCAACAGGTGAGTCAATAAAAAATGTAGGATTAGAAAGATTCGTTTCAGATTTTTAGGACAACTCCGTTCAGATAAAGGCCTATCCATCTATTATCTTCCACTTTATCCTCTACTAGGGTCATGGGAGGTTCCCCATGCCCATCCAGGGGAGAATTTTTCAGGCGCTGGGCAGATACACCCAGGACAGGATGCCAATCTATTGCTGGGCACACCCACTCACCCAGACACACACAAGCAAACACACTCTATATGGGGCAATTTGGAGCATTCAACCGACCTTGTTCTATGTTTTTGGACTGTGAGAGGAAACCGGAGAAATTGGAGGAAACCCACGCGGACAAAGGGAGAACATGGAAACTCCACCCAGATTAGGATTTAAACTGGGAATCTCTAGTGCTGAGAGCTTCTCATAATTTCACTTAATCCAAGCCTCAAACCCTCAATCCATCGTGACCTGACCATCCAAAACTGATGGCTCCACAATCTCTCCCACCGACTCTGTATGTTGTCCCAATGTCCATGTGGGTTCTTTGGTTTCATCCCACAGTCCAGAAACATGGATCGAGGTCAATTGAATTCTTCCTAATTGCTCCATGTAGTGTGTATGTCTGTGTTAGTGTGTGCCCAGCGATGGATTGGCACTCTGTCCTGGGTGTATCCGCCCAGCGCCTGAAACTTTCTCCTTTGCATGGGCATGGGGAACGCCGCCCCCCCCCCCCCTTGACCCTAGTAGAGGATAAAGCAAAATATGATGGATGGATGGAACTCAAAACGCATTTCTTCCGAAAGCATTTGCTATGGCTGGGGTACTGATACTGATCAGGTTTGTAATACTGTAGTGTATCTGGTTTCTACTTTACTACTGACTTGTGGCGTTCTCTCATTTCTTATTTTTGAATAAAAGCATCTCATCATTTTTGTGTGTGTAGGTATCCACTCATCATCGATCCTTCTGGCCAGGCCACAGAGTTCATAATGAATGAGTACAAAGACCGCAAGATCACACGCACCAGCTTCCTTGATGATGCATTTAGAAAGAACCTGGAAAGTGCGCTCCGATTTGGTAACCCTCTACTTGTGCAGGTGAGACATGCAACCGTTGACATTTAACCTGAAGATACAGGGTTAGACATACAGAGACCCTTTCCAAAAAATTTAATATCATGGAAAAGTTGATTCATTTCCATAATTCTATTCAAAAAGTTAAACTTACATAGATTATAGATTCAGGGCCCACTATTTAAATGGTTTTGAGTATTTATATGTTTATTTCCACATAATTTGGGCTTCCAGCTCATAAACCCCACGAAAACAGGATTTCAAAAAAATTAGAAAACTGTGGACAATGTTTTAAATGCCGTGTGACTCGCTACCCACCAGACCTAAACCCTAGTGAGAATCTGTGGTTGTACTCTTTTGTTATGGGGGGCTTTTGCCCCTCATTTTCCTCTTGAGCATACCCTATAGATTCTCAATGGGTTTCAGGTCCGGCGAGTCGTCTGGCCAGTCCAGCACTGTGATGACGTGGGCATCACACCAGGTTTTGGTGTTTCTGACGGCATAGACAGGGGTCAGGTCCTACTGGAAGATGAAATCTGCATCTCCATACAGATCATTAGCAGAAGGACTCATGAAGTCCTCTAAAACATTCTGGTAGACTGTTGCAGTGACCTTAGATTTAAGAAACAACACCTGCACCGGACATTGCACCCAAATCATGACTACTTGTGGTCCAGTGTGAAATTTCCACAGTCAGTTTGGATGCTGTTCCTCAGACTGTTAAGTAGATTAGTGTCTCACACTGTTTAAAACATTCATGCTCTACAGAATTTGGGCTAATTTCTAAATGGTATTCAAATTTTTTGGATTCCTTTTTTTATTTTATAAGCTGGAAGCCCAGGTTATGTCAAAATAAACAAATAACTACTTGAAATCCTTTAAATTTGGGACCCTGAATCTATAATGTATGAAAATTTAACTTTTTGAATTTAACTTCTTTTCCATGATGTACAACTTTTTAGATTTTTAGAAAGGGTCTGTACATAAGTCAGTCATAACATTAAAGTACCCCCCCCCACCACCACCACCACCACCTCTGCAGCAAGGACAGTGTGCCACCATTGTGCTACATGTGTGTGGAAATACTTTCATTGTCTTTTGTCTTAATCATCTACTATGCCTATACAGGGGAGAACATTTCAAGCGCTGGGCATATAGACCCAGGACAGGGGTACCCCTGGGCACACACTCACACAAACAAAACATATGGTGCATTCAGTAATATTAGAGCATTCAGTTCACCTTGAACCCATGTTTGGGACTGTGGGAGAACCCAGAGGAAACCCATGCAGATGCAGGGAGAACATGGAAACTCCATTCAGATTGGGATTCGTACCACTAAGCCACCGTGCCGCCCAACTTTGCTAGCTCATATTCAATGACGTCATCCAGATGTACTGATAATCAAAAATATTTAAAAAAATAAAACTGCCACCCAACAACTGATCTCAACTGCAGTGTACACGGTTATAATAAATGTTTTTCAATCTGTGTATTATATATCAGTTAAGCCAATAAAACAAAAATCTTATGATGATGATGATGATGATGATAACAAAATTGTGTACAAATAACCGGACCTCGTTTCTGTTCCTCTCTCAGGATGTGGAGAGCTATGACCCCATCCTCAACCCTGTGCTGAACAGGGAGGTGCGCCGAACTGGCGGACGTGTCCTCATCACTCTTGGCGACCAGGACATTGACTTGTCTCCCTCTTTTGTCATATTCCTTTCCACTCGAGACCCAACAGTAGGTCCTCTTGTCCTCATCAAATGCCATCAGTTTATTTTTGTTACCGTACACCAAAATGAATGTTACTGCTCGGTTAAAACATTAAGTGTAACATCTTGCATTCAACAGGTGGAGTTCCCCCCAGACTTGTGCTCCCGTGTTACATTCGTGAACTTCACGGTGACTAGAAGCAGTCTTCAGAGTCAGTGCCTCAACGAGGTGCTTAAGGCTGAACGGCCAGACGTGGACGAAAAACGCGCTGATCTTCTGAAACTGCAAGGTTAGAATTATTTATTAATTTTTTTTATAACCATTGAGGCAGTGATGGTGACGAATAAAACAAAAAGTTTCATCCCTACTAGTGATTGTTAAGGAGATGTTTTTTTTTTTAATTGAAATTGCGATTTGAAGAGACACGATTTGGCAATCGCAGGTGCTGTGATTTGAATTAGCAAGTATCAACAGTAAAAACTTCACCCCCTCCCCACCGAAACAAAAACGTGTGAACCACCTGCTGATGACCAATCATAAGCCGCTAATCATGAATATTCAGCAGTAAAGTCAAAACCAAGTAGCAGTGCACTCAACATCAGGAGAAAGATGAATGGTTCACCTGAGCAAATGAGGGAGACTCATAGCCCAGTGGGCGAGTTGGTACCAAAGATAAATTGCGCATCATGTGTATAGGAGCGTTTTGAAAACTAACATTTGCCAAAAACGGGTACCGTGCAAGACATGTCGAGACATGCGTGCTAACCTCACGCAGCAATACCACTAACCTCTATCACAATAGAGGGGCAAGTGTGCACAACCACAGATAATGCCTCGAACATGGTAAAGGCAGTCGAACGAGTGGACACTGCTTTTTTTTTTTACTGATGTTGCAGTTGAACCTTTAAGTGAATTTCTATTATTTATTTTGTAGGTTCATTTAAAAATAAAACTGACAACATTTAACTAGGAATCTTTATTTAGCTAAAACATGTTTATAATTATATTTCATAGATATTTTAACCGGCAGCACAGTGACTTAGTGGTTAGCACGTTCGCCTCTCAGCACTAGGGATTCTCGGTTCGAAAGTTTCCATGTTCTCCCCGTGTCTGTGTGGGTTTCCTCCGGGTTCTTCGGTTTCCTCCCACAGTCCAAAAATATGGATCAAGTCAATTGAGTTCTCCAAATTGCCCCATATAGAGTGTGTTTGTGTGAGTGAGCGTGTGCCCAGTGATAGATTGGCGCCCTGTTCTGGGTGTGTCTGCCCAGCACCCGTAATGTTCTCCCCTGAATGGGCATGGGGAACCCCCCCCCACAACCCTAATATAGGATAAGGCAAAAGATAATTGATGGATGGATTTTGTAGGTTCATATAAAATAAAACTATAAAATAAAACAATATTTAATTGAGAACCCTGGGAATCTTTATTTAGCTGAAACATGTTTATAATTATATTTAATAGATATGTTAACCACTAATACAGGTTTGGGGCTTGAATCGCAATTGCAATATTCTGTGAAAAAAATCGCAATCCAATGTTTTACCAAAATCGTACAGCCCTAGTTAGGACGCTGTTGTTAATTCGATTCAGAACCCCCTTGGTTAATTTTCCAATCTGGTCACGGTCAGGTGAGTTCCAGCTGCGTCTGCGTCAGTTGGAGAAATCCCTCCTGCAGGCTCTGAACGAAGTCAAGGGTCGCATCTTGGACGACGACACGATCATCACTACACTGGAGAACCTGAAGAAGGAGGCTGCAGAGGTGACTAGGAAGGTTGAAGAGACCGATATAGTGATGCAGGAAGTGGAGTCTGTGTCGCAGCAGTATCTCTCTTTGTCCACGGCATGCAGCAGCATCTATTTCACCATGGAGTCGCTGAACCAGGTTCGACTGTAACTAAAATCTCTTAATAAAAAGAAACGAATCTGTTTGACTGTCATGTTCATGTAACTCTTGGTCTTTTCTAGATGCACTTCCTGTATCAGTATTCCCTTCACTTCTTCTTGGACATCTATCACACAGTGCTGTATGAGAACAGCAACCTGAAGAGTGTGAGCGACCATACACAGCGGCTGTTCTATATCACCAAGGACCTGTTCCAAGTAAGATGCTTCTTCTCTACATACAGTCTAATGCAAATACCAAGGGGCAGGGTTTATTGATATTGCCAGATCCGCTTCATCCGCTTTCACGTTTGCACATATAAACACACTGTAACAACTTTTTTATAATTGGTTTGGCCTTTTAATTAGATTTTAATTAGAAGTTCTCAGCAAGCTTGCCCATCCATTCACTGGACAAGACCCTACTTCCTTAGCTTTAGCCATGCTCTTGTGTTCCATCACCAGCAGAGGCAGAAGTACTGAAGTCCCATACTTATAATGTAAATGCTATTAAATAATTTATATAAATCTTGTTGGAAAATGCCTATCCTGCCATGAAAATGACTAATGTAAGTATATTATGAAGTGAATTATAATTTAACTTAATTTAATTTAAAATTATAAAGTAAGTAAATAAAAATTACTAAGGTAAGTAAATTATGAAGTTAATTATAATTTAATTTAATTTAACTTAATGTAATTTAATTTAAAATTATGAAGTAATTCAATTATAATATAAATACTATTAAATAATTTATGTGCATTCATTTGGAAAATAACTATCCTGCCATGAAAATGACTAATGTAAGTAAATTATGAATTAAATGAATTTAATTTAGCTTAACTTCATTTCATATAAAATTATTAAGTAAATAAAAATGACTAATGCAAGTAATTTATAAAGTTAAGTGTAATTTAACTTAATTTAATTTAAAATTATAAAATAAGCAAGTAAATTATGATGTAAGTACTAGTGAATAATTTATGTGAATTTTATGGAAAATTCCTATCCTGCCATGAAAATGACTAATATAAAAAACATTGTGTTAAAAAACCAAACCAACCCTTACTTAAGTAAAAGTATTACTATATTGTGAAAATTATATTTTAAAAATCAATGAAGACTTAAACATAGTTATATTTCCACAGCAAAATATGGTAATCATTTTAACATGTTTGAAGAAATATGTGGTCGGTAGATGATGGAAAACACACAATTTATAATAATTATAAAAAGCACATATACCCAGTACCATGTGCCAATCTATTGCTGGGCACATTCTCTATATAGGGGCTATTTAGAGCAGCCAGTTTACCTTGAATCCATGTTTTCAAACTGTGGAAGGAAACTGGAGAACCCGTAGAAAACGTGGAAAATCCACACAGGGATTTAAATCTGGGACACTGAGAGGTGGACATGCCAAACACCATGCTGCCCACATTTAATAAACTAAAATCTAACTTTTATAAATTGGTTTAAGTTTTCAAAATATATACTGCAAAAAAAAATAATGAATTAATTTTTTTTTATAAACCCTGTAATGATGAAATTTACATCATGTAAACCCTATCAGACTCTCATACCCTCCTAATCATCAGTGTAAATTGGCATTAGGAATGCAATATATGATGATAAACCAGACATGGGGAGTTCTTTTTACATACAACAATCCAGAAATGATATATTTAATGTTGTGTAATGAGTCTTTCCCTGTGCACAACATGTGTCTGACTTTCGAACCTCAATTCTCTTTCTCCTCTTCAGGTTGCATTTAACAGAGTTGCTCAGGGTATGCTCCATCAGGACCACATCACTTTTGCAATGCTGCTTGCCAGGATAAACCTAAAGGCCATGACCAGGTAACATCCATTTCGGAAGACCAACCTAAGACATTAAACCGAAACACTGTAACTGATCCTGTCCAGACATTTTACTCGTACTTAATTAAAAACGAAATACAGGATTAATAGGAATGTTCTTTTGATCACCAGTGAGCCATCATATGACCCAGAGTTCCAGCACTTCCTGCGTGGCAAGGAGATCGTCCTGACTGGCACGGCTGTGCCCAAAGTGAAGGGCCTGACCACAGAGCAAAGTGAGGCTATGGTGCGCCTTAGTCGTCTACCTGCCTTTAAAGACTTGGTGGATAAAGTAGAAGCTGATGAGGTGAGCCAGATAAATGGCAAATAATTGTGAGAATAATATGATATTAATTAATTTAATGATATTAATGTTACCTTTTCCTTAATACATTTACGCATTCATTCCAGCAATTCTTCATGTGGATTGAGAGTAATTCCCCCGAGCTGTCTGTGCCGTATCTGTGGGCAGAGGAAAAAACGACCAGTAAGTTTTGATTTTCCAAAGCCCTTTGGGAGCCCTTATTCCAGACATTAGACTCACACTTTGCTTAATTCCTAGCACCCGTCGGCCAGTCCATGCACCAGCTGCTGCTCATACAGGCATTCCGACCTGACCGTCTGCTGGCAATGTCCTCCATCTTTGTTTCCAAGGTGATGGGAGAAAGCTTCATGTCGATTGTTGAACAACCCCTGGATCTGGCCAACATTGTGGACAATGAGGTAAATATGAGCTTTTTGGATTTCAGAAATCTGGGAAAGTACCCTTTGAACAGGGGTCACTGATGGGCGGTCCGGGTCCGAACCCAGTCATCATTTGCTGCGGACTTAAACTGATGATTTTTTTAAATTTTATTTTTGCTTTTTATTTTAAGTGGCTGGACATGCTAACCAATACGCCATGGCAGAGCATGTGTTTGAAATGAGCCCTCAAGTCTTACAAGATGAAATAAGATTTAATAACACTGTTAAGATGAACATGTAATGTACACCAGTTGTAGGATAGGACAAACCAGAGCATAGGTGGAAAACTCAAGGCCCGGAGGCCATATCCAGTCCGTGATATCATTTTACATTGATTTTTATTGTTATTAATCAGATTTAAGAGGGCAAGAGATATGAAGCGCTGATTACACAAATGCAGATACCTTCAGTCAAATAAATTACCTTATGAATATTGCAGGCCGAATAACATTGAGAGTAATTGGGTAGGGCTAGACCCCGTCCGTCTTCCTAAGCTGGATCGATGGCCGTTTTAGACATGCAGGTTTGCGATTCCATAGATTATTGGGGGGGGAAAAAAAGCTTTATTAATTAAAATGGGAATATTATTTTATTTTATAAATTTTTTTTTGTGGCAGTTTTTTTTTCCCCCTCTAGATGGCAGACTTTTTTTGTTTGTTTTTTTGTTTTTCCTCTAGTGCCGTTTAAATATATATTTGAAAGTACCCCTCTCACCTTTCCATAAATTTTGAAATGCTCCGGTGTTAAAATAATAGAAATAAAATATGCCAAATATCTTACTTCTTGTAAGCAATCAACGTTTTTTCTATAATTGTCTGTGACATTATTTGGATTTGAATCAAGAATCTCCAAATAATGGCCACCTAATTTGCTGAATAGTGCTTTTTTTTATTTGTTTATTTATTTTTTGAGTTTGACATTTTGTTCTTACTAATATTTCTATTTGGTTGTGTCTTAGTTGTCGCCTAATTTAATTAAACGCTGTACCTTATCTAGGTAAAGCCAGGAACTCCAGTTCTTATGTGCTCTGTGCCTGGTTACGATGCCAGTGGGCTTGTCCGAGACTTGGCTGCAGAACAAAACAAGCACATAACCTCCATCTCCATCGGTAAGAAAAAAAATTTACATCCTCACTGTACTGTATTCCTGTCAATTGTGTGATAAATTAGTAGTAATTTAACCATCTTCATTCTTCTCCATAGGTTCTGCTGAGGGCTTCAACAAGGCTGACCGAGATATTAACACAGCTGTCAAGTCTGGAAGGTGGGTTTGGAGTCAAACTGTGTTTACATTAAAAGAGACTCAAAATTCAATATTAAAGGTTTATTGTTGTGCGTCATGTAGGTGGGTGATGCTGGAGAACGTTCACTTGGCTCCTGGTTGGCTCATGCAGCTGGAAAAGAAACTGCACTCCATGCAGCCTCATGCCAGTTTTCGACTCTTTCTCACCATGGAGATTAACCCTAAGGTTAGTTCTGCTGCTCTTACAACTGCTTCAGATTCGTTATGTTCCTGTAAATGGAATCCAGAATGATGTGTTTCAGTGACTTATTCACAATAATACACAACCTAGAGTTCCTTACTGCTTCTATAAAATGGTTACAAACACACCAACATGGAAAAAAAAGGTTTAATTCATAAATGCGTTTATAAATCGTTAATAAACTGGTCTTCCGGGACGTGATTTTAGTCCAGTTTTTAAGGTGAATACTGATTGCTGAGTAACGGGATTCTGGTTTCTCTAACAATCATAAACTGTCATCTACTAAACACAGTTTATATATGAAGCGGTCAGAGCTATGCATTATTGTCAATGTTACGGCTGGACAAACAGCTCAGCCAATCAGATTTTAGAACCGGAACTGATTAAGTTTTGTGATTAAGCAATAAGGCATGAGAGGGCTACACCTCTTTTCTGTGATTTATTCACAATAATGCAGATCCTTGAGTGCCTTATTGCTTTCTTTTAACGAATGATTATAAAAACAATTAATAAAAATTTTTAAAAAAGCAAAGTTTAATTCATAAACGTGTTTATTTAAAGCAAATTTGATAATCAACTGGTCTTCCACGACATAACCTTGTACACGTTAATCCCTGAGTAACAAGATACCGGCTTAATAGTCATCGGGAAATGGGCTTACTCTTTATATTATTTATACAATTAAAAATAAATGTACTTTACATCACGAATTGATACAAATGTGAAGTTATTAGAGGTGTGCAATAATGTCAGAGCTGGACAAACAACTCAGCCAATCAGATTTAAGCACCAGTACTACCAGTTTTATACCTAGTTTATTAATCTGCATTATTTTCCAAGATGCTTTTTTCTGCTTTTTTTTTTTTAAATAAAATTTTTTATTATGATGGAAAAATGTAAGTATAATTCAAGTACTGCTAGATTGCTTGATTTAAATTAATAATAGAGATAAGTAAAATGTTGCTGTTAGTTTTTCTTTAATTTTTTTTATTAAACTTTTAATACTTTAATTAAACAAAACTACTTTATAAATAACATTCAAAGAGAAGTAATTTGACTATTCAATTTACTTACAATCACATTTTCGGTCCTTTTGAAAGGTCCCAGTAAACCTGTTGCGTGCCGGGCGTATCTTTGTGTTCGAGCCCCCTCCGGGTGTTAAAGCCAACATGCTGAGGACTTTCAGCAGCATCCCAGTGGCTCGCATGTGCAAGGTGAGACGTGACATTAAAAGCTAAATTGCATTTGGCCTTTTTCAAAATTAACTTTTAAACCACTTTGCCTTTATTCTTTCAGGCTTATGTAATTTTTTGGTTTATCTAATGATAAATGTCTCCCTTTTTTTAAGGCTCCTAATGAACGTGCACGACTGTACTTCCTCCTGGCCTGGTTTCATGCCGTCATTCAGGAACGTCTCCGCTATGCGCCACTCGGGTGGTCCAAGAAGTATGAGTTTGGAGAGTCTGACCTGCGTTCTGCATGTGACACCGTCGACACCTGGCTGGATGACACCGCTAAGGTTCAAAACAAATTACATCTCATTTATAAGGGAAATGTACTGTTAGAGAAGTATGCATTTGGTTTATGCAGAACAAGAGAATTTTAGTGGTGGGTTTTATAAACACATTATCTAATGAAAATGAATGAACATCATATTACCCATCCGTGCAGTGAAACACACACATATAAAATTAATAGTGAAGTGAATTTCTAATAACACGGGGCCGAAAAGGCAAAATGAGACATTATGTTTAGGCTAGGCTTACAGAAATTTAGCTTGAATCTCCCAGTCTCAGTCCGGTCTCCAAATTATTTTTTATTTTCATTATATTCAGTCCGGCACCAAAAGCTTTTTCAAAATGGTTTACGGTTTGCGATTTAGTCACAGTCGGAGTTCCAACGGCTCTGCTCATCACATCAATCATATTGGGCAGCTTGTAGGGATGCTGGACAGCTGACCAAACACTTCAAATTTCCCGATATTCCAGGGTAACACCTAATCCAATCAGCAGAAACTCTTATCATATTTTCAAATATGAATAAATCCTTGAGGTCAACAAAAAGTGGAGCCAGACCCACAACACGCCACTTCACTCACTCCTTCATCGTATATCCAGCAACAAATGTTCTGTCAGGACAGGTGGGATCCCCGAACCCCGGCTTTTTGTTGAGAGCATTGGGAGACCATTTAATCAATTCCATTTTTTTTTTCTTGTTTCGAGGAGCAGTTGCTAAAATAGTCCTTGCAGACAAGACGATATCGAGAAGTCAAGCAGGGTTTTGATAAGTGAGGGAGAGAAAAATATGACCACCTTCCACGAGAGCAATAAGAGCGAGCGAAGGTCATGATATTTACACTGATTTTTCTCTTTATCGCAGGGTCGGCAGAACATCTCCCCTGATAAAATTCCATGGGCCGCACTGAAGACCCTGATGGCTCAGTCTATCTACGGGGGTCGCATCGATAATGAGTTTGACCAGCGTCTCCTCAACACCTTTTTGGAGCGCATCTTTACAACGACCAGCTTCGATAGCGAGTTCAAGCTGGCGCTTAAAGTGGACGGCCACAAGGACATCAAGATGCCGGATGGCATTCGGTCAGTGCAAAACAATATTTTCTGTATATACTGTATGCAAAAATATGTGTGTGTATGGATGAAAGATTTTTTTCCAACTCTGTAAGTCTGAGTCATTTATTATCTGTAAGATAAATCCCAAAACACATCTCTTCCACGAACACTTGATATAGAAAAAGGGGGTGAGGTTGAGTCACCAGGCGACCCTCACTAGAGTGAAGTGAAAAGAGTTGGAGTGTGTATTGTCTTAGCAATATACACATGACCTCTCTAACCCAGTAATTATAATTTGGTGAAGTATAATATAAATTGTATAAAATTAATATGAAAATAGGCCTAGTGGTTAGCACTCTAAGCACTAGGGTTTCCCGGTTCGAATCTCAATATGGGTGGAGTTTCCATGTTCTCCCCGCATGGGTTTCTCCGGTTCCCTCCTACAATCCAAAAACATGGATCAAGGTGAATTAAATTCTCCAAATTTCCCCATATAGTGTGTTTGTGTGAGTGTGTCCAGTGATGGATTGATGCCCTGTCCTGGGTGTATTTGCCCAGCGCCCGAAACGTTCTCCCCTGAATGGGCATAGGGAAACCCCCCCTTACCAAATAAATTTACTTTGTAGTTTTGCAAAATTCAGTGCGACATGAAAACACATCACTGCATGTAACAATATTGTGTATATTATATTAAACAAGTAAATATAGTAAATCCCAGAAGTCATACATGTAATATTTTAAGTCGTACAGTGATAAATCCTTATTATCAAATATATTTTTAAGCTGTTTATAATACAAATACATATTTATAATTACAACATATATTTTTTACATAAGCCGTTTTGTAGTGGTCTTACTCCATTTGGTTTCATAAATCTGACATGGATCACAATTGATATTTCAATGAATATTGTAGTGCGTTATTGGTGCCATTAAGTTGTTCCGTTATACCGTGCTGAATAATTTCATTTATTTATTTTTTTTGGTCCTCAGACGTGAGGAGTTCATTCATTGGGTGGAGCTGCTTCCAGATACACAGACTCCATCATGGCTGGGTTTGCCAAGTAATGCTGAAAAGGTTCTGCTAACTACTCAAGGTAGAGTCTTTTACATACCCCCTCCATTTGTATCTGTCTGTAAAGTTCTTACAGATTGCCATTCTGATTGCCATGGAGTCCTCTCTCCATTCTGATTGCCATGGAGACCTCTTTTACCTCGCTGTCTCATTTATTAATCATGAAATCTCTTTCAAGTGCTGTGCTCTAATGCATTTTGTCAGTATCCACAGGCTTTTAACCAGATCAGACAACTCTTTAATCAGCATTCACATCCTCGGTCTGCTCTGAGCTGAATACACTTTCTTGCATGTGGGTGGTCTGTGCCGGCTCATGCTGACTCACAGTGATGTTATAATTTCTTTAAACTATTTAGTTAAAATATGAAATTTGGTGGGTGCAGTGAAGGCTTAGATGAATAAGTATTTGTATTTGCATAATAGGTATGGATTATACCTCTTAATTTTTCCAACACATTTAGGCTGGGGATAATGTAGTCATCCTCCCAGGTACAAAAAAGTGTATGTGAGTGAGTAGGAAAATTTGTTTTGACCATTTTTATTTTTTTTTATTTACAGACTGTAGTACCATTTTGTTAGTCCCCTGTTGGTTCTCTGTATTCTATTAGTCAGGAGCATCACAGAACGGTTCTAATTTGGGGAGTGATAGCTCAGTGGTTATTGCATTGGGCTGTCAATCTGAAGGTTTGGGGTTTAAATCCCAGGTCCACTGAAGTTACCAGTATGGGTCCTTGAGCAAGGCCATTAACCCTCATTGCTCCAGGGATGTTGTGATTAACCCTGTGCTCACCTTGTAAGTCGCTTTGGATAAAAGCGTCTGCTAAATGACCAAATGTAATTTGGGTGGTGTATTGTTTGTCACTTCTGCAGGAGTTGGGTGGTGCAGGAGTGCTGCTGTAGTTTCATTTAAACACCTTAGTGACGCTACTGGGATAGGAACAATGCACCAACCAAATAATACCTGCTTTGTGTTGGTACTATTGGGCTCCTGAGAAAACTAACACCGTATGAACTGTAGTCTACAAACAGATGGACAACAGTCTGGAATTGTAGAACTACAAAGTCCATCTTTACAGTGAGTGGAACTGAGAACATGGACAAATAACTGCAAGATCTAGTTTGGGTGGTGGATTGTTTAGTGCAGTGACACTGATGCAGTGAGGGGGTTTTAGTGCAGCACTGCTGCTGTAGTTTTGTTTTAAAAACCTCAGTGACACTGCTGGGAGAGGAATAATGCACCAAGCAAATGATACCTGCTCTGTGGTGCTTCTATTGGCGTCCTGAGAATTAGAACAGAGTTAATGGGACGTACACGGTATGTACTGTAGAACACAAACAGATGAACTACAGCCTGGACACTACAAGGCTACAAGGACTACAAAGTCAATCTTTACAATAAGTTTAACTGAGACAATGGACAATAAGTGCAGGTCTAATTTGGGTTGTGGATTGTCAGTTCTGCAGTGACACTGATGCAGTGAGGGGGGGGGGGTTTCCATGTCACAGCTGGCATATGAATAATGCACCAACCAAATAATACCTGCTCTGTGGTGCTACTATTGGGGTCCTGACCATTAGAGACCTGCACAGAATAAAGGGGACGTAAACAGTATGTACTGTAGTCCACAAACAGATGGGGTTCAGTCTGGAATTGTAGAACTACAAAGTCCATCTTTGCAAAATTAACAATAAACCACCACCCAAATTAGACCTGCACTTATTGTCCATGTTCTCAGTTCCACTTACTACAAAGAAGGACTTTTTAGTTCTACAATTCCAGCCTGGTGTCAATGTGTTGGTCTCCTTAACTCTGTTCGCTAATTATCAGGTTCCCCGGATGGTGGAATGCTAATGGTCAGGATGTTTAAATAAAACTACCGCACCCCCTCACTGCATCGGTGCCACGTAAGAACTGGCAAACAATACACCACCTAAATTAGACCTGCACTCATTAACCATTTTATCAGTTTTACTAACTGTAGTGACACTGATGCGGTAAGGAGTGGGTTTAGTGCAGCTGTGCTGCTGTAGTTGTATTTAAACACCTCAGTGACACTGCTGGGATAGGAATAATGCACAGACCAAATAATACCTGCTCTGTGGTGCTACTATTGGGGTCCTGACCATAAGAGAACAGAGTAAAAGAGACTGACAACAGGCTGGAATTGTAGAACTACAAAGTGGAATAAAAAAGGGGTGTCAATTTTTGACTGGTACCATATAAATGTACGAAACAAAACTTTGAGCTCATATTTTACTATTATTTAATTTCTTTGCAAATTACCTAATTTGATGGAGCCACAAAAATACATTTAACTTTACATAAATTCTCAGACATTATATAGACAATCAATATTTCAATACTTAATAAGAATATTTGGTGTGTTGTCATCCACGAGCTGTGCTCAGATTACATCCACATGTGGGTGAGTGTGTTCAGTTAAGGGTAGGGATTTGCCCTGACCCTCCAGCAGCTGTATTTTGGTGCCATCATGTCAACTCATTTAAGCCATTCAATGCTTTGCAGAACCTTTCTAGCTTTTCGATGAGTTAACACGCTACCCATTATGCATGACCTTGTGATCATTCTGCTTGCTGGATAGATGCTTGTGCCACGTTTGTGTCTGTATTTGTTTCTTTTGAACACTTTAAACCCCTTATAATGCCTGTGTTTAAAGTGAAAGTAAGTGCAACTTTATTATCCACTATTAATTTATTATGCTTTTATTTTTTATTTATTTATTTTTGCTGGCTGGTTCTCCTCATTGCTGTTCCTGTCCACCTCCACCACCCTCTGTCATGGTCCCACGTACCTCCCTTGCCCTCCCCCAGGCACTGACATGATGGGTAAGCTGCTGAAAATGCAGATGCTGGAGGATGAGGACGACCTGGCCTATGAAACTGAGAAGAAGCAGCGTTCAGCCTCGTCTTCGGACACTCAGCCAGCGTGGATGAGGACGTTGCACACTACCGCTTGCAACTGGCTCCAACTGATCCCGCTGTCAGTTAGTCCCCTTAAACGCACTGTGGAGAACATCAAGGTGGGTTATAAGATACCAAAAAGCTTGCATCTTCAAAAGGTCTGGTATTCTAGTACCTAAATGTCATCAAATATGCTTATATTAAAGCAATAAGGTACGGGGCATGCATTATTGTGAATAAATCAGAGGTGTTATTAGGTGCCGTGACACCTCTTCCCATGATTGAAACACAATAATGCATAACCTTGAGTGCCTTATTGCTTTTATAAAATGGTTGTTACATATACACTATAATAAAACAAGGTTTGATCTATAAATATGATTACTGAAAGCCAAATCGCTAATAAATTGGTGTTCTGAGATTGTTGCTCTAGTCCGGTTTTTAAAGTGATCAGTTGATTGACTAGATTCCGGTTTGTCCAACATTTGAATACTGGTGGCAAAATTACATAACACAGTTTATTAAAAATAAATAAATAAATGTATTGTATATCATGCATTGATACAAATTTGATGGGGTCAGAGGTGTTGGATTGGCTGGACAAACACCTCAGCCAATCAGATTTAAGAACCGGAACTACCCTTTTTTATTTTTTTTTTGTATTCTTTTTTTCATTTTATTTTGTATGGGGTGAGTAAAAGTAAAATAAAATAACCAGCTTTGATTAGTGAAACTAACAGTATGCAGGTGTTCGACAGTTCGGGTTGGGGCAGCTGCCAATCCAGCGGGTACTCACTTACTCTCTCACACACTAAACCAGGGCCATTTAGAACATCCATTTTTACCTCAAATCCACATCCACATTTGGACTGGAATTGTACCAATGAGGAGAACATGCAAACTCCACCCAGTTCGGAAACTTGGATCCCTAGCGCTGCAAGTCAAACGTGCTAACCACCGTGCCTCCGGGCAAAGCATATGTGTTCTTTGAGCCCTCAAGTCTTTTACTAGATGAAATCAGATGACTATGATGGCACTGTTGAGATGAACAGATATTGAACACCAGTTGTTAGATAGGACACACTAGGTCAGAGGTCACTAATAGGCTGTCCAGGCCCAAACCAGAAAACTATTTAAATTTTTACTGTTTATTGTAAGTTGCGGAACTTTTCTTGTATTTTCGGTGCAGCTTTGCCATGCAGTAAACTTGCAGACCAGTTAAATGTGTAGTGAGGTCAACGAAGGCGCTCCTTAGCCAATGTGCAGGTGAGGCACTAAGAGAGAAGCAATGGTTAGAGGGGAAATTGAGCCAAAGAAAGGCGTACTCTGAAGAAGAAAAAAAAAAGTCAAATGCAAAAACCAAGAGAAAATATATTTCAACGATATTTGGAATTTGTTTCGTCTTTCGGTTGTTAAAATAAACTACGAGGCTACGTCAGAATACAGAATATGGTATTAAATCATAACAAAAGTTAGAATTTGACTGTCTGGACCTCAGCCTGACAATAATTGGACCTTACCGAATTCTGCTTAAATACCTCTGCACTACGGTAACCCATGTACATATGACAATATAACAGCCAACATGCCTGAACTATGGTCAACATCTTTAACCAACCCAGACGAGCAACAATAATGGTAACAAGCAAAATATTAAAACATTATTTTGTAAAAAATCTCCCCTATATGTGTTAAATTATTTTATCCTAAATTAATTCTGCCTGTGAAGTATACAATTTAATAGAAAATGGGCAATTTATCCATAGAAAACTAAATTGATTAATTACCACTTAGTAGTTAATTGATTTTTCTTTTGTTGTTGTTTTTTTAATTGATGGGGGTTGGGGTTCGTCATGGCCATCTAGGGGAGAAAGCTTTGGGCGCTGGGCAAATACACCCAGGACAGGGCGCCAGTCTATCGCTGGGCACACACTCACTCACACAGACACACTCTATATGGGGCAATTTGGAAAATTCAACTGACCTTGCATCCATGTTTTTGGACTGTGGAAACCGGCGAACCCGGAGGAAACCCGCACAGACACGGGGAGAACATATAACATGGCCCATGTTGAACAATTGTTTCAGCTTAATCGGATGATGGTAGGTAAGTGAAATAGCATTTTCAAACGTTTTATAAGACACACAGACAAATAAAATAAATTAATAAAAACACATTAAAATATCAAGTTTATAGATGGTAACAGAAATGAATGGAATAAATAATGCCATGAAAAGAACGTACCAGGATAAACATGCTATTAAAACCCCAAATAAATGAAGGTTGTTCTTTTTGAATCCATAGGATCCTCTGTTCCGCTTCTTTGAGCGCGAGGTGAAGATGGGTGCACGGATGTTGCAAGACGTGCGTCAGGACCTTTCCGATGTTGTGCATGTGTGTGAGGGCAAGAAGAAGCAGACCAATGACCTGAGAACATTAATCAATGACCTGGTCAAGGGTAAGTTTTAGAATCAATACAATTTAGAATGTTACAAACATTTACACTCACCAGCCACTTAATTAGGTACACCTGTTCAATTGCTTGTTAACGCGAATGGCTCACCTGTTCAATTGCATGACTGCAAGTTGATGCATATAGGCTTTAAGTGACTTTAATGGCATTTGGGGTTATTATTAACCTTAACGGTTGCAAAATAAATAGTTTGAATCGTGGCTCTGCTGTTTCCTAAAGCGCATAACGGGGTGGTTTTGGGACAGGGTCTCCTCTGCCATAAATCTGGAGATGCAGCACTGTACTAAAACATCACGTTACATTAACTGATATTACAGATTCTTTCAGTGTAATTGCTGATGCTGCTTCTAAAGGACCGCCTCCCAAAATGTCTTTTTTTTAATTAACTTTTTGTTAAAAATCATATGCTCTAAAACAAGATTTATTTATTTATTTATATTTTATATATATATATATATATATATATATATGAGAGAGAGAGAGATACTGTAGATAGAGAGATAGATGGGTATATACAGTATAGATAAGTCGTCTTGATCATGGGGAGTTTTAAAAAACACATCCTCTTTGGACTTCTGTATCTAAAAGTGGTGAGTCCTTAACGTTTGCCAGGGGTTGTAAACCATCCTCCCGTTCTGCAGGCATCCTGCCCCGTAGCTGGTGTCGTTACACGGTCCCTGCCTCGATGACTGTGATTCAGTGGGTGGCTGACTTCAGCGAACGCATTAAACAACTGCAGCAAATCTCTCAGGGAGCATCTACAGGGGGAGCTAAAGAGCTGAAGGTGAGTTTCTGGAAAATAACCCTGATTTTATCAGTTTCATTTGAAGGATCAGCATCCTCTTTCCCTATACTTACAATAAGTTGTAAATGCTCAAGTAAAAGTGCTTTATCTCTCCTGCAATACTGTATTATTTTCACATTTCAAGCCCAAATCCAAAATTAGGCAAAACCACAAATGAAAGTTTTAATGTGGGCCGTAAAATAGGCTTAAATAGTTTTTTTTTAATGCAGGTTTGAAGTCATTAAAACGTGGTAGCTCAGTGGTTAGGGTGTTGAGCTATCAATCTGAGGGTTGGGGTTCGAATCCCAGGTCCACTGAAGTTACCAATGTGGGTCCTTCAGCAAGACCCTTAACCCTAATTGCTCCAGGGTTGTTGTGATTTACTCTGTGCTCACCTTGTAAGTCGCTTTAGATAAAAGCGTCTGCTAAATGTCCTAATGTAATCTAATGTGATTTGGAAATTCTGTGTCAAACATGAGACAAACATTTTAACAAACATGTACATGGAAACTTAATCAACTCTATTTAGTGTGCAAAATTAAGCACCTAGCCATTCATTTTGAAGCATTTGATAAACATCTGATTTGGAAATATGGAATAATATTGAAGTATATGCAAATACAAGTCCACTGGCTTCCTGTTAAATATAAAATACATTTCAAAATCCTCCTCTTCACATTCAAGGTCAAATTCTTGCCCCATCATATGTCAAATGTTTTGAATATCACATCTTCCTCCCGTCCGCTCAGATCCTCCTCTTTTACTCACCTCTCCATGACTCCTACTCATGTGAGTACTATGAGGAGCAGAGCTTTCAGTCGCTCTGCTCCCAAACTCAGGAACTCCCTCCCACCAGACATCCATAACATTGATGCTCTTCCTCTTATTAAATCTAGACTCAAAACTCACCTTTTTAAAATAGCCTGTCCCTCATGATCACCACTCTGACTCACTGTGGTATGCTTTGTGTCCTTTAGTATGTTTTGTTTTATTTATTCTTGTTCTGTAACGTAACCTTGAGTGTTGTAGGACGTTCTTATAAATGAAATGTTTTATTATTACTTTTGTAAATACTTTAATAAGGATCTGAGCTTTTATCACAGTTTTAAATACTCTATTATTTTGCACATAACTGTATAAGGTCAGAATAAAATTAGAGCTGCATTTTGGACAATGTCGGTTGTAGTTCATTTTATGCAGGCCAGTCAAGCTGTTCCAAACCATGCCTTTATGGACCTTGCTTACATAGACACACATGTTGCAGCAGGAAAAGGCACTTTTGCCAAACCGATCCCACCCAGTCGTGAAAATATAATAAAATTGTGCCATCATTCGTTTTTGTCATCTGTAGAACATTCACGTGACTTTGGGAAGCCTATTTGTTCCCGAGGCCTACATTACGGCCACGCGGCAGTATGTGGCCCAGGCTAACAGCTGGTCTTTGGAAGAGCTTGCTCTGGAGGTCAATGTCACAACTGTGCAGGGAGCGACGCTGGACGCATGCAGCTTCGGCATTAAGGGTGAGTACAGACATCATCCTACAGCTTTTATTAAAACCAATAAGATTTGTTGTTCACAAATTTATTGACTTTTAACTGACGCAATAACCTTTTAAGTGGTATTTGTTTTAAGGGAAAGAAAGTTTCCCATGGGAAGGTACCACATGAACGCCCTCTGAAGTTTTAATCATAGACATTTGTGTTATGTACTATTTAAAAAGGTCATCAATAACCTATTAAATAATTAACATACAATTTGTTAATTTAATATGAACATTTACAATAATGGATGTTATTTTGCTCATATGTGCTCAAAACCAAAAAAACGAAAGCTTAACAAGTCAGAAAATCAACTCTTGTTTTTGACTATATATTATTGTATACATTATATATTTTGAATATATTCTTTTTTTAAGAAATATTAATTGGATAATTATACTTGATAAATTCTTATTCTGTATTCATTTTTCATATTTTTTGACCTACGGTTTTTTGTATGGTAATATTTTAATGTTTTTATATATATATTTATTTATTTATTTATTTTAAATCATAACGGTTATAACTTCCCATACAAAATACATCAACGTGACCCTAGTCCTCTGCGTCAAGAATGAGATCTTGCCTCAAGTAGAGGAGATTAAGTATCTTGAGGTCTTGGTTTTAGGTTCACGAGTGATGGTAAGATAGAGCGAGAGATTGACGGGTGTATTGGTGCGGGGTCAGCAGTGATGCAGACTCTATACCGTTCTGTTGTGATGAAAAAGGAGCAAAGCCATGAGGCAAGGCTCTCAATTTACATTCCTACCCTCACCAATGGTCATAAGATTCGAGTAATGTCCAAAAGAAGACAAGCAGCCAAAATGTGTTTTCTCCACAGGGTGTCTGGGTTCTCCCTTAGAGATAGCGTGAAAAGCTTGGTCATCTGTGAAAGACTCGGAGTAGAGCCGCCACTCCTCCATTTGTAAAGGAGCCAGTCGAAGTGGTTCAAGCATCTGGTAAGGATGCCTCCACAGGTCCCGCTGGGAGGAGACCCCAGGAAAGACCCAGGACAATGCCTTGGGGTTCCCCCAGTTGAGTTGGGGAGAGGGATGTCTGTAATTAAACAGAATATGATGGATGGATGGTGTCCCAAGTCTCGTTCACTTCGCCAAGGAGCTAATTCTCACTCTGTGGTGTTCACCACTGCAAAATGGTGGAACGTTCTTCCCAACTCTGTCCGTAAGGCAGAATCACTAAACAGTTTTAAGAAACTACTGAAGACTACTGAACAAATACCTGTTGTAGAAAAAAAAGGGGGGGGGGGGCGCCGCAGCATCGAATAACAATCAGGTTTGATGAATTTACAGTATAGTTGGTTTTCTCCATAACTTCTGACTTGTAATGTTCTCATTTGTAAGTCGCTTTGGATAAAAGCATCTGCTAAATGTATATGTAAGTCTGGTGCACGAGTTTCTCTGAGAAACCTACCTCCCAAAGTGTGCATTGAAAGCATCATCAATCCCACTTGTTTTTTGCAGGATTGAAACTGCAGGGAGCCATTTGCACCAACAACAAACTCTCACTGTCCACCACCATTTCCACCGAACTGCCACTCACACAGCTGCGTTGGGTGAAGCAGAGCAACATGGAGAAGAGAAACATGGTCAGTAAGCACCCTGAGTCATAAAGCGAGTTGAATATATACTATGGCATAACCAGATCCATAACTGCCTGTTTCACTTTGCCTCCAGGTCACGTTACCAGTTTATCTGAACTTTACGCGTACAGATCTCATCTTCACTGTGGACTTTGACATTGCCACCAAGGAGGACCCACACAATTTCTATGAGCGTGGCGTGGCTATTCTGTGCACAGAGTAGATTCAGCTTAATTAGATGAAAAGTCAAAGTACAAGTCTGCACTTAAACATGTTCTGCTTTGTAGCTTACCTATAAATTCTGTGTCTGTCTTTATCTTGCAGAACTTTTAATGGTTCATGCTGAAAGATTAGAGTTATAAAGGTGTTAGTAAGTAGACTTTGCCCTGAAGGTGTGGCATGGAAAGGTAAAGTGAGGTTTTTAAAAGATGGAAACTGTATGGGTTTTAAGATGGTAAAATGAAAGTTAAGTGATTAAAGCTTTGCATGTCCAGTAATACGCGCAGTGTGCTTTACTGAAAGTTTCGAATTCTATAATCCAAAAATGCTTGCTTGACGGTCACAAAATGTCCAAAAATGCAATATTAAAGTAGCTGGAGGTGGACAAGTTTCTTAAATGTCTTCTAAAGATGAATTCTGGTTTCACAACAGCTTGCACTCACTTAATAGAAATTTATAAATAAATGTAAAACAATTAATCAAACTAACGTCAGGATTCTGATTGGCTGTATGAATTGTCATTAAAATCATCATACCTGTAATAGTTGATGACAACCGATATCAATAAGACTTTGAAATATTTTGATGGGTTTGGTTTAAAAAGTTGAAATTTCTGGCCCAAGCCCAGAGTATTGCACACATGCAAAATATATGAATTAAGTTCTCACAAAGAACATTTCTCACAAGAAGGACATTAACAGTCACTCACCCGTCTGTCTGTTAGTGAGTAACGCATTGCTGAGGTCATTCCTATGTAAGCTTTAACTATAAAGCAAGTTTTAAAATAAACAAGCATGATCTGTACCACTTTTGCGCGAAGTAATGTTTTTCTTTATTATGAAATGTACATTTTATTTACAAAGTGCTTGGTCTGAGCTTTTTGTAACCCACAAAATTCATGAGATGCTCGTAACCAAGATTACTCCAACAGGTGACGTTATCTCAGAGAAACTGATTTGCCCGTTCCTAAACTTTAAGGCTGCCATTACAGGGGGGGGGGTAGAAAACGGGTGGAGCTTTTTTTGGATTTTCTAAATCCAAAATAATGTAGATGCCCCTATGGATGGAGCTTTTATTTTTCTGGTACAAACGCAGCGCCGTGTCAAACTGGGTCCTTCAGCCTCCCTGGTTCATCAGAAGTTCACCATTGTTACAGTCTTAGTTCCTCTTTGCAGGAGCTGTGAAACCAATTACAAGTGTCTTTTAGAATCAGTGCTTTATCCTCATAATATGACACCAATGAAAACACTCCCATTTTCCTCAAACACAAAAATTACTTTAAAGTGTGCTGACTGGCCCGGTTTTAATAGACTCATGTTTAGCCAGTCAGTGACCTATAATTAAAAAATTAATTCATTCATCATCTTCTGCTTTATCCTGTATTAGGGTCACGGTGGGGTTCCCATGCCCATCCAGGGGAGAACGTCTCGGGCACTGGGCAGATACACCCAGGACAGGGTGCCAACCTATCGCTGGGCACATGCTCATTCACTCACACAAGCACACTCTACATGGGGCAATTTTTGGAGAACTCAATTGACTTGATCCATGTTTTTGGACTGTGGGAGGAAACCGGAGAACCCGGAGGAAACCCATGCAGACACAGGGAGAACATGGAAACTGCACCCAGATGGGGATTCAAACTGGGAATCACTAGCGCTGAGAGGCGAACGTGCTAACCACTAAGCCACCGTGCTGCTCTTATTAAAAAATGAACTTAAATAATACTTGTAACACCAATTTCTGCTCAGTATTCAGCCATTTTAAGATGGTTTTGATTACCTCATAATGCCATCGTTCATCTGACAAATACACGGCTTCTTCTTAATACGTTCCTCAGCATCACCCAGGAGGAGGAGGAATTTTCGTTTTGAATGCACACAAGTGGAAGCACTCCCAAAGAACACATCTGAATGCCTCAGTGGTGCAGAGGTGGTAAACCCATTTGGGTGGGGCTTGAAGTCAGGTTTGCTGATTTTGCACATTTCTACGTTGGTGCCGCCTCTTACCCCATGATGCGATGAATCCCTCACATTTAATTCCGAGTCGCTCAATGACCTCATCTGAACGTCTGAGTAATAGAATAACGCTGTGCCGTCACTTGACGCTGTTTTACTCACTTCTTGAATGAGGGATTGTACATTGAGAGTTACTCGGCCACCTCTGACCTTTGCCTGGAAGCTTCTGCGCTTTTGTCGTTTTAGGATATCAGCAGAGGAAGCAGAATCTTCTGAGCTGCCGTCATACGGATCCAGAGACTGCAACATTAACGGTTTAGGAATTCCACACAGTAGCAATGCTGTTTATTATTAATGAAAGGTGTTAAGACTTTTGTCTAATCTTAAGTCTTACTTACTTGTGGGTAATGGCGTCCAAATGCTTTATGAGGAAGACCAGCTCTCTTGTAACCGGTGCTAAACTGAAAAGACTAAGAGGGACTACATTACTGTGTCTTCTTAAACAAATGAATAACTTTTTGAACATCCTTTTGAGTGACTAATGTGCATAAATCTCTTAAAGTAAAAATGTAATCATATTCAGTTCATATCGTGGCCAGGGGAAAACGTTTCAGGGCACCAATTTATTACTGGGTACACCCACTTACACACTATTTGGGGCAATTTAGAGCTTTCAAGTTACCTTGAATCCATGATTTTGGACTCTTGGAGGAAACCCAAGTGGATGGAATAAAAACATGGAAACTCCAGCCAGATTGTGAGTCGAACCTGGATCCCCAGTGCCGAGAGGTAAACATGCTAACCACTAAGCAACTGTGCTGCCCACTCATAATCCATCCATCCATTATCTTCCGCTTCATCCTATATCAGGGTCCCCCATGCCCATCCAGGGGAGAATGTTTCGGGCGCTGGGCAGATACACATCCATCGCTGGACACACACTCACACAGACACATACACACTCTATATGGGGCAATTTGGAGAATTCAATCGACCTTGATCCATGTTTTTGGACTGTGGGAGGAAACCCACGCGGACACGGGGAGAACATGGAAACTCTAGATGGGGATTCGAACCGGGAATCCCTAGTGTTGAGAGGCAAATGTGCTAACCACCAAGTCACTCATAATATAGATATATAAAATATTAGAAATTATTAAAAGGCAGCAACTATCCAGACCGGAAACAAAGCAAACTGTATGTATACATAATGCATAATCAACATTAAAACTTTGTGATATTCTCAAGTTAGAATCAACTAATTGCCACTGAAGTGTATAAACTTAGCGGTATTTAAACAAAATTACACAATAAAAATTTCTGTGGTCTAACTATTACAGTCACCCTGTATGCTGTAGGGTTGTTTGCTGTTTTTTCCACATTAATTAGAATCACTACTATGGAGACAATTCACACACAATGAAATCAAATAGTCAGCTAGGGTGTGGGGCAATCACTTTTGAATGTTGTGGGTTCAAATCCCAGGTCCACAGAAGTTACCTGTGTGGGTCCTTGAACAAGGACCTTAACCATAATTGCTCCAGGAATGCTGTGGCCAACCCTGTGCTCACTTTGTAAGTCACTTTAAAAAAGTGTCTGCTAAATGACCAAACAGTAAATGTAGCTTAAATGGAAAATGCAGTGGCTAGTGACTATAAGATTAAGCATACAGACATACAATATGAAATCATTTACTTTTGGTCATTTAGCAGGGTGAGCACAGGGTTAATCACAGCATTGCTCAAGGACCCACATTGGTAACTTAAGTGGACCTGGGATTTGAACCCACAACCTTCTGATAGCCCAACATCCTAACCACTGAGCTACCACACCCACATCTAATTAACTAATGGACTGTAAGGTAGTGTAGGAGCATATTTCGGGTGGCTTTAATGAGTATACACTTAAGATTAGTATTACTTTGGTTGACAAACCACCACAGATTTGTGTTATGTTTGTGGTTACTTTTATAATGCACTGTCCATTTCTAATTTCCTGGAGGTGTGGTCAGCTCTTCATCCATGGCTCTGCTGAAGCACTGCAGCTACGACAATTACCGGATCGGTCTGGCGGTCCTGCAGGACGCCCTCAATTGACTTATATAGTTTTCCAATAGTTAAATACGGGTCACCTGATCATCACACATTAGTGTCCTACACTGTTGATGCTGCCCGGCCGCTCCAGGAGGACAAGTCCACCACTGAGCCTCTTCGGCTTGCTCTATGGGGGTTCATAGGCTTATAACACTGTAAAGCTGCTTTGTGACAATGCACTATTTTAAGAAAACATTACATTTAGCAGACACTTTTATCCAAAGCAAATTACAATTAAGCCTTATGGTTTTGGTCAGAGCACAGGGTTGGCCACAGCATCCCTGAAGCAATGAGGCTTTAGGGGCCTTGCTCAAGGACCCACACTGGTAACTTCAGATAGGGTGACCAGATGTCCCGCTTTGGGCGGGACAGGCACGCAATTTCGTTACTTTTCCTGCGTCCCGCAAATTTCGACGTGGTCCCGCATTGTTATTGAAAGTCAGGCTCCAGTTTTGAAATGTGTTTTATAATCTGCCATTGCCCGGCTGTGTTGTCTGTTATCTGGGGACAGGCGGGCTGTTTGAATGTCAACCAGTCGGGAACGCGGATGCATGTTAAGGTCGTGCCAACCAACACAATGCAAATCAGGTCAGAACATCAGCAGCATTAGTAACTACAGGAAAGCGCATTACAGAACTTTGTTCTGTTTAATTGTACACAGTTGGGTTTTTTAATTTGAGAAGCACTGTGAAATAGAATGACATGCTAAACATAGTAAGCTCCATACTGTTTTCTTACTGTTAGATAAAAGGTACATTTAATAAGATATACAAATTATATATACATATTTATTTAATTTTTTTTCCCCCCATTCATTATCTTCCGCTTTATCCTCCATTAGGGTCGCGGTGGGGTTCCCCATGCCTATCCAGGGGAGAACGTTTCGGGCTTGGCAGATACACCCAGGACAGGGTGCCAATCTATCACTGGGCACACAGACACGCACACACTCTATATGGGGCAATTTGGAGAACTCAATTGACTTGATCCAAGTTTTTGGACTTTGGGAGGAAACCGGAAAAACCCGGAAACCCAGAGAAACCACGCAGACATGGGGAGAACATGGAAACTCCACCCAGATGTGTGTGTGTGTGTGTGTATATATATATATATATATATATATATATATATATATATATATATATATATATATATACACACACACACACACACACACACACATATACATACTGTATACACACACTAGACATTTTTATTTATCAGAGATTTTTTAAATTTATTTATTTTAGACTACCTTGATGCATTGGTGTCCCATATTGTCCCACATCTTGTAAATTGGAATCTGGTCACCCTAACTTAAATGGACCTGGGAATTGAACCCACAACCTTCAGATTGATAACCCAATACCCTAACCACTGAGCTACCACGCCCTAAAAACAAAATAAATAAAAGCACCATGTAAATATATTACTTGAACAGACATTAGGAAATACAGCTACCTTACTGCTGTTATCTGACCATCTTGGGCTGGCGTCTGACTCCGAGTCTGAACTTGAATCCATTTTACACAGTTCCTGTAATTAAACGAGGAAACAAACGTCAAACCAACACCAAAAATGCCGCTTTAAAGCACGAAATGCCCCCCGAAAGTACGGACAACCACGACAGAGGACGCAGTGTAAATACCATGTATTTGAAAGCCAGTCTGTCGACGGCGTCCGGCCCTTTCTGTGCACATGTTTGCTCCCGAGCCCCTGTGAGAGCAGAATGGACATAATTACTACAAATGTGACGCGAATAAACTCCCACTCGACATGAATTCGACTACAAACTACGAACAGAACATGGAGGTTGTTGGAGGGCGTGCTATACCTTTTGCCCAAGCTCGGCGTCGGCGTGTGTTTTCACTCGGCATTGCTGCTCACGGACCGACCGTTAAAGCACTTAATTGCTGCCGGTGGTTTGAGCTTTCTGAAGGCAGGAGGCTGATTTAATCATTTCATTAAACGCTTATTGGCGTCTCTTCTCCACCCAGTCAATCTCCAACCAACGAGGGATTTCATTGTGTCACATTCATTCGGACTAAACCCTCTCATTTCCCTTTAAAGTAGCTTTATTATCATGCCTGTGTGTTCAATACGGTACTTACAACAGACCACATAATGATACACATAATTATTAAACTAATAATAATAAGCAAATGAAAAAAATGCCATGAAAATATCAACAGTTGCTATATTAGGATCTGTCCCTGCTTCGTATCTCTGACAATTCCTATTGTCCTATTTTCCTATTATTCCTATCATTGCATAGCAATGTCTATTATTAACGCCCCTATATCAGCTGTTTGTCTGTGGGTCTGGTAAAAAGTTTGTAAATGCTATTTCACACACTTATCTTAATCTGATGAAATCAATTAAAATATTACCAATTAATTAACTATTCATTCATTCATTATCTCCCGCTTTATCCTCTAGGGTCGCAGTTGGGTTCCTCATACCCATCCAGGGGAGAACGTCTCGGGCGAAGGGCAGATAGACCCAGGACAGGGCGCCAATCCATCGCTGGGCACACACTCACTCACACAAACACACTCTATATGGGGCAATTTTTGAGAATTCAGTTGACTTCATCCATGTTTTTGGACTGTGGGAGGAAACCGGAGAAAACCGGAGGAAACCCACGCAGACACGGGGAGAACATGGAAACTCCACCAGATGGGGATTCGAACTGGGAATAGCGCTAAGAGGCGAACATGCTAACCACTAAGCCACCGTGCCGCCCATTTATTAACTAATTAGTGGTAAAAAATATATATATATATATATTTTAAATTATTCATTTTGTTTTCTATGGATACATTTTCGCTTTCTACTAAATTTTATACTTCAAAAGCAGAATTTTTAGCAGGATAGTGTTTTTTGAAAAAGAAAAATTATATATATATATATATATATATATATATATATATATATATATATATATATATATATATATATATATATATATATATATATATATTGCTTGTTGTTGCACAAGTTTAATGACCTATGTACCTGTGACTTAACGTATCCTGGTAGCCGCATTTGGCAAATAAAGGTTGCGTCCCGCGATTTATAACAGACCATATAATATTACAAATAATTATTAAACTAATAATAATAAGGAAATGAGAACATACCATGAAAATATCAAGAAATGCTATATTAGGATCTGTCCCTGCTTCGTATCCCTGAGTTTACTTTGAATTTAAATATATTTAGCGAGAATATCAATGTCTTTTATTAGCACCCCTATATTAGCTTCAGCTTCATCTGTTTGCGTCTGGTAAAAAGTTTGCAAATGCTATTTCACCCACTTCCTGTTGTCCGATTAAGCTGAAACTTTGCACAATTATGTCACATGAACAATGAATCGATTAAAAAAATTACCAATGAATTAACTAATTAGTGGTAATTAATTCATTTTGTTTTTTATGGATAAATTGCCTGTTTTCTACTAAATTTTATATTTCACAAGCAGAATAGTTTGCAGGATAGTTAAGGATAAAGTCATTTTACATGACATAGGGGTGGTTTTTAATTTTTACATACATGTACCTGTGACTTTGTGTAAACGTATCCTGGTAGCCGCATTTGGTAAATAAAGCGATTTGTTTCATTCATTCATTCATTCATTCATTCATTATCTCCCGCTTTATCCTCTATTGGGGTCGCGATGGGGTTCCCAATGCCCATCCAGGGGAGAACGTCTTGGGCGCTGGGCAGATAGAGCCTGGACAGGGCGCCAATCCATCGCTGGGCACACACTCACTCACACAGACACACTCTATATGGGGCAATTTTTGAGAATTCAATTGACTTGATCCATGTTTTTGGACTGTGGAAGGAAAGCGGAGAACCCGGAGGAAACCCACGCAGACATGGGGAGAACATGGAAACTTCACCCAGATGGGGATTCGAACCAGGAATCCCTAGCGCTGAGAGGCGAACGTGCTAACCACTAAGCCACTGTGCCACTCGATTTGTTTCATATTTTCATAAATGTCCCATAAACATGTCTGTTATGCAACATCTTCACCAAATCGAATAATATTTAATATTTGTTAGTGATTAAAAGCTCCCCCCGCTCCTCCGCTTCTCCAAACACACACACACACACACACACACACACACACACACACACACACACACACACATATATCCTACATTACAAAATTTTATTGTGTATGTTGTATCAAATTGTTCATATTTGTCAGGAATGCAGTGTTCAGTTATCATTACATAAATGCGATTATTAATATGGTTTATTTGTTTTAATGACTTGACTTCCCTTCAGTCAATCAGTCTGTTAAACTAATAAACATGTCTGTTATGCAACATTGACACTAAATCGAACAATAATGATTAAAAGCTCCCCCTCCTCTTCCCAAACACAGATATAACATCTGACAAATGGATTCTATGACCATAGAGGGCGCTGTTGTCCATTTAAACCCCAAAATCACACACACACATATATATATTTCCTACATCACAAAATTGTATTGTGTATTTTGTATCAAAATGTTCATATTTGTGAGGAAACAAATAAGCTGAAAGTTTGACTGAATGCTTTCTTGATCAACCCTTAACTTACAACACGACCAACAAAATAAATCACAGCACTGCTGCAGACACCCTGCCTTACTGCGCTTAATGTTCATTTTTTATTCAAATTTTTTATTCTAATAATCTAATAATATAAATCTGACTAATAGAGCATCTGTAAAAACTGTAATTTTTCCCTGGGGATTAATAAACTTCTGATGTTTTTCATAGGAGACTGGCCCATGGTGCTCATGGCCCAGAGGAGCAGTGATGGGCCCTTAATTTTATTTTTGAAAGGTGGCAACCCTAAGTAACCAGTGACTTTGTGTATCTTTTAATTGTCCAGTTGCGTTCCGATTAAAAACTTGCCCAGCTCTGCTTCTTCAAACACAGGTAGAACACTATATTCTGTGACCTTTGCGCTGTTGTCAATTTAGACCCCAAAATTACATTTGTTAAGAAAAATGTTTTTTTACTTATGCACTTAAATTTAACTTAATGTTTAAATTCTTCACACAAACAGATTTCATTTACAATTTAATGAACTGCACTTTATAAGAAAATGTGTGATTGCTTTCTTGATCAGCCCTTAACATACAACATAGCCCACAAAATAAATCACAGCACTTCTGCGGACACTCTGCCCCATAGGAGACGGGCCTATGGTTGTCATGACCCAGATGATCTGTGGTGCGCATCCCTTATTTGAATTTCTAAAAGGTGGCAACCCTAATTTGTTCAGTACCAGACACAGCATTTATTTTCCATATGCAACACGATTTAGAACCCAAATATGCATTTGTTAAGAAAAATATTTATTCTTTTCTATATAAATACAGTTCTTACATCACAACATTGCATTGTGTATTTTGTGTCAACATGTTCATATTTTTGAGAAATACAGTGTTCAGTAATCATTACATAAATGCAATTATTAATGTGGTTTAACTGTTTGGATGACCTGACTTCATAAGACAAATTCTATTATTACATAAGAAAAATAACAATTTTTCATCGCAACAATTACTTATGCACTTAAAGTTACACCAAGTTCTGCACACAAACAGGTTTCATTTATTATGAACTGCAACTTTATAAGAAAATGTGTTTATTGGTAATAAAGCATTTTAAGCTGTAAGTAGGACTGATTGCTTTTTTTGTTTAGCCCTTAACTTACAACACAGCCCACAAAATAAATCACAGCACTGCTGCGGACACTCTGCCCCATACGAGACGGGCCTATGGTGGTCATGACCCAGATGATCTGTGGTGCGCATCCATTATTTGCATTTCTAAAAGGTGGCAACCCTAATTTGTTCAGTACCAGACACAGCATTTATTTGCAATATGCAGTATGATTTAGACCCCAAATACACATTTGTTAAGAAAAAGTTTCATTCTTTGCTATATAAATACATTTCTTACATCACAAAATTGCATTGTGTATTTTGTGTCAACATGTTCATATTTTTGAGGAATACAGTGTTCAGAAATCATTACATAAATGCAATTATTAATGTGGTTTAGATGTTCAGATGACCTGACTCAGTCATAAGACAGATTCTGTTATTACATAAGAAAAATAACAACTTGTCATTGCAAAAATTGGTTATGCACTTAAAGTTACACTAAGTTCTCCACACAAACAGGTTAATGAACTGCAACTTTGTAAGAAAATGTGTTTATTAGTAATAAAGCATTTTAAGCTGTAAGTAGGAGTGATTGCTTTCTTGATCAGCCCTTAACTTACAACACGGCCCACAAAATAAATCACAGCACTGCTGCGGACACTCTGCCGCATAGGAAACGGGTCCATGACCCAGATGATCTGTGGTGCGCATCCATTATTTGCATTTCTAAAAGGTGGCAACCCTCATTTGTTCAGTACCAGACACAGCATTTATTTGCCATATGCAGTGTGATTAGACACCAAAATCACATTTGTTAAGAAAAAGATTTTTTCTTTACTATTTTCTTACATCACAAAATTTTGTGTCAACATGTTCATATTTTTGAGGAATATAGTGTTCAGTAATCATTACATAACTGCAATTATTAATGTGGTTTAACAGTTCGGATGACCTGACTTCCCTTCAGTCATAAGACAGATTCTGTTATTAAATAAGAAAAATAACAATTTGTTACACCAAGTTCTGCACACGAAGAGATTTAATTTATTATGAACTGCAACTTTGTAAGAAAATGTTTATTGGTAATAAAGCATATTAAGCTGTAAGTAGGACTGATTGCTTTCTTGATCAGCCCTTAACTTACAATACCCATCCATCCATTATCTTCCGTTTTATCCTCTATTAGGGTCGGGGGGGGGGGGGGGGTTTCCCCCCCCCCCCCCCCCCCCCCCCCCCCCCCCCCCCCCCCCCCCCCCCCCCCCCCCCCCCCCCCCCCCCCCCCCCCCCCCCCCCCCCCCCCCCCCCCCCCCCCCCCCAGATTGGGATTCGAACCAGGAATCCCTAACGCTGAGAGGTGAACGTGCTAACCACTAAGCCACCGTGCCGCCCTAATTTACAACACGGCCCACAACATAAATCATAACACAGCTGCCCCATTGGAGACGGGCCCATGGTGATCATGACTCAAGAGACTTATTTGCATTTCGAAAAGTCTATTAGTCATATTTCCATGTTCTCCCCGTGTCCGCGTGGGTTTCCTCCGGGTTCACCGGTTTCCTCCCACAGTCCAAAAACATGAATCAAGTGAATTGAGTTCTTCAAATTGCCCCATATAGAGTGTGTCTGTGTGAGTGAGTGAGTGAGTGTCCTGTTCTGGTTGTATCTGCCCAGCACCCGAAACGTTCTCCCCTGAATGGGCATGGGGAACCCCTCCGCGACCCTAATAGAGGATAAAGCGGAAGATAATGGATGGATATCAGTCACTAAACCACGTTCTAGATCCACCTCTCTGAGTCGGTCGACATTGTTGGAACTTCACTGCGCATGAGCAGCGCGTAAGATCCGGGCTCAGGAAAGGATGAATGCAAATTTCAAAGATGGCGGCGGAGGGAGGAGGGAAGGAGATGAACGAAATTAAAACTCAGTTCACCACTCGAGAAGGCGCCTATAAACTCCTCACGCACTCCGAATACAGCCGGCCCAACCGGGTGCCCTTCAATTCGCAAGGTTCAAACCCCGTCAAAGTGTCCTTCGTCAACGTCAACGACCAGTCCGGGAACGGCGACAGGATCTGCTTCAATGTGGGCCGGGAGCTCTACTTCTACATCTATAAAAGCGTCAGGAAGGTAAACACGGCTCGGCGCATTGCTCACCAGACTTTGCCTCATGGCGGTGGCTTTTTCGTGACTGTATCGTTGGATATTTTTTATTGTTTGCTAGCTCGTTAGCCTGTTCCAACGCTACTGTTATGATTCTGGAAGTTGCCGTTTCCACACCCGCTTTCCGACAAAACCCCTTTCCCTCATACCGATTGGCTGTTTGCTCGTTATTGACTGCTCTTAGGCCAATAGGATGGCCTGTTGACGAGTCCGAGCCGCCTGTGGGAGGCGGGGTGGGCAGGAATATGGGTGGGATAGATAACGCTCTAATAAGCAAATTAGCCTGGCCGATTTTTAGCTTTTCTAGCTGTCAACCCAGGCCTGTGTGCACCTGACGTGGACGCCGCACTTTGCCGCTTGTTGCATAATCTTACCCAAAGTGGTGGATTTGAAACTTTTGACGTTGGCTTTATGTTCTTCAGCCACCGTTTGTAGCGCCGCCACGGAGCTTCCTGCGTGGGGAAACTGACATGTCCACGATCAAGTGCACTACCGTGTCATACATCTGCTGTATAGCAGAACTGAGAATAGATCGGTGCTGATACAAGTCATGCTCGCCATCACGTGGTGATCAGTTGGATCTTCTTATGAAATCTTGCAGATTTGATTTCTGGCTGTTAGAGGGGTTCAAAATGATCTACCTGAATTACAATTCTCACTAGAGTTTAACTAAGAAGTCTCACTAAATTTCAGGAAGTAAGAACTGAAGATCAGATTGACATAATGGACTAAACAGAATTTAGTATGCATACTAAATGCATTGAAAATGTGATTGTTATAAAATCCATCCATCCATTATCCGCTTTATCCTATATTAGGGTCGCGGGGGGGGGGGGGTGTTCACCATGCCCATCCAGGGGAGAACGCTTCGGGCGCTGGGCAGATACTCCCAGAACAGGGCGCCAATCTATCACTGGGCACTCACTTACTCACTCACACAGACACACTCTATATGGAGCAATTTGGAGAACTCAATTGACTTGATCCATGTTTTTGGACTGTGGGAGGAAACCGGAGAACCCGGAGGAAACCCACGCGGGCACATGGAGAACATGGAAACTTCACCCAGATTGGGATTCGAACTGGGATTCCCTAGTGCTGAAAGGAGAACATGCTAACCACTAAGCCAACGTGCCGCCGTTGTTATATAATACAATTATTCAATGTAGTGAAATTAGATTATATATTGAGAACGAGAGCTGGCCTGCACCTCGCTGATTGAAGTAATCAATTTGAACTCCTGTATCATTATTGCCTTTAATCCTGATCAAATGCCCAAATCCTGAAATCGAAAAAAATGTTACTAGCACTGTGCTTCATGTTTGGAATATTTTTGGTAGTGTTCTATATTTCAAATGTTTTCAGGTTTTTTTTGTAATGTAAGAAACATTTGGGGAATCTGCTGTCGTTGGTGAAGTTATGACCCCTGAATTCGTCTTCTGTTCAGTGTAATGTGCCGTGTTGAGTGAAAGGTTCCTAACAGTCATTCTCAGCACATACATCCAGCATGTGACATGCTATCCAACGGGACTTTTAACATAATTATTTTTTATATGTGACAAGTCGTTTGATTTAAATGTTTTTTTTTTTTTTTTTTTAATATCGCAGCAAAATAAGTTTTAGCTTGTAGCAATTACTTTGTATTTTTTTGTTAAAAAACAATGGAAACCCATTATTCGTACAATCATTATTGTACGTTATCATTCGCTGGGCACCCTCGCTCACACGGATATGCACACAAACACTATACGAGACAATTTAGAGCATTCTATTTACCTTGGATCCATGTTTTTGGATTATGGGAGGAAACCGGAGAACCCGGAGGAAACCCACACAGACACGGGGAGAACATAGAAACTCCACCCAGATTGGGATTTTGAACCTGGAACCCCAGGGCTGAGAGGCGAACATGCAAACCACTAACTCCCTGTGGAAACTGAATCACTCAAATGACTGGGAAATGTATTGCTGTTTACCTGTTATGCTGCCTTTACCTTTACCTCTAAGTTCAGATGTTTAGTGGATTAAGATAATGTGATTTCAGAGTGCTGTGACCCTGCACAGTACAGAGAGGTTACATATTGACTTCAGTAATTCTGGTTTGAGCTGTTCTTGTTGCTTGTTGGTTCACATCAGCTTAGATGTTACAGGAAGAAATGTCTTTTGTACAAACAGGTTAACTGGGATAACCTGATCCTGGTTTTTGTGTTAGAGCTGCAAAGTCAAGTACTTTTGGCTTTGTGCCCAAGGCAATTTTGTTATGGAAGATAATGCAGCTGTACAATGTACATATGAAAAAATAATTCCAACTTTGGCTGCTGCATGATTTCGACAAAAGTATAGAGACACATTACATCTCCAGAAACTTTAAGAACTTCCCATTCTTAATCCATACATCCACAGACATTACTCTGGTGCAGTTTTCCCTTTACTGCTATAACAGCTATAACTTCTAACTATGACTTTCTAGTATTTTTTTTAGCTCTGCACTCAAGGGGGTGCTTTACTCTTCTCATGTTATGAGCAGTCATCGCTTTTTGATTGTTGGCTGCACGGTGAGTCTGTTTTCTACGATGCCCTCGGCTTCATATTGCTTGTAGCTGACTAACACCCAATAAAGCAGTCCATAACACAAATTAACACAACTTGCAGGATTTAATGTAAATTTGCTCATTATAAATCATTGGGGTCCATAAGACCTTTAGCATCCTCCTGATGAGCTTGTGTTCAAAAGCTTAAATACACTTTTGTTCTTCTTTCTTGACTGAAAAGCGAGAGGGGTGGAAGTATATACGTGTCATACAGTTTCTGTGGGAACAAATGTCTTCTTGTTCATCCAAAGGTGTTAACGTGATTAAGGTCAGGGCTTTGTGCTAACCAGCTAAGTTTCTCCCCACCAAATTGACTTAACCATGCTTTAATGAAGGTTTTTAAGTGACACAGTCACACTAGGACAGAACAGAACAGAACCATCGTCTCAAAGCAGTTTTACAGCGTCCTAAGCCTGAACTCCCAAAGGACTGAAGTGAGAGTGGCTAGGAACACTACAGTGACTCATGTGTTTCTGACACCACTAGAGCAGCAAATTCATTTTTTATAATAGTACATTGTCACAAAGCAGCTTCACAGCGTGTAAGCCTTTAAACACCCAAAGATCAAGCCGAAGCGACAGTGACAAAAAACTCCCTGTTATGTTGTTTTGTTTTAGGAAGAAACCTTTGGAGGACCAAGGCTCAGGTGGGGGTCTCATCCTGCGGCCAGGCAGCATGTACAGATTGTAACAGCCATGTACAGATTATGCAGCATAAATAAAAGGGGCAAAGACTGCAGTTTACTTTCTCTGGAATAGCACTATTTTAGCACCGCACTCTTTAATGATGGTGAGCTAGGTGAAATGCCAGCACTGACTATCCCAAATTACAAATTCAACACAGTTAAACCTGAGTTTTAAATTAAACACAAAGTAAATATGCGTTAAAAAATGGATTAGGATTAAAAATCAGCAATAGTAACAGAAAGACAGTTTTGTATTGTGACAACTGTAAACAGTTTTTTGAAGTAAGGAGAAGGATGATCATATTGGGGTGGCTTAGTGGTTAGCACGTTCGCCTCTCAGTGCTAGGGATTCCCGGTTCGAATCCCAATCTGGGTGTAGTTTCCATGTTCTCCCCGTGTCCGCGAGGGTTTCATCCGGGTTCTCCGGTTTCCTACCACAGTCCAAAAACATGAATCAAGTCAATTGAATTCTCCAAATTGCCCCATATAGAGTGTGTGTTTGTGCCCAGTGATATATTGGTGCCCTGACCTGGGTGTATCTGCCCAGAGCCCAAGACGTTCCCCCCTGGATGGGCATGGGGAACCCCCCCACAACCCTAATAGAGGATAAAGAGGAAGATGATGGATGGATGGATGGCCTATGCCCAATATTTTCAATAAATCTCTAAATTTCAGCATACAAGGATATTTTACTTACTTCTCAACATTTTTAAGTAGAAATCTCTCCTTCCAAGATGCAAAGAAACAAATTCACGCTTTTATAATCTCAGGGTTAGATTATTGTAGTTCACTTCTGACAGGATGGTCTAATGAATCAATACATAAACTACATTTTGTTCAAAATGCTACAGCTAGAGTTTTAACCAGAACCAAAAAGTTTGGTCATAGTAGCCCTGCCTATTAAACTTGCACTGACTACCAGTTAAGTATCCCATTGACTTGAAAATGATATCAATTACTTATTATATTGAGCTCATTCAATGGGCTTGGTAGCTCAGTGGTTAGGGTGTTGGGCTATCAATGTGAAGGTTGGGGGTTCAAATCCCAGGTCCACTGAAGTTAGCAATCTGGGTCCTTGAGCAAGACCCTTAACCCTCATTGCCCCAGGGATGTTGTGATTACCCCTGTGCTCACCTTGTAAGTCGCTTTGGATAAAAGCATTTGTTAAATGACCGAATGTAAATGCAAATGTGAATGTCATTCAATGATTTGCACTTGTATAAGCATAATTTTATGAGTATTACAAAAGTACATGAGCACAGTATTGAACGGATACTGTTATCAGTATTTTGCATTTCTGCTATGGGTGCACATTACTCTTTTCTTAATTACAACTCTGACTAGAGTTGAACTAAGAAGTCTCAGGAAATAAATCAATTTCAGGAAATAAGAACTGATGATCAGACTGATGTATAGGACTAAATAGATTTTAGAATTTATACTAAATGCATTAAAAATGCGATTGTTATATAACCATTATTCAATGTAGTGAACTTGAATTATATATTGAAAACAAGAGCTGGCCTGCACCTCACTAATTGAAGTGATCAACTTGAACTCCTGTTTCATTATTGCCTTTAATCCTGATCAAATGCCCAAATCCTGAAATTGAGAAAACAACTCCCAATTGCTTCCCTGGCACCATGTACAAGGCTGCTCACTGCTCCTGGCACATGTGCTCACTTCATTATTGTGTATTTGGGTGTGTTTCACTGCACGGATGGGTTAAATGTGGAGGACAATTTCCTCTGTGTGTAAGCATTGTATGCGAAATGGATTTCCATTACTTTATGTCTCCTGGAAAAAGGGAATATGATCAGAATAGAACCGTTTAGATTAAACCTCCAGCAGTGTTTTTTTTATATAACTTAAACACACTACACCATTTCACATAGACCACGCATACAGTACACTTGTACAGTTGTGTTAAAAAAATAGCGGCAGTTTGATTGAAAGTCTTTTTTTCTTCAAGTCTTCGAATTTTAAAGGCAAAACAAAAATGAATGGAAACCTGACCTGTGTTTTGTCATCGATTTTATAAACTACATGTTTCTGGCCTTTTTTTGAACCTTTTAGTGCTTTTTATTCAACTGTTTTCCAATTTGTACAGCTCAACATCCTTTTGTTTACAGACAAAGGATGGTATTGTCATGGCTTGTATTGTCCAGTCTTTTTGGTGGTAGATCAGTAATGAGAATAATGCCTCTTGTCTCATCTCTTATTTAGGTGAAACAGGGTTTTGGACGATCGTTTAATTGATTCCTGATTCCCAGTTGACCTTTAAAACGTAATAGTTATATGCTGCGTGTTAGATTTCGCACAGCTTGGTCAAATTACAACCGGACGGCCGAACTGATAACGTGGTATACAAATAATGGTCTAAATAATAATTCTCACTCAGTTTAAATATATTTATTTTTGTTCTCCGCTCTGAAGCATGGGTGTTTTGCTAGTCGATAATGAATTGATTTTATTTCAATTTTATTTAAAAAAAAATCCCTTTTATCCTAGGTAAAAATAAAAGTGCAATTGGCTTTATATCCAGGCTGGACCGCAGACCTCTTAGTCCAACAATTCTATCCATCAAAATTAAGTATTTAAATTTTATTACATGGAAGTCCCTCTGATCCACAGTCAAGACGAAAGAGCTCCGAGGTCATTGCTGTACCCTCCTGGTTGAGGATGATATGGCTGGTGTTACCTTGAAACAAGTCAGAGAAAAGGAGTTAGTTCGAGAAATGTAGACATTGTAACCAGCAAGTCTGCGAGTACCAGGCTCCTAGATTTTAATACGGTGTAGCGTGAGACTTCAGCACCATTTGACTAGAGAAAAACTAAACGGGACAGAGATTGTAGAGTACACGGTCAAGAGCTCTCCATGGCCTGTCAGACATTATCAAGATGTCACACCAAATCGCCAACTTTTCTACAAGGATTAATAAAATGCTTTAATGTTTGAAATGAACTTTTGAAATAAGTTAGTCCTTCAGTTCGCGGGCAGCACGGTGGATAAGTGTTTAGCACATTCAGCTCTCAGCACTGGGGAATCCCGGTTTGAATCCCATTATGGGTGGAGTTTCCATGTTCTCCAAGTGGGTTTCCTCTGGATTATCCCGTTTCCTTCAACAGTCCAAAAACATGGATCAAGGTGAATTGAATTCTCCAAATTGCCCCATATAGCGAGTGTGTGCCAAGCGATAGATTGGCGTCCTGTCCTGGGTGTATCTGCCCAACGTCCGAAACGTTCTCTGGATGGGCATGGGGAACCCCCCTCCCCCTTTTTTTTTTTCATCAGAAGATAATGAATGAGTGAATGTTTAAGACACCACTCTAGATGTTCTATTCTATTCGGTCTTCTATCCCCCTCCATGACCCTAGTAGAGGATTAAGCTGAAGCTAATGGATGGATAGGAAGTGATTCAGTTCACAATACAGTATGGCAATTTTAAAGTTACAGAACCTTTTACAAAAACCTTTGCCTCCCATCAATGATTGATTTTTATCTTAAATTTTATGGACTAAAAGCAGGCCTGTTCCTTGTAAGCAGAGCTTACATATTGGGTTGTGTAATTCAGTGAGGTCACACTGATACTGTGGTTTCATATTTCGTATGTTATTATTAATATACATATATATATATATTTTTTTTTTATTTAAACTGTCCTGCTTTGCACTCATTTTGGCTCAAGTTGATTTCATTTCACAGATGCTTTAATCCAAAGTAATTTACAAGTATCCCAACTTCCTACAGTTGTTGGAATTAGAATATAGATTGCAGAACACATGAAGCAACAGCCTGGTGTCACTGTGATTGAAAAGGTTAAGCTAAAGGGGGTTACGATGCTGAGCCACAAAAATTCCTTGTCTTTCCTTGTATTTGAATAATTTGTTTAGTTTGTTCAGTTCGTAAAGTTTTTAAAAGATTTAGGTTTTCTTGTCTTTGTGCAGTTTGCTTAGTCTTGGCAGTAAAATCTCATTTTTCAAATATTTTTTTTTATATATTTAAATATGAGCCGTGTATCATGGGGTATTTTGGGTAGGTGTTAAAGAAGAGGTAATATTTATCTTCTAAATTACCTGTCACTTTTCTCCATCACTGCTCACAGGCTGCTGATTTAAGTAAGCCCATCGACAAAAGGATATACAAAGGAACACAACCCACCTGCCATGACTTCAACCACCTCACTGCCACTGCTGAGAGTGTCTCTCTCCTGGTGGGTTTCTCAGCGGGACAGGTGCAGCTTATCGACCCCATCAAGAAAGAGACTAGTAAACTTTTCAATGAAGAGGTACGTACATGGGAATGTAGAAAGATGCTTTTTCTGTTGCCTTAACATTTGAGAATTGCTATTGAATTATAATTGTCAGCGCATTGTCTTCCCTGTCTTTCTATTTAAAATGTGCTGCTAGTATTTATAAAGTATTATAAAGTATAAATTGACCAGATACTGATGTAATCCTGTACATTATATATGACATAACCTTTTTAAATGTTTATTCGTGATATAAAACATTATTTAGTTAGGGTTTTTAAAAAAAAAAAAAAAAATTATTCATGGCATGTTATTTAGATTTAGTCTTTGAGCAGACACTTTTATTGAAAACAACTTACAAATAAAAGAACAGGAGAAAAAAAAACAGCTATATTGTAATCCTGATCACTAACCGATCTGGCTTTTATATATATCTCAAGTGTTTGTGGAAGAGATGTGTTTTTAAGTTGTTTCTTGAAGATGCTGAATGACTCAGCATAAATGACTCTGCTAAATGACTCATCCCTGTCGTGTAATTTAATTCCAGTTCAGTTTTTAAAGCTTTTGTCTGCCCTTTATTATAATATTGCTGGTACTCACTGTCTAATATCATATTCTATTTTAAACAATAAAGTGCCATAAATCTACACATGGAAACAATTGTATTAAATTGTTTACCTGCGTGGCTTAGCGGTTAGCACGTTCGCCTTTCAGCACTAGGGATTCCCGGTTCGAATCCCAATCTGGATGGAGTTACCATGTTCTCCCCGTGTCCGTGTGGGTTTCCTCCGGGTTCTCTGGTTTCCTCCTGCAGTCCAAAAACATGGATCAATTAAATAAAAAAAATTAAAAACATGGATCAATCGAGGTCAATTAAATGCTCTAAATTGCCCCATATAGTGTGAGTGAGTGTGCCCAGCGATAAAGTGTCCTGGATGTATTTGCCCAGCACTTGAAACATTCTCCCCTGGATGGGCATGGGGAACCCCCCCCCACACCCCCGAGCTTGTCAGACTAGTAGAGGATTAAGCAGAAGATAATGAATGAATGAACGTTCAAGACAACACGCTAGAAGTTCTATTCCATTGAGTCTTATTGTCACAAGTGTATAAAACTATGCACCTAGCAATGCAAGTTTTGAAATATCTCTGGCAAATTATTGGTTAGGGCGGCATGGCGGCTTAGTGGTTAGCATGTTCTCCTCTCAGCACTAGGGATTCCCGGTTCGAATCCCCATCTGGGTGGAATTTCCATGTTCTCCCCATGTCCGCGTGGGTTTCCTCTCACAGTCCAAAAATATGGATCAAGGTCAATTGAATTCTCTGAATTACCACATGTCTGTAAGTGAGTGTGCCAAGCAATGGCTTGGCGCCCTGTCCTGGATGTATTTGCCCAGCACCCGAAACGGTCTCCCCTGGATGGGCATGGGGAATCCCCCCCACGACATTAGTAGAGGATAAAGCGGAAGATAATGGATGGATGGAATTTACTTAGTTATCCAGAGAAACCTTTGTAAGGTCAAATTCGGTTATTCAAGAGGGATAAGCTCACACACTGTAGATGTTCATCCCTAAAGTGTTTGTTACGGTTAAGGCCAGGGCTTTTTCCAGGCCAGTCAAGTTTTTCCACATTAAATTCACCCAACCATGCCTTTATGGACCTTGCTTTGTGTTCTAGGATACAGTCATGCTGGAACATAAAATGCACTTTTTTTAGTTACTTAAACAGCATGGCTACGTGCTTGTTTTTATACTCCTGAGTTAGTGTGTCTGAAATAAAATGCCATAATTCAAAAGAAATGGGTATAATTGTAATGTTTTACGAGTGTACTTTCACAGCATTGGTTTGGACAAACCTGACTTTAGCATGCAGGTGTTTATGGATTGGTTCTCCTCAGTGTCTCCTCCAAGTTCTTCTGTTAAAATGGAAATAAGACCGCACATGGGTTTGGAATGTCTCACCTCTCATCCATTTTATTCATGTTGAAACATTCGTAAAGCAATGTCACTAGATCTCAGTGGTGTCAGTGTAATTTGCAGTTATGCCTTGAATTTCTTAGGATTGAGGAAGAAAATTGGTGCCGGTTAAATACTAAACCGTGCATGTCCAAAGTCCAACCCACGGATGCCTAATAGCACGGGCTTATGATGTTATTTATGGCTGCTAGATCTGTCAGAATGATAATAACAAAATCTTTTACAATGTAACTCCGCCTTTAACCACATGATGGCAGCACCGATCTAATACTAATGTGTGCCACCTGCAGAATTTAGGACATATTGTCAGATATTCAGAGGCATCAAGGTGACAGAGGAGTGGCTTTTGATCAGTGGTGTCAAACTCCATTGCACCAAGACCAAAACTCATGGGTCGAACAGGATACACTTTTATTGAACACACAAAGTAAATATTTACTTTTGTAATAAAAACAGAAATATTATTCCACAATAAATGAAGTTACAATTTATGTAACTTAAAATATGCTCTCCATAAAAATATCTATTGTGAAAATTTGAAAACTTACAACTATGAACATGCTTCAAAAAAAAAAAATTGTGCTTTTTCACAAAAGTAAAAAATAACGAATTAAACCAGTTTTCTTTGCTCATTGGCCATATGAGAACTTTAAACTTAAACTAGCCAGGCCATTTAATAATTGGCTAGTAATAATTATTAATAACAGATCAATGTAAAATGATCTCGCGGCCCGGATATAATTTTATTACAGGCCAGAAATGGGCCAGGTGAGAAATAATCACAGGCCAGTGAGAAATAATCAAAAACATAGATGTCAAACACACACACCTGACACAATTACAGATTTTTTTAAGAGGTGTTGGCAACAACATGAACGTGACAGAGGAGCTGCTTGACCTTTATAGTTGAATACCTTAAATTTGAGGAATTATTTACAGTTTGTTCAATGTTCTCTAACTCTCCAGATATAAAAGATTTGAGTGGCTTACATTAGGGCGGCAGGCTGGCTTAGTGTTTAGCACATTCGCCTCTCAGTGCTCTCTTCGATTCCCAATCTGGGTGGAATTTCCATGTTCTCCCCATGTCCGCATGGGTTTCCTCTGGGTTCTCCGGTTTCCTCCCACAGTCCAAAAACATGGATCAAGGTCAATTGAATTCTCCAAATTGCCCCATATAGAGTGTGTTTGTGTGAGTGAGTGTGTGCCCAGCGATAGATTGTCGTCCTGTCCTGGGTGTAGCTGCCCAGCGCCCGAAATGTTCTCCCCTGGATGGGTATGGGGAACCCCCCCCGCGACCCTCATAGAGGATAAAGCGGAAAATAATGGATTGATAGTGTGTCTTACATTCAGTTACATTGCCATTTTACAAAATAAAGATAATTGTGACAAATAAATTATCTTATTTAATTAATTTTTGAGGTGAAAAAATGTCAGAAAGATTGACGTCATCAAATTTGGCCCTCTTTGCAAAAAGTTTGGACACCTGTACTAAACCCATGGTCCTGTCGGATCATACTTGTAACTTGGAATAATAATAATTCATGTTTTGAAGCTATTTCAGATTACTTTTGTTTTAATTGATATTGGAGTAAAGTCTGTGATGAATCTAATAAGGAATGGTTCACATCATGATTAATCACACATAGTAGATCATCTCTAAAGTTATATCTTGTATCTGTTATAAGTCATGTATTCAAATATTAATGGCTTAACCGTTGTTTTCTCTCACTCTCTCCCTCTCTCCTAAACTGCACCTGGTCAAAACTGTTATCAGAGACTAATAGACAAATCTAGAGTGACTTGTGTGAAATGGGTGCCTGGCTCGGAGAGTCTCTTCCTCGTGGCCCATTCTAGTGGGAGCATGTACCTGTACAATGTGGAACATGCCTGTGGCACGACGGCACCGCACTACCAGCTGCTCAAACAAGGCGAGAGCTACACTGTGCACACGTGTAAGAGCAAGTCGACGCGGAATCCGCTCCTAAAGTGGACGGTTGGCGATGGTTCCTTGAACGAGTTTGCCTTTTCGCCCGATGGCAAATTCGTGGCGTGTGTGAGCCAGGACGGATTTCTAAGAGTTTTTCACTTTGATGGTGCTGAGCTGCACGGAACGATGCGAAGCTACTTCGGTGGACTGCTGTGCGTGTGCTGGAGCCCAGATGGTCGTTACGTGGTAGCGGGGGGTGAGGATGACCTAGTGACGGTCTGGTCCTTTGGAGAACGACGTGTGGTTGCCCGCGGCCACGGTCACAAGTCGTGGGTGAGCGTGGTGGCCTTCGACCACTACACCACGAGCGTAGAGGAAAGCGAGCCCAATGAGTTTAGTGGCAGCGACGATGACCTGCAGGAACAGGCACTGGTGGGCCGCGAGCGCACCAACAGCACGCATTCGCGCCTCTCGAAGCGAAACTCTACGGATGGGCGGCCGCTCAGCGTCACGTATCGGTTTGGCTCAGTGGGCCAGGACACTCAACTGTGCCTGTGGGACTTGACTGAGGACATTTTGTTCCCACATCTTCCATTGTCGCGAACCAGAACGCACACCAATGTTATGAATGCTACGAGTGTGCCGACCTCAGGAAGTGGCGGGGGAGGGAGCGGTGGAGGCGGAGAAGCAATAATCACGAGCGTCAATAACCCCAGTGCCAACGGAAGCAGCAGCAGCAACAACAGTGGCGCCAACACACCCGGCAACTCGGCGCCCGCGCCGTTGCCACGCTCCAACAGCCTGCCCCATTCGGCCGCCTCCACCGGCAATGCCAACAGCAAGAGCGGCACGACAGACAACACCAACACTGTGCCCTCATGTGTGACCAAGTTTGCTACGTTGGCACTGCATGAGAGAAAGGACCGGCACCATGAAAAGGAGCACAAGCGCAACCACAGCATGGGACACATCAGCAGCAAAAGCAGCGACAAGCTCCACCTGCTCACAAAGCTGGGCAAAACTGACGCAGCCAAGACGCTGGGCACGCAGCTGTGTCCACGGATGGAGGACGTACCGCTGCTCGAGCCACTCGTCTGCAAGAAGATAGCGCATGAGCGGCTGACGGTACTTATTTTTCTAGAAGACTGCATAGTCACTGCGTGTCAGGAGGGCTTTATTTGCACGTGGGCCCGACCAGGCAAAGTGGTACGTTTTTATTAAGTTCACAATGCTCATCTATTTTTAAATGTATCTTTACTGTACTTAAATGTACATGATATAAAACGGGTAGTTCCAGTTCTTCAATCTGATTGGCTGAGCCGTTTGTCCAGCCGTGACATTATTGACATCACACACCTTTGACCGCTTCACATTTGTATAAATGTGTATTATAGAATACGTTTTTTTTTTTTTATTTTTAAATGGACTGTGTTCTGTAATTTAGCCACTAGATGACAGTAGTTGTTTGAAAAGCCGGAAACCTGTCAATCAACGATCAGTGTTCACTTACAAAACGGACTAGATTAAGGTTTATGCTTTAAATGAACACATTTCTGAATCAAATATTGTTTTTTCATTATAGTGTGTTTATAACTGGTTTATAAAGGCAATAAGGCCCTCAAGGTTGTGCATTACTGTAAAAATGTACCATATCCTGCCATTGGATAGCATACAAATGCTAAATATGGCGTTAAAACACAAATAAATAAATAAATTCACAATAATGCACAACCTCGGGTGCCTTATTGCTTTATTATATAAACTCCTGATTCCACAGCTTTTTATGCATTACATGTGTGGATGTCCTCCAGAAAGTCAAATTTCCTAACCCATTACAAACTAATGCCAATCAGTATATTGAAGACTTAAATATTAGAGAATTCTATATAGGATCCTTAAATCGGATTGGCGGAGCCGTTTGTCCAGCCGTGGCATCATTGACAATAACACTCACCTATGTCCGCTTCACATTCATTTCAACGCGTGATATACAATACATTCTTTTCATGTTTTTTATGAATTGCGTTCTGTAATTTGCCCACTAGATGGCAGTATTGGCTCATTAAAAATACTGGAAACCTGTCAATCAGAGATCAGTGTTTACATCCAAAATCTAAATAGTTTATGTAGCTTAGATTATTGATGAAGTACCTTTTTATGAAAAACCCTGTTTTTTTATTATAGTTTTTTTGTAACTGTTTAATAAAAACAATAATACACTAGCGGTTGTTTATTACTATAAATAAATCACAGCAAAGCCATCTAGTGGCCAAATTACAGAATACAGTTTATAAAAAACAGGGTAAAATTTATATCAAGCATTGATATGAATATGAAGAGGTGTGTTGTCATAACTATAACCATGTCATGGCTGGACAAACAGCTCAGCCAATCAGATTTAAGGACTGGAACTACCCGTTTTATAAAAAAGCAATAAGGCACGAGAGGTTTTGCATCATTGTGAAGAAATCACTCTTGGGCCTTATTGCTTTGGTATTTGCCCTATGATTATATCACTCATCCTTTCATTTCAGAAAATAACAATTAATTCTATCCATGCGTTGAAATCCTAAACAAACAACAAATCCTAAACAAATGTATTTATTCCCCAGTGAACTAAGAAGTTCTGAAATTCACCTCAACAGTTAAATTAACAGCACTTCAGTTTAACCATGTGAAGGTTTTTTTTATGTGTGTGTATATATATATATATATATATGGGCGGCACGGTGGCTTAGTGGTTAGCACATTCGCCTCTCAGGGCCTGGTTCGAATCCCCATCTGGGTGGAGTTTCCATGTTCTCCCCATGTCTGCGTGGGTTTCCTCCGGGTTCTCCGGTTTCCTCCCACAGTCTAAAACAAGGTTTAAATCAATTGAGTTTTCCAAATTGCCCCATGTAGAGTGTGTCTGTGTGAGTGAGTGTGTGCCCAGCGATGAATTGGCGCCCTGTCCTGGTGTGTCTGCCCAGCGCCCGAGACATTCTCCCCTGGTTGGGCATGGGCATATATATATATGTATGTGTGTGTGTGTGTGTGTCACTGTTATTTTACTTTTTTTCTTAATATGTATTTTATGCATCCAGTTTGCAATTAAGCTATTTCATCAGATCTTTAATTGATTCCAAAAATTTATATTTAATTTAGATTTATATTCATCTTCATCAGACTCACCAAATAACCGTGGGAGCCATCGTATATTTTTTAAGTACTAAATACAGTAAATACTATATATTAAATGTAAACAAGTACTCGGAATTTTGAGTTCTGTTCAGTGATTTTTGAATGTCGATCGTGCTTTAATATGCTTGTCTTCTTTTCCAGGGTTTGTTGTCGTCCCAAAATCAAGCCAACTCTCCCAGTGGAACTGTAGTATAGCCACAAGATTTCTGCTGCTATGAACCCTACATCCCACCGAGCTGTCACGCAGAGTGCCCGAAATTTGCTTCTCACTTTTACAGCCTTTTCTTTTTTTTTTTTTTTAAATTCCCCTTTCCGACTTCATGTCCTGATTCTGTGTTATTGGCTGCCTCGTGGTTTTGCACTGTGGACACGCTGATGCTGTGCACAAATAGAAATTGTGTGGTGCAGTGATGGACAATGATCATGGTGGTGTCGACGTTCCTTCTCTTCTTAAGAGTATTTATTTTTGAGCATTTTCTTTAACACACACATACACACCTTGATTTCTCCAGACTGTCTTGTGACTACAGTTCAAAAATCAGTCCGATTACAAACGGGCTGAAGAGAATGAAAATTCTTGCTTCCATTTGAAATTCCTTTTCTTAAGGTTTTCATTCCTTCCATCATGTGGAATAGCTTCTCCCTCTACAAACATTTGCACTGATTTAATCATGGTTCCTCTGTTTGGTTTCTACTCTAAAGTATCAAAGCGAAAACAACAAAACGTATAAATGCTCTGGGGATAGCCTCGTTGCACTTGGCTTTAATATCCTCTGTCTTGAAATTAAAACCTAAAAATATGGATGCTGCAATCAGTGTTTTTTTTTTGTATTTTTTTTTCTTTTCCTTTCTTTTTTTTTTTTAAAGAGAAATTGTTTGCACTTCAATGTTAATTAGAAGAGAATGGCTTTACATTTTATGTGTGCAAGGACTCCTAGGCCGGTATGTGGTGGAGAAATATGAAATAATTAAAAAAAAACTTTGTATTGAGCATTTATTTTAATATTGTTTCAGATTAAAATCTGCTTTGTATTATATGTATAATATTGTAATTCAGTGATTAATGGGGCAAGCGCAAATGATCAGTACTACTCTAGTGGACGTTTTGTCATCATTAAAGGAAATAGTGATATTTCTAAAGCAAAAGAATATACATATTGATAATATTAAAGATTCTTGAATATGCAGATTTCTGCTTTTTATTTTAAATTTTTTCTTTTTTCATTTTTGTTCTTGTAAAAACTTCATCCAGATGTATTTTGATATAGGAGATTTGTGTGTCAAAAGGCTCGATTCTTCGAGAAACCCTGTTTAATGTTCACAATGTTGTCCGAGAGTAGAACAGTTAACCTGAATAAATTCTAGTGTTTGAAGCTCAGGTCTGCCAGACTTAGAGTGAAAAAAAAAATCCAACAATGTCTAAATTCATGTTTTGCAGCACCGTACCGAGACAAAATCACACTTACACTACAGTTGGGTTGAAGCTAATAAGTAGAATGTCACCGTATAACGTTAGTTTTAATGTACCACCTAAAGTGAATTTGATACTAACCAAGAAAGGCAAGGTTGCTACAGTGGCGACATTTTATGTTAACATTTTACAGTTCTTGTTTTGTTCTTCATTAAAAAAAGAAGTTTAATGCACATTCAGTGTTGTGCTTTTAATTTTGCCAGCTTTTCATCTCTGGGGCCAACGGATTATCGAGGTGGAAGGTTTGTTTCTTTTTCTACTTTCAATTTTATGATTTTTTTTTTTTGTTAGAAAATTCAGAAGCAGGCGGCACGGTGGCTTAGTGGTTAGCACGTTTGCCTCTCAGCGCTAGAGATTCCCGGTTCGAATCCCCATCTGGGTGGAGTTTCCATGTTCTCCCTGTGTCTGCGTGGGTTTTCTCCGGGTTCTCCAGTTTCCTCCCACAGTCCAAAAACATGGATCAAGTCAATTGAATTCCCAATATTGCCCCATATAGAGTGTGTCTGTGTGTGTGTGCCCAGCGATGGATTGGCGCCCTGTCCTGGGTCTATCTGCCCAGCGCCTGAGATGTTCTCCCATGGATGGGCATGGGGAACCCCATCGCGACCCTAGTAGAGCATAAAGCGGGAGATGATGAATGAATGAATTCAGAAAGAATGGAACCCGGGCAAAAGCACTACTGCTGTTTCTGCATTTCAAAACAAGTTTGATGAACGCAGAAGCAGAAGTTCACATGCACTGTTTAAAAAGCTATTTTTCAAACTGCTGTCACCGAGTTTAAAAGTCAGTAAAGTGTCCCAAAATGATTTCTATTAGCTAAATGCAGAATAATAAGAGCATGTTTTAAAAACATTTTTTAAAAGCCCATAGGATGATGTGGTTTCGGGAGCTTTTCATAAATTGTGACTGACAATATTTAATATGTAGTATTTCATGGCACTCCTCAATAAGTTGTTTTCAGTTCTATCAATTCTATCAGGAATTTTTGCAAACTATTATGAGAAGCTTGGGTTAAAACATTTGCAAAAGTATGATTTCAGTCGTAGCGGCACGGTGGCTTAGTGGTTAGCACGTTCGCCTCTCAGCGCTAGGGATTCCCGGTTCGAATCCCCATCTGGGTGGAGTTTCCATGTTCTCCCCGTGTCTGCGTGGGTTTCCTCCGGGTTCTCCGGTTTCCTCCCACAGTCCAAAAACATGGAACAAGTTAATTGAATTCTCAAATTTGCCCCCTATAGAGTGTGTCTGTGTGAGTGAGTGTGTGCCCAGCGATGGATTGGCGCCCTGTCCTGGGTCTATCTGCCCAGCGCCCGAGACGTTCTCCCCTGGATGGGCATGGGGAACCCCACCGCGACCCTAATAGAGGATAAGCGGGAGATAATGAATGAGTGAATGAATGATTTCAGTCATATAAAAGAGGTTCCACTCCTTAAATCTGGTTGATTGATCTGATTGGCTGAGCTGTTTGTCCAGCCGTTACTTTGTTGACAATAATGCACACCTCTGAGCACTTTATACTTTATACATTATTTAAAGCATAAAATACAGATTAATATAAACCGTGAGCCGATTCCCGATGAGCAATAAGCCTGTTCTGGCTGGCCTTCTGTAATTTTGTCACTAGATGGCAGTATGTGTTAGAGAATCCAGTGAACTGTTACACAGTGATCAGAGATAATTTATTAACCGGACTAGATTACGTTGCGGAAGACCAGTTTATTAACGATTATGCTTTCAATAAACGCATTTATGAATCAAGCCTTGTTTTTTTTTATTGTAGTGTGTTTTATAAAAGGAATACTGCAATCAAGGTTGTGTATTATTGTGATTTAATCACTAAAAAGAGGTGGAACTGTACTCTGCTCTGCTAATAACACCTCGTTTCCGTGATTTATTCATAATAATGCACGCCCTCTTGTACCTTATTGCTTTATTATAAAACAGGTAGTTCTAGTTGTTAAATTTGATTGGCTGAGCCGTTTGTCCTGCCATGACATTATTGACAATCCTCTGACCGCTTCACATTCGTATCAGTGCATAATATACATTATTTTCCTTAAGTGTTTTATAAACTGCGTTGTTTAATTTAGCTGGATGGCCCTATTCAATTGTTAGAAAATCCGGAAAGGTGATCAGCGTTTACTTCAAAAACCGGACTAGATTACGTCGCGGAACACCAGTTTAACACCATTAATAATTTTGCTTTTAATAAACACATTTATGAATCAAACCTTGTTTTTTTATTACAGTATGTTTGTAACCATTTCATACAAGCAATAAGACACAAGAGGTTGTGCATTATTGTGAAGAAATAACACCTTTTTTCCATGATTTATGCGCAATAATACACATCCCATCATGCCTTACTGCTTTAATACATGTAAATTGAACAGAACGTAGCTCTAAAGTGTTCATTTGGAAGTAATGACTTTTTCCTGCATATAATTGTTTATCTATTTATAATTTTAAAAGCTTTTAAAGTCTTTTAAAGTGTAAGATTTTTCGATACAGCGGTACGGATACGGTGGCTTAGTGGTTAGCATGTTTTCCTCTCAACACTAGGGATTCCCGGTTCGAATCCCAATCTTGGTGGAGTTTCCATGTTCTCCCCGTGTCTGCGTGGGTTTCCTCTGGGTTCTCCAGTTTCCTCCCACAGTCAAAAAACATGGATCAAGTCAATTAAATTCTCTAAATTGCCCCATATAGAGTGTGTCTGTGTGCGTGAGTGTGTGGACAGCGATAGATTGATGTCCTGTCCTGGGTGTATCTGCCTGGGAACCCCACCGCGACCCTAATAGAGGATAAAGTGGAAGATAATGGATGGATGGATAGGTTTTTCGATACAACAGGTAAATTCCCATATCCAACTGGTTTCTTTTGCTTTTTAATTGACTGCTTGTTTGTCTGGAGCCGTCATTAAACATGAAAGTTAAATGCAGTAATATATCAATAGAAGTTAAAGCCAGTATCGGTTTTATCAAGTGTAGCAGCTCAGATCTGATTAGTACTGTTACTCAACCACTTGTTGGGAAGCTTGAATCAAACCTGACAGCAACTTCTATCATAACGACTTCTAAACACCGATGTTAACCTAATAATGAAGGTTTTAACATGCTCTATCCATCACACTGGTTTAGTATCAGAACTTAATTTCCAAGCCCCAAAGCTCTGAGATGCTACTCCTGTGGCTTTATGTGCAGGTGAGACATGAAACTTTAAAAGTCTCCCCCTGGTGAAAAGTTCTGAGGTACAATGTGATATCTAACAGATTCATTGGCTGCAGAATTCATATTTTTAAATATCTTCTTCCATAGTAGCACAGTCTTCAGTAACCTCCTCTTTTCCTATGCAAGGGAGGCATGTAGAACCTTTTGATGTTTGAGAAGTGTGGCTCTTCCCTGGGCTATAAAAGAGCAAAATATGAAATAGTGTAAGTACAAGAATTTATAAATCACATCAAGATCCCTTGGTACAAGTGCACTTCACACCCCTATCAGTAAAATATGTATTTTGTAGGTAAGTAAGGGTACACAAAATTCACATTCAAGAGTACACGTAGTATGAACCCCACGGTCTGGTACATCCATCCATCCATTATCTTCCGCTTTATCCTATTCTAGGTTCGCAGGGGGGTTCCCCATGCCCATCCAGTGCGCTGGGCAGATACACCCAGGACAGGGCGGCAATCTATCGCTGGCACACACTCACTCACACACACTCTATATGGGGCAATTTGTAGAATTCAGTTGACCGTAATCCATGTTTTTGGACTGTGGGACGAAACCGGAGAACCCGGAGGAAACCCACGTGGCCACGGGGAGAACATGGAAACTCCACCCAGATTGGAATTCAAACCAGGAATCCCTAGCGCTGAGAGGAGAACATGCTAACCACTAAGCCACCGTGCGTTCTGGTACAAATTTGGTTAAAATCTTAAATTCCCAAGCACTATTATTAAATTCCTGAAACCAGGGTCCACCACCTCTGCAGATTCGGAATTCCCTGCCTCCGGATAGGTTTGGGGTGGGGTTGAGGGCCGCTACGAAAAGATAGCGGGAGAGAAATCGGCGTCCTCCTCGTCCCCGGTTTCGGCACCAATCCAACATAGGCTGCACATGTTCATCAGAAGCCACTGTCCGGTGTGTTAATTACTTCTAATGAACATCGCCATCTGCATCACCGTTCCTTCCTTAGTGGTTAGCACGTTCGCCTCTCAGCACTAGGAATTCCCGGTTCAAATCCCAATCTGGGTGGAGTTTCCATGTTCTCCCCGGTTTCCTCCAGGTTCTCTGGTTTCCTCCCACAGTCCAAAAACATGGATCAAGGTAAATTTTCCAAATTGCCCCATATAGTGTGTTTGTGTGTGTGTCTGTGTAAGTGACTGTGTGCCCAGTGATAGATTGGCATCCTGTCCTGGGTGTATCTGCCGAAATGTTCTCCCCTGGATGGGCATGGGGAATCTAGTAAAGGATAAAGTGGAAAATAATGGATGGATGGATTATCTTCCAATTAATCGCCGGGTTAAAAATGGGGGGTTCCCCATGCCTTTTCAGGGGAGAAAGTTTCGGGCACTAAGCAGATACACCCATGACAAGGTGTGCTCACACACTATATGGGGCAATTCATTTACCTTGAATCCATGTTTATGCATTATTAAACTGATAATAAATTACCCCATAGATGGCATGTGCAAATGTAAGTGTGCCTGGTCTGTGATGGACTAGCCCAACCATCACTTCAAAGCGATTAAACTAATTAGGGTCAGTTGGTGTTTTGTGTGTGTGAGTGAGTGTAAGTCCAGCGATAGGTTGGCGCCCTGTCCTGGGTGTATCTGCCCAGTGCCCGAAACGTTTTCCTCTGGATGGGCATGGGGAACCCCCCCCACCGCGACCCTAATATAGGATAAAGCGGAAGATAATGGATGGATGGAAATATGATCTGTCGAGTGACGATAATGGAGTTTTAGGTTCGAGTTACAGAAAGGTAGCCAGGGTCCAATCCATGTGGGGTTTCTTGGCTTAGTGGTTAGCACGTTCGCCTCTCAGCACTAGGGATTCCCGGTTCGAATCCCCATCTGGGTGAAGTTTCCATGTTCTTCCCGTGTCTGCGTGGGATTCCTCCCGGTTCTCCGGTTTCCTCCCACAGTCCAAAAACATGGATCAAGTCAAGTGAATTCTCAAAAAGTTGCCCCATATAGAGTGTGTCTGTGTGGGTGGGTGTGTGCCCAGCGATGGATTGGCGCCCTGTCCTGGGTCTATCTGCCCAGCGCTTGAGATGTTCTCCCCTGGATGGGCATGGGGAACCCCCCGCGACCCTAATAGAGGATAAAGCGGGAGATGAATGGGGCAAGGACAAACAGCATGTTGGGCTGGTCAATTACAGAGCAGGCAAATTTACATTAACAAATGCAATCTTAGGGCAAATCAGTATACAATGGCGACTTCTAAATCTGACAGGAGACAACAAAAACAAAACAAAAAAATACCCACACAGAAGTAAAAAGAACCCCCACATGGATTGGACCCTGGCTACCTTTTTGTAACTCGAACCTAAAACTCCATTATCGTCACTCGACAGATCATATTTCCATCCATCCATTATCTTCCGCTTTATCCTATATTAGGGTCGCGGGGGGGGGTTCCCCATGCCCATCCAGAGGAAACGTTTCGGGCACTGGGCAGATACACCCAGGACAGGGCGCCAAGCTATCGCTGGACACACACTCACTCACACACACAAACACACTCTATATGGGTAATTTGGAGAATTCAATTGACCTTTATCCATGTTTTTGGACTGTGGGAGGAAACCAGAGAACCTGGAGAAAACCCACGCGGACACGGGAAGAACATGGAAACTTCAAATATGATCTGTGCCACCCACAGATCATATTCTTTCTTCATTTTAAAGGTTGCCATTGAAGGTAAACATAAAATAAATCATGTGCATCTGCATAACATATTAAGCCCAAAGTAATAAAGTTATCTTGCTGTGCACAAGATGTACCTTTGTCATGTGAGAATGGCACGTTTTGGGGTTGATGGCTGGCAGAGACACTCTGTGTGGCATGGGCAGAGCATGTAGACTGGGTACTGCGTAGGGCACATTCGGAGTAGGCACTGCCATGTTCAGCTTTGGGAGTTCAATAGGGTAACGAGGTATAGTGCGTCGGGTGAAGGGATCTGCAGCATGCTTCAGCTATAGACAAGAAAAGACTTTTACACATTTCATGTTTGGAAGAACACATGGGGCAATTTTGGAGAATTCAATTGACCTTGATCCATAATTTGGACTGTGGGAGGAACCCAGAGAACCACCTATGTTTTTCATCACGAAACGACATATTAAAGCAATAAGGTAAAAGAAGTCATGCATTATTGTGAATGAATCATGCGAAAGAGGTATTTTTAGGCACGGTGTATAGCGGAGTACAGTTACACATCTTTCCTGTGATTGATTCACAATAATGCATCTTGAGTGACTTATGGCTCTAATAAAATGGTTACAAACATACCATATGTTTAAAATTATTTTAAATGAATGCTGATTGACAAGTAATGTTTCTGGTTTCTCTAACAATCAAATACTGCCTTCTAGTGGCCAAATTACAGAACGCAGTTTATGAAATACATCAAGGAAAATGTATTGTATATCTATACCATAATCTAGCATACCACCTCGTGCTACTTTGCACACCACCAGTGATATGGGTTCCACAGTTTAGTTTGGAACCACTGCTTATGCTATTCATTTATCATCCTCTGCTTAATTTTCGTTTAGGGTTGTGGGGGGGGTGGCTCTCCATGCCCATCCAGCGGAAAACATTTCGGGCGCAGGGCAGATACACCCAAAACAGTGTTCCATTCTATTGCTGGGCACACACTCAGTCACACACACAAACAGACACACAGACTACAGAGGGGCAATTTAGAGAGGTCATGAATAGGAGTAAAAACAAACAGGAGTATTATTCAATCATTCATTCATTATCTTCCACTTTTATCCTATATTAGGGTCGCGGTGGGGTTCCCCAGGGCCATATCTCGAGTTTGACACCAATGCATTAGTATGACCAGTTGAGTTGAAGATGATATATCAGCTATACCTGTCGCCTTCCTTGTCGAGTTATTCGCCACAGTTGCGCTGCTGAGCTCAAAGTTCCATTGTTCCCCATTTCTGCTACTCCTACTATATTCCTCTGGGGCACAAGTGTTCTTTTCTCTGCCAGTCTGCGAGGAAAAAAGCAAAACGTGCTGTCTCAGTCATTACACCAAGATTTTCCATTTAAATATTAGGTGTCGAACTTTAGTCGAACATCTACCTGTCAGCTTGATCCCATCCCCACAACCCTGGTTAAATCCTGTCTCCCCTCTCTTCTTCCTTTCATCACGGACATCATCCACTCTTCCCTGACCAGTGGTATTGTTCCCAAAGCCTTTAAATCAGCTGCTATCACCCCATCATAAAGAAACAAGGTCTAGACACAACAAACTTCAATAATCTCCACCCCATTTCTAATCTGCCTTTTATTGCAAAAATACTTAAAAAAGGTCATTGCTAATCAGTTTCACTTACATCTCTCTAGCAATAACCTCTACGGACATTTTCAATCAGGATTTCGACCCATCATAGCACAGAAACTGCACTGATCAAAATCACCAACGATCTTCTCCTTGCTGCTGACTCAGGACTTCTGTCAATTCTCATCCTCCTTGATCTGAGCTCGACATTTGACACCATTTCTCATCCTATCCTCATCGACCGACTAACCTCTATTGGCATCTCTGACATCCCCATGGACTTGTTTAAATCTTATCTTTCCGACCGCACTGAGTTTATACAGCTCAAGTCTTTCCGCTCCCAGTCCTTCCCCATCTCCACCGGTGTCCCCCATGGTTCTGTACTCGGACCTCTTCATCATTTACCTGCTTCCACTTGGCCACATCTTCCGGAAATTTGGTGTCAGCTTTCACTCCTATGCTAATGACACTCAACTTTACATTTCAACAAACCCAAATTCCACCATACCTTCATCTATTCTCACTGACTGCCTCTGTGAGCTCCACAACTGGTTCTCAAACTATTTCCTCCAACTGAACCATAACAAAACTGAACTCCTCCTTGTTGGAACAAAAAACTCCATTTCGCGGTCTCAACATCTTCTTTAGCTCAACAACTCCACACTCTCGCCCTCACCTCAGGTCAAGAACCTAGGTGTCATTCTTGACACCACACTTTCATTCACTTCCCACATTAATGTCATAACTCAATCAGCATACTTTCATCTTCGTAATATCAACCGTCTCCGTCCTTCACTCACTCTCAGCGCCACTGCCATCCTCGTCCACAGTCTAGTAACATCTAGGATCGATTACTGTAACTCACTACTGTTTGGCCTCCCCAATAAATCCCTCCGTAAATTACAGATGGTTTAGAACTCAGCCGCCCGTGTAATCACACAGACCTCATCCTCTGCTCATATCACTCCGGTCCTACAACTGCTTCACTGGCTACCAGTCAAATCACGCATTACCTACAAAATTCTCCTACACACTTTTAGAGCAATCCACAATCTCGCCCCTCCATACCTAACTGACCTCCTGAACATCTCCACCCCCCTCCCGCTCTCTAAGGTCTGCCTCCTTCCTCGTACTGTCAGTACCCTCTGCTCGCCTCACCACCATGGGGGAGAGCTTTCAGCCGTTCTGCCCCGCAGCTCTGGAACTCGCTACCCCATGGACTACGTAATACCACCTCCCTCTCTCTGTTTAAGACTGGTCTAAAAACTCTTATTAATCTTTTTAAATTAGCTTTTAACTGTTAATTAATTATTATTGATATCATTTTATCTTTGTAATTTATTTCATTCTACTTTCTTTTGCACATGATTATTTTTAAATGTAAAATGTAAATGTTTTTAATATGTATGTTCCGTACAGCGTCCTTGGGTGTTCTGAAAGGCGCTTTCAAATAAAATGTATTATTATTATTATACATGTATAAGCATTTATGACGGAGTAGCTAATTCGATTTACTATAACACTTTTTATCTGTGCAACTAGGACATTCATAATGTGTAGAGCAATAACTCATTTGGGTTCTTTTAGATTATACTCTGAAACCCTCTGTTGCACAAAATGTTCTAAATGATTACACTGCTTTAATTGCTATTTGAGCAGCTCCACATCCATTTTCGTGTAAGTGAGTGATCGTGTGTTAGTTGCTGCTCACCGAAGTTCTCTAAAGCAGAGGTGCTGCAGCGCTGAGCGTGCACTTATGCGTTCATCTGGATCATAGGCTAACATCTGGTACAGCAAAGAAAGACAAGGTGCTGGACAGCGAGGGATTAGCTGAGACAGTCCACAGCCTTTCTGAGGCAGGAAGTCGAAATGCATCATTCGGGACCTTAATGATGAAACGATGTTTAAATAAGTAGCAGTGAACAGATATTAAATTTAATTGCTATTTGGAAGGTGTGTAACTAGGGTAACATATAAAATACCTTTAAAATACCTAAAATATTTCATATTAAGTTCAAAATTGTAATTAAACTTTCCCTAGATGGACAAGAAGAGGACTTAACGTAAACATTCTTTAACATAGTTTGTACTTACTGCTTAAATTTCTGAAGAACCACACGGTCCGGTGTGCCCAATACGTCGTGAATTTTGGAGACTTGATCTATCTCATTATTCCCTGGAAACAAGGGTCTTAAACTAGAACAGAGGAAAAGGTCATTAGTTAGGCAAATAAACATATTTTGATTCATGTTATATCATCATGTTTTGTTTTAATTTACTTTATTTAAGCAATGTGGTGTTTAGTTTGTTGTTGAATTAATATTTATTAAAATGCAGTTTAGTAGTTGATTTCTTTTTTTCCGTTACAAACCAAGACAGAAAATATGTTTATTCAGAAAATCTATTTTAGTGCATCAACATTCTGGAAGCAGAGGTGTCAAATCCAACTGCAACGAGGGCCAAAATTCAAAGCACACTTTAGGTCGTGGGCCGAACAGAATAAACATTTAACTAAAAGTAAATGTCTTTTAAACATGAATGGGAGTAAAAACAGACGGGAATATTATTCCACAAAATATACTTTGCTCTCCATAAAAATCCATCCATCCATTATCTTCTGCTTTATCCTCTACTAGGGTCGTGGGGAGGGTTCCCTATGCCCATTCAGGCGAGAACATTTCGGACGCTGGGAGCTGGACACCCAGGACAGGGTACAATCCATCGCTGGGCACACACACATAAACACACTCTATATGGGGCAATTTGGAGAATTTAATTGACCTTGGTCTATGTTTTTGGACTGTGGGAGGAAACCCACGTGGACACTGGGAGAACATGGAAACTCCACCCAGATTGGAATTCAAACCAGAAATCCTTAGCGCTGAGAGGCGAACATGCCAACCACTAAGCCACCGTGCCGCCCATAAAAATGTTTTGTCCTAATAATAAATTTCAACTTTGAACATGCTGCAAAAAAAACATGCAAAATGAAATAAAAAATTATGCTTTTCCACAAAAGTAAAACTAATTAACACATTCAGTTTTGTTTGAATTCAGTTTCCTGGGCTATTAAAAAACCCAATAAACCCTTTAAATATATTTCAAATATTTCTGTCAAAATCACACACATTTAAAATATGAGCATGGTCCAAAAAAACATATCGGTGGGCTATTAATAACAATAATAAAAGATCAATGTAAAATGATTTTGTGGGCTCGTATTACAGGCCAGATATGAATTTGAGTTTGACACCTATGCTCTAAGGTCTCTAGATCTTTAGGTTTTGAAAGCAGGAGTTATTGTATTTCAACTTTTGAACCTTTTTTTCAGATTTTTATCATTTATCTCATTGACATAGCATACCATGAGGATCTATTCTGGCTAAATAGAATTTTAATTCATGTCCTAGTTTTTAATTATAATTTATAATATATTTTATTATTCATAAATTATAGAACATTACTGCCATTGTCTGTCTAAGCATATTAAGGCAATTATGAATATCTCTCATGATCTAAAGTAAAAAGTACAAAGCAGAGGCTTTGCTTGAATACTTTAAAGCCTTTTACTAACAATCCTTTATGTTACATAACCGACTTGAAACTAATTTTTAATGCACAGTAAAACACTATGTTATAAACATGTTATATATCAAAGAGACAAATAAGTATTTAAAATGCCTGAACCTGATAATTTCAAAAAACACACAGCCTGCACTCCACATGTCCATTTTCAGAGAGTAGTAGCCATCTGTTAGGAGGCACTCTGGAGCACGGTACCATCGGGTGGAGATGTATTCTGTGTGAGGAGGTATGGAGTACACACTCCTGCAGGAACCGAAGTCTGCCAGTTTTAAGACATCATTCTGAAAATGACATGCGTAAAGCCAAATTGCCACTTTCAGTTATAACAATACATCTTGCCATTTATGTTGTTTTGAAATTTGCATATTCACAATATATATACTCTATCCTTTCACTTACTTTGATCAAAATATTCTCTGGTTTCACATCTCTGTGGAAAATCCCATTGCTTGAAACAATAATAGAAATAACAAGCACTTAAAACACAGTTAGTCATAATTAGTTATTATTTCAATGTTTTTAGTCCTGTGGTAGAGGACCATTAATCCACCATTTGTAGTTTTTAAACTTCTTTAAAACACCCACTTTAATACGGTGCTAGTGATGAGCTGATACATAGAATCAGGTATGTTGGGAGCAAGCAAAACACTAAGTGTGGGGCAGTGGAGAAACTGAGAAACACAGGTGTGAATATAAACTAGACAGAAGAAAATGTGTTTTCAATTCTTTCAGTCTACTTGCAATTATTATATAAGCCTTTACAAATAATTACAGTACAGTTACACCTCTCTTTAAGGTATCGTCCATTTTCTCTGTGAATTAATGAACTCTTTCTTTATAGTAAGAATACATTTACAATTTACAGTAAAGAACTCAGGCCCATCCATCCACTATCTTCCGCTTTATCCTCTACTAGGGTAGGGGGGGTCCCCATGCACATCCAGGGGAGAACATTTCGGGCACTGGGCAGATACACCAAGACCAGGGCACCAATCTATCGCTGGGCCACACTCACTCATTAACAGACACACACTCTATATGGGGCAATTTGGAGAATTCAATTAACCTTGATCCATGCTTTTGGACTGTGAGAGGAAACCGGAGGAAACCCACACGGACACAGGGAGAACATGGAAACTCCACCCAGATTGAGATTCGAACCAGGAAGCACTAGCCCTGAGAGGAGAACGTGCTAACGTACTAAGCCACCGTGCTGCTGCCCAGAACATTTTTTCCTATTTTTATTATTTTTTTATAGTCACAGTAGTGGGCTCCACATTAACATGTGAACACTAAAAAATTACCATGCTTATTTTCTCTGCTTAGTGGCCTCTTCCAATAGAGTTTCCAATTTAAAAAGCCAAAGTCGGGAAAATATACTAAATACACTGACAAAAAGTCGCTGAATGATATTCGTTACGGTGGCTTAGTGGTTAGCATGTGCACCTCTCAGTGCTGGGGATCCAGGTTTGAATCCTATTCTTGGTGGAGTTTCCATGTTCTTAACGTGTCTGTGTGGGTTTCCTCCTGGTTCTGTGGTTTCCTCCCACAGTCCAAAAACATGCATTCAAGGTAAATTAATTGTCCTAAATTGACCCATATAGTGTGTGTTTGTGTGAGTGTCTGTGTGAGTGAGTGTGCCCAGAGATAGATTGGCGCCAATCTATCTCTGAGCACACTCTATCTAATCAATCTATTAACTTTTATTTTTGGATAGGCATGGGGACCTTAGTAGAGAATTACAATGAATTATGAATTACAATAGGTGGGTGTGATTACAGCCCTACAAACTACTAAATCAGAGGGCAACTAAAATTTAAGAGAAAAAAATTGCTTCTACTATTTTATTACTATTTAAAAGGGCCATGAAGAATATTTTTTACATTTTGAAGCCTTTTATCCCTCTTTTGAAGCCATACAGATCTTATACATGCTTTCTCTGAAGACCAACTGACTTGAAGCCATTATAGCAATTTATAGAATTTAATCCCTGAATATTAAAAATGCCCCTTTGCAGAGTTACTTACACTTGACACATGATTACAATAAGAAGACGTACCATTACCTTTGGACAGGTCACATTTTGTTTCATATTTTTATTATGTAACAATTGGTAAATAAACCATACCTGTGCAATGAAATGCACATAAGTTTGTTCCAAGTTTGTTTGAAATTATTCATTTAGACAATCAACTAAATATGGTGTCCAAACTGTGGCATGATATCCTGCACAATGACATTTAAAAGTGATTTCATATGACCTACCTGTGCATGTGATCCAGAGCTTTACAGAGCTGATACATGTAGTTTTTAACTTTGCTTTCAGCTAAGGGATGCCGTCTTCCTGGAGTCACATTTAGTCAGAAGTAAAATCATTATAATGGTTACATAAATACATACAACCTGTAAAAAATTATATAACACTTATCTAACGATCCACCAATGACAATAATATTGTAGAAATTATATTAATTATTTATAACGGTGATATTATTATTAATATCATTATTCAGCATTTTATTAGGGACGCTATATACATGCATAAACTTGAACTTAAAACATTATATATACATACTGTATATATAATTTATAATATAATATTATATAATATATATATATATATATACTTCATTTCATAGTTTTGCTTACTAATTCTAAAGCATTTTGGGGATAGGAGAAACATGCAATTCTTCATATTAAGCAGTTGTGCTTTAGGAGAGATCAGGACTATGAAATTAAAACAACACACATGCTACATTCACATACACACACTACCAGTCAAAAGCTTTAGAACACGCCAATTTTTCAGTTTAACATTAACTGGCAAACATGTAGGAGGAAGTGTGATAGTCTGGGGCTGTTTTGCTGGATCCAGGTTGGAGAATTGTACAAAGTAAGAGGTACCCTGAACCAAAATAGCTGCCACAGCATTCTGCAAAGGCATGCAGTACCCTCTGGTATGTGCCTAGTTGGTCAGTGGTTCATCCTTTAACAAGACAATGACCCAAGCTCTGCCTGACATATCTCAAGAAAAAAAAGCTGATAAGCTTGAAAACATGAAGTTGCCACAGGCTCCAGATTTAAACCCCATAGAGCTGGTTTGGTATGAACAGGACAAAGGAGTGAAAGCAAAGCAAGCTACAAGTGCCACAACAAACTTTCTGACAAATATTTGATTTCTATTGTAGATTAGAATACATTCTGGATTTTTTAATTTTTTTTTAAAACTAAGCTTCTGTTTCAGAGTGCAATGAGACATCAAACTGAATAGTTTCCAATAGAAAACTGGAAAAATTGAGGTGTTCTAAAACTTTTGACCAGTTTTGCATATGTGTTTATGTGTTTATTATTTATTGTTAATAAAACCAAGAAAAAAAATCACATTAAAAGAATTGTATTAATTATACATGATATTAAGAATGTTACTATTTTCTACCTACACGAGAGGTTCAAGGCCAATTAAAATTATTATTGCCCAGCAAAAAAAAAATATTAGAGGAAACATTATTTTGACATATTTTAATACTTAAAATGAAAAACTTAACGATTCAACAGTCAAAATTAGAAGAAAATGGGCGTTTATTAAATACTTAAATGTATTACCTTTTATGAGCTCATAGATGTTCATCTCCATGAGCTCACATATTAAGCAAAGAACTCTTGTTTCCTGGTCACTGTAAGAAATGCACATAGAGGGATATCAGCGCTTTTTCAGTAGTATTGAGGGAAGCTTAAGTATTTTAAATAATTGTGATTTACTTACTACACTAGTTCATGCAGTTGAAGAATGTTGGTGTGCCGACTGAGCCCCTTCATTGCCTGGACCTCTCGGAGGTTGTGTGCATGTTCAAGGCTGAGATAGGAACAGGTGAGCCACGTGAACATTTATTTGTAAATATAAGAAATCATCTCATTAATAATTAAGTATCAAATCTCTCCAGGTCCCAGAATAGATTATTTGGTAAAATTTGAGGTGGAATTTTGATGTTCTTTTGATGTGTGTATGGGTGTCCTTAAAGAAAAAATACTAGTTGGTGAATTGGAAATATACAAATTCCCCAGGGGTAAATACGTTGTCTGTTTTTGACTTAAATTGATGTTATATACCAACTTTTCAGACTCTCTGGTGACTTTATTTTTTAAAGTGACTAGCAACAAATCTGGTGACCTTTTCTGGTGTTTTTTAGAGACTTTTGGAGACACATATGTTCTTCAGGTTCTTTTGGGTTCTGCTGTGAGCCCCCTTACACAACACTCTCAGCAACTGAATTGCACATGCCCAAAGCTGCCACTGACCGCGTTCACTAATTACTCTCTACTAATTACCAGCACAGTAGGCAAATAATTAAAAAAATAAATAAACAAAAGGGTAACAACAGGAAAAAGTTAATTTCAAGTTCAAGTTCAAGTAATTTATTTATAGAGCACTTTTTACAACAGTACATTTTCACAAAGCAGCTTTACAGAGTTAAAAGCCTTTCAACCCCCAAAGAGCAACCCGAAGCGACAGTGGCAAGAAAAACCTCCCTGTTATGTTGTTATTTTAAGAATTTATAGTTGTATCATATTTAGGGTTTTTTGTACTTGTCCATCTATCCATTATCTTCCGCTTTATCCTCTACTAGGGTCGCGGGGGGGCCCATCCAGGGAAGAATATTTCAGGCGCTGGGCAAATACACCCAGGACAGGGCGCGAATCTATCACTGGGCACACACTAACTTAAATAGACATACTCTTTATGGGGCAATTTGGAGAAATCAATTGACCTTAATCCATGTCTTTGGACTGTGGGAGGAAACCGGAGAACCCGGAGGCAACCCACGCTGAGATGGGGAGAACATGGAAACTCCACCCAGATTGGGATTCCAACCGGGAATCCCTAGTGCTGACCAATAAGCCATCGTGCGGCCCCGTTTTACTGTCCCACCAATTATATTTCATAAACACACTAAGGGACTATTATGCAAATGAAGTGATGACGCAATTCCGCGACTTCTAGCGACTTTTAGGACAGCCAATAGCCATTTCTCTTACTGAGGAGTCAGCAAAAACGCTTATATGTCAGCCAAGAGTTGTTTTGGGTTTGATCTACACATCCCTGCACTGCGAGTAACTTATTCATACCTGTTAACGCTCTGCTTCATGCTTTTACATGCGTAGTATTTCCCGTCCTTCAGGTTTTGCACTTTCATCACTTCGGAAAACGTGCCTTCTCCGATTTTCTTGATGACTTTATAATCTACAGTTAAAATACCAAGAATCACCTTCTCACACACACACACACACATATATATATATATAATGTGCTTTATTTATATATCTGTTTTGGTTTGTATTAGCCCGCTAGCGTCAGCGAGAGTAGGAGACTGAGCTAACTCGCTAACAGTCCCTTCGACGTGAGAGCGTTTTTGTTGTAAAAACAATCTTTTTTATCTTTATGAAACTTACTATCCATTCTTCAGTGCTGTACCCTGAGTAGTAGCACGAATTTACAAACGCGTACATTACTGCGTGTTCATTCTTTTCACCGTGTTAGTGGCTACTTTTGAGGACAGCTCGTCGAGTTCCACCGCACTGCGAGCTCCTCGTCGCCATGTTAGCTGTCGGGCGACGGTAACCTTGGTAACCGCACACGCCTGAACTCTGGCCTGAGCGGCGACCGTCTTTAAGTATGGAAGGCATGCACACTGACACCACGTGCACAGACGTCCTGTGTCGGGATACAGCGATCAGAACCTGGGCTGGCCTTGTGCTGTCAGACCTGTACATGTACACGTCGGTGCTTTGTTCTAGAACAATAACAACCTTAATAATGGCAAATCCCAAAAGGTCCAGATTGGATGTCATTGAGATGAAGGAGACGTACCTGTTTTTGCGAGGTGTTTATTTAAATCAAGCTCAGCTTTGAAGTCCTGATGCCTGCATTGCCTGGGATGCATGACAATGCAAACGCGAGCCTAATTTTCTTTACTGCAGCCGACTCTTCTATTCTTCTTTAAAAGGCAAACTGTCTAGTGCGATGTAAACCCATTCAATAGCCATTCGAGATTTGTGATCTGAAATTAAAATGCATTCAATTAAAATAATTAGCATATTTTAACACTACGTGTCAATTACAAGCGTCTAGATTTAAGAATAAAATGAAAATTTCTGCGTTTTCTCACTTGAACGATGTCTCCAACCTATGGCGAGGTTTCTACACCAATGATGCACGCCGCACAGACGTTTTTTTGCCTGCAAAAACAAGAAAACTATATCACACAATTAAACGCGATATGTATACGGACGCATTAGTTGATGAGTTTCATGCAGAGAATCGTTTGAGATGATTCATTCGAATAGATTCGGTTCTTTGGACGCATTTTAACTCTTATACTATGTTATGTTGGGTTTTTGGTTGTTTGAAATATTGGTTACTCTCTTTTCATTTTGTTCACTCTTTGGCTTGTCATCAAATAGGGTCCTAAACATGCTTGCAATATAACAACTGTCCTATAATTCTTAATAAAAAAAAATCTTGCCCCTTTGCATGATTTAAAATTGTATTTAAACTGGGTGGGTCAAGTTTTTTATTTATATAGCGCTTTTTAAAATAGTACTTTGTTACAAAGCAGCTTTACAGTTTTATAAGCCTTTTATAACCCAGTGGCAAGAAAAAACAACCTTTTATGTTGTTATTTTAAGAAAGAAGCCTTGGGAGGACCGAGAATCAGTGGGGGGCTCATCCTTGAGTGGCCATGTAGCATCAACAGTGTAGGACAGCCATGTACAGATTGTGTGATGATCAGGTGTCTGTATTTAACAATTGGATAACTATATTATAACTATAATTATATAAGTCCATTGAGGGCATCCTGCAGGACTGCCAGATCAATAAGAATCCACTTTTCATTCTTTGTGAATTTCCCCATTGTGGGACAAATAAAGGTTTATCTTATCTTATCTAATTCAGTAATTGTTGTAGCCGCAGTGCTTAGGCAGAGCCATGGATGAAAAGGTGACGACACCTCCAGGAAATTAGCAACACCTCAAAAGGAACAGGAAAGAAAAGCAGTTTGCTAATAAAACACAGCATTTAGGTAATAACCAGATTGACATTGTGCAGCATGTGACTCCGGCATAACTGTCTAGAGAATAATAATTAAAAGGGGCAGATACTGCAGACTCTACTTAGTTGAGAGGGCTCCCTGGAACAGCATCGATTATTACATACAGTTGATTGAAATGTATTGCACCATCAATGAAATGGATGGATGGATGATGTGTGTGTGTGTGTGTGTGTGTGTGTGTGTGTGTGTGTGTGTGTGTGTGTGTGTGTGTGTGTGTGTGTGAGTGAGAGTGTGTGAGTGAGTGAGGGTGCCCTGCTCCGCCACATGTTAGGGGGCAGTAATGCTCACACATAAACACTTAGACACACACGTACAAGCGTTCATATTAGAACATAGCGCATGCGCACTTAGGTAATGCGGATTTCAATACAGTGCAAGTTGTGTAGTTTGAAATCAAAATGAAAGGCAGATTTAATACCGTCGACATCAGGGCGGTGATTGCCGAGCTCCATGCCAAGTAAGAATTCTCCTTTTTAGTTACAAATGATAATTGGAATCGCCACTTTATATGCCTTACGTGTACTTTTATAAGCGTCTTCTATAAGTATGACAGCATGAGCAGCAATAGCAGCTTTTCAAGTAACAGAAAAAAGTGCTTTATTGTGTATAAGTACCTTATTAACAAAGTAATTCATGTGATGCAGGTGCTAAGACTTCATGACCGCAACATATTGGGACATGAATCGCAAATAAACCTCAAATATTAGAATAATATGCTCAGGTATACATTTAGGGAAATGGTATACACCAGTATAATATACCCAACAGGTGTATAAAATGTATGAATTCATTTTGCATAAAATGGCGTATAAACTGTAGAGCAGGTGAGTGTAATGTACAAAGTTATAGTGGTAAAGTGGTACACTAACTACTAAGTATATTTATGGTTTTTGTAAACTGAGTTCTGTAATTTGACAACTAAATAGCTGGAATCCTGTTACTCAGCGATCAGTGTTTACTGTATAAATTATTTTTTTTTTTTTAATGGATTGGATTACGTTGCCGAAGACAATGTAAAACCTTCTTTTTTTTTTTTTAGAGTTTTACAATTTACAAGTAATGAGCTACTCGAGGTTGTGCATTATTGTGAATAAATCACAGAAAAGGACTAAAGCTCATTTTCGCCACTAAGAAGAAAAAAAGGCAGAAATATCCCAGAAGTCTGACCTTAAGTCCCAGAAGTCAGAATTTTAATCCCAGAAGTCTGACTTTATACTCCAGAATTCTGACTTTTAATCTCAGAGTTGAATCAGTGCATTATTGTGAATAAATCACAGAAAAGAGGTGTAACTAACGTTTTTTTTTTTTATAAACTGTGTTCTGTAATTTGGCAACTAAAAAGCTGGAATCCTGTTACTCAGTGATCAGTGTTTACTGTAAAAAAAAAAAAAAAAAAAAAAAAAAAAAAACCAGACGATTATGTTGTGGAGGAAGTTTATTAACAATTTTGCTTTCAATAAGCGCATTCATGATTAAAATCTTTTTTTTATTATAGTGTGTTTGTATCAAGAAAGCAAAAGCAACAAGGCATTAGAGGATGTGTATTATTGTGAATAAATCACAGAAAAGTATGGAAACCAATATGCTTTATGCTTGCATACAAATTGTAGTGCATGTGAGAGTACTATACAAAGTTACATGAATGCAAATATGATATATATATATATATATATATATATATATATATATATATATATATAATATAGTTAATATATGTATATATTATATTTAATATATATATATAAATATATATATATATATATATATATGAATTATACAAATATATAATATAAAGTAATATAATGTAATAGTATAATGTAAATGTGTAAATTAACTATACGACACACAGCATAAACTTCCTTTAAAGTAAGTTATAGAGTAAAGTAAAATTTTCAGGGACTATTGATAATGTGCAACCACATCATGCTCACCAGAATTCTTGCTAATTATAAAACGGTACTTTCCTTAAATATGATTGGCTATGCCAGTGTAATTTTTTTTCACTACTTGGTTATAAACAAATTAAAAACTACAATTTAACATCATTTACTATGAGACATTTAAACTGTAGGTTTTCTCCTTTTGCAGCTATGTTGGAATGCGAGTGAGCAATGTTTATGACATCGACAATAAGACCTATCTCATACGACTGCAGAAGTAAGTGAATTCATGAACCGCCCCCCCCCCTCCTGTGTGTGTGTGTCCCCCCGTGTGTGCCCCCCCTGTGTGTGTGTGCCCCCCCCCCGTGTTGTGTCCCCCGTGTGTGTCCGTGTCCGCCGTGTGTGTCCGTGTCCGCCGTGTGTGTCCGTGTCCGCCGTGTGTGTCCGTGTCCCCCCCCCCCCCCCCCCCCCCCCCCCCCCCCCCCCCCCCCCCCCCCCCCCCCCCCCCCCCCCCCCCCCCCCCCCCCCCCCCCCCCCCCCCCCCCCCCCCTGTAAACATAAAGTGAGAAAAAAGAATTTTGTTCATTTGAGGTTGCTATCTGCTTCTCATTTTCAGGCCTGACAGCAAAGCCATCTTATTGATAGAGTCAGGTATCCGAATTCACTCCACAGAATTTGAATGGCCCAAAAATTTAATGCCATCTGGTTTTGCCATGAAAGTATGTTTCATCATTTTTTTTGTTATTCTTTTTGCTATTTTTTATGGTTATGTTATATTTTATATATTTAATTAACTGATAATAATAATAATAATAATAATAATAATAATAATAATAATAAATGTCTTGTTATCTTAAAATATTTTATTTCATTAATAATCTTGCATTAGTGTCGAAAGCATCTGAAGTCCAGGAGACTGGTACATGTGAAACAACTTGGTGTGGACAGGATTGTGGACATGCAGTTTGGCTCGGACGAGGCAGCGTATCACCTGATTGTTGAGTTGTATGACAGGGTAAGTCAGCACTGCAGTGAATCCAGTAATGTTTTGTGCTATTGTTTAGCTTTGATTACAGTCATGGCCAAAAGTTTTGAGAATGATTAATTTTTACAAAGTCTACTGCTTCAGTATTTATAATGGTAATTTGCATATACTCCAGAATGTTATAAAGAGTGATCAGTTTAACAGCAATTAATTGCAAAGCCAATATTTGCCTAGAAAATGAACTTCATCCCCAAAAGACATTTCAACTTTATTGCAGCCCTGCCTTAAAAGGACCAGCTAACATCGTTTCAGTGATTTCTCCATTAACACAGGTGTGGGTGTTGATGAGGACAGGGCTGGAGATCAATTTGTCATGATTAAGTAAGAATGACACCACTGGACACTTTAAAAGGAGGCTGGTGCTTGGCATCATTGTTTCTCTTCTGTTAATTATGGTTATCTCTAAAAAAACACGTGCAGTCATTATTGCACTGCACAAAAATGGCCTAACAGGGAAGAGTATCGCAGCTATAAAGATTGCACCTCAGTCAACAATCTATCACATTATCAAGAACTTCAAGGAGAGAGGTTCCATTCTTGCCAAAAAGGCTCCAGGGCGCCCAAGAAAGACCAGCAAGCGCCAGGACCGTCTCTTAAAAGTGTTTTAGCTGCGGGATCGGGTTACCAGCAGTGCAGAGCTTGCTCAGGAATGGCAGCAGGCAGGTGTGAGTGCATCTGCACGCACTGTGAGGCGGAGACTCTTGGAGCAAGGCCTGGTCTCAAGGAGGGCAGCAAAGAAGCCACTTCTCTCCTGAAAAAACATCAGGGACAGACTGATATTCTGCAAAAGGTACAGGGAGTGGACTGCTGAGGACTGGGGTAAAGTCATTTTCTCTGATGAATCCCCTTTCCGATTGTTTGGGACATCTGGAAAACAGCTTATTCGGAGAATACAAGGTGAGCGCTACCACCCGGCTTGTCTCCTGCCAACTGTAAAGCATCCTGAAACCATTCATGTGTGGGGTTGCTTCTCAGCCAAGGGAATCGGCTCTCTCACAGTCCTGCCTAAAAACCCAGCCATGAATAAAGAATGGTACCAGAATGTCTTCTCCCAACCATCCAAGAGCAGTTTGGTGATCAACAATGCCTTTTCCAGCATGATGGAGCACCTTGCCATTAAGCAAAGGTGATAACTACATGGCTCAGGGAACAAAACATAGAGATTTTGGGTCATTGCCTGGAAACTCCCCTGGAAATCTCAATGGGATTAAGATTTCCAGGGGAGTTTCCAGGCAATGGTCCAAAGCATGTGGTCCAGAAGTTGATTGAGAGCATGCCAGGGAGAATTGCAGAGGTCCTGAAGAAGAAGGGTCAACACTGCAAATATTGACTTGCTGCATTAACTCATTCTAACTGTCAATGAAAGCTTTTGTTACTCATAATATGATTGCAATTATATTTCTGTGTGTTATAAAAACATCTGACAAACACATAAAAACCAGAGGGCAGAAGATCAAGTGAAAATATATTTGTCATTCTCTAAACTTTTGGCCATGACTATGTCTAATACTTTCTTTGAGCCGCCTACATACTATCATTAGTAGTTATACTTTAATTCATACAGCTGCCAAGCTACAGGCTGTACAAATAGTTTTATATTAAGTGCATAATAGCTATACTGCTTTGTCAATGAGAAATCTCAAAAAACATAATCATTTATTTTTTTCAATAAATTATTCAATACATTTTTACAAGTAGTTCAAGTAATTTATTTATATAGCACTTTTTACATAACTACATTGTCACAAAACAGCTTTACAATGTTATTAACCTTTAAACCCCAAAGAGCAAGCCGAAGTGGCAGTGACAAGAAAAAAAACTCCCTGTTATGTTGTTAACTTAAGGAAGAAACCTTGGGAGGACCAAGGCTCAGTAGGGGGCTCGTCCTAGGGCTCGTCCTGCCAGGCAGCATCAACAGTGTAGGACACTAATGTACAGATTGTGTGATGATCAGTTGACCCGTATTTAACAATTGGGAAACAATATAAAAGCAGTTTAAGCTAATAAAGCCCAGTATTTAATTAATAACCAGAGTTTGATTGACACAGTGCTACATGTGACTCCAGCATCACTGACTAGAGCAGCAGAACTAAAAGGGGCAGATACTGCAGACTCTACTTAGTTGAGAGGGCTCCCTGGAACAGCATCATTTCAGTCCCACACTTGCTACGTTTGATAAGATGGGTGAATAACTAAACCAAAAAGCATGTACTTTGTACATTTCAGTTGTATTATGAGTTATTCGATTGGCAGTATGGTGGCGTAGAGATTAGCATGTCCACTGGGGATCCAGATTATAATCCTGATTTAGATGGAGTAAATAAGTATTATGCTGCAATCCTTTCTGATTAAGGTCTTGATTTACAGGGAAACATAATTTTAACGGACCACGAGTTTACTATACTGAACCTATTGAGGTTTCGCACAGATGAGGCAGAAGATGTGAAGATCGCCGTTAGAGAAAGATACCCTATAGAGAATGCCAGGCCTCCTGAGCCTCTCATCAGCATGGAGAGGTAACAGATTAATCAGATATGGTGTTATTAACTTATTTTACATTTTATTAGTGTTTAACATGAGTGTCTATGTTCCTGTAATAAAAAGGGGACAGTTTAAGCTAATTTATCATTTATATCAGTTTAAATGACTCAAACGTGTATTGATAAAAAGCATGATTCATTTCTAAATCTACCATAAATAGCATATTTTGGATATCATCCACCTACCCAGTAAATTTGGTTTCTCTTACATATACACACGCACACGCACACGTATGTAGGTATTAGATTCATCATTATTGGCTTTTTGCAGAGTACAGGTACAGTGGCATTTATATGTAGTTAGCATGTAATCAGAAGTGCAATATTTAATATTATGTGTTTATGTATATACATTTTTTATAATGATTTTTTATAATGATGATGATTTTACATTTGTTCTTAGACTGGAAGAAATTTTGGCTAAAGCACAGAGTGGAGAGCAAATGAAAAGAATTCTAAATCCACACTTGCGTAAGTGTAAGGTGTAGATTTTCTTGAAAACTGTTACTATCCATTGGGCTAACAATCCATGGATTGTGGGTTCAAATACCAGATCCACTGATGTTACCATTGTGGGTTCTTTCACAAGACCCTTAACCCTCATTGCTCTAGGGATTCTGTATGTAACCCCAGTGTTCTGAGCCCAACCATTAAGTTGGGGTACTTGTAAGTCACTTTGGATAAAAACGTCTGCTAAATGATCAAATGTCCATCTTGCATTATTCATCTTGTTTATGTACCTTTTCAGCATATGGAGGCACTTTGATTGAACACTGCTTAATAGAAGTTGGTCTACCTGGTCTCATGAAAATAGATGACAAGTTTAAAATAACAGAAGGTTTGCCTGCCTTTATTATTACAGCAAAAATATTTGTCAGTTTTCTATACATTAAATCATTATTGTTTCATTAACATGCTTATATTACCACATCAAACAGCTGCCTCAAAACTTCTGGAGGCTTTGCAAATGGCTGAGCACTATATGGAAAAAGCAGCTAATTTTTCAGGAAAGGTAAGTATTAATATCAACAATTATATACTCCAAGGTAAAATAAAAATACAAATTTGTATCCTCAGTTCTATAATCTGTTACTTTATGATTAGCACTAATCATATAGATGGACTTCAGTTGTACAATTCCATTCCGTAGTCCATCTGTTTCTCTACATACTTTTTTTTAGTTTGCTTTACTCTGATTTCTGATGATCAGGACCACTACAGAGCAGGTATTATTAGGGTGGTGGATCAGACACCTGTATGTTCTGATTGGTGTGCTGTTCTCTGTCCACCAGCACTGCTTTGTCTGATCCACTCGTACCAGTACAACACACTAACACCTGCACCACCAGGTGTATCACTCAGCCACCACCACAATACCTCCTCTGTGAGGTTTCTGATTATCAGAGAACATACTAAAGTAGACTAAATAAGTATGTAGAGAAACAGATTACAGGACTACAGAATGGAATTGTAGAAGTACAAAGTACAACTAAAAAAAACAATGTTTATATATATTGGCGGCACGGTGGCTTAGTGGTTAGCACATTCACCTCTCACCGGTTAAAATCCCAAACTGGATGGAGTTTCCATGTTCTCCCCGTGTCCACATGGGTTTCCTCCGGGTTCTCCAGTCTCCTCCCACAGTCCAAAAAACATGGATCAAGGTCAATTGAATTCTCCAAATTTCCCCATATAGAGTGTGTTTGTGTGACTGTGCGAGTGTGCCCAGCGATAGATTGGCGCCCTGTCTTGGGTGTATCTGCCCAGCGCCCGAAACCCTAGTAGAGGATTAGCCGGAAGATGATGGATGGATGTCTGTGTGTATTTTATCATTTATTATAATTCCAAACATATGATTGTCTTGGTAATCTGCTGACCTATAATTTGATGTTAAAAATTACATTTTTTGTTTAGCTTTTGATTCGGCTCTCTGTGTTTTGTTTCCTTTCTGTGTGCATATTCATTCTTTGTTCTGGCAACAATGTTTACTGATTGTTATTTATTTGCAGGGCTATATTATTCAGAAAACTGAAAAAAAGCCAAACATGAATCCAGACAAGCCACATGAAGAGCTGCTCACGTAATATATATCTTTTTTTTTATTTTAGTGGCATTTTTTGAAGATAAATATTGTATAGATGGATACAAATTATGATTTAAAGAATCGTTCTAGATCTAAGGAGCCTTCTTCCTTATTTTGGTAAAATTGTACAGTCACTTTTATTGACACTTTTTAAAACTGTTTATTTGCTGGTTAAACATAATATTATTTTTTGTTATAAATATATATATATATATATATATATATATATATATATATATATATATATATATATATATATATATATATACTATGTTTATACCTTTTGCTAACATGGTGTCATATACTTGAAAAGGAGGAATGCTGGGCAGATACCTCCAGGACAGAGCACCAATCTATCACTGGTCTCACACACAAATACACACTACATGGGGACATTCAAAGCGCTGTGCTGCCCCATTTGTACCATTGTTATTTAAATATTAAATAATAATGTGAAAGCGGAAGCTAAATCCATCCTTCCATCCATTGTCTTCCGCTTTATCCTATATTATGGTTGCGGGGGGTTCCCCATGCCCATCCAGGGGAGAACATTTCGGGCACTGGGCAGATACACCCAGGACAGGGCCCCAATCCACTGGGCACACACTCACTCACACAGACACATACATACAGTACACACATACACACTCTATATGGGGCAATTTGGAGAACTCAATTGACTTGATCCATGTTTTTGGACTGTGGGAGGAAACCCACGCCGACACGGGGAGAACATGGAAACTCCACCCAGATGGGGATTCAAACCGGGAATTCCTAGCGCTGAGAGGCAAACGTGCTAACCACTAAGCCACCGTGCCGTTGCAGAAGCTAAATGTAAAAGAATATTTCTTTGCATTCTCTCTAGAATGACTTATGACTTAATATTTTTGACTTTTCAGATATGAGGAATTTCATCCCTTCCTTTTTGCCCAACATGCAGATTGTCCACATGTTGAATTTGAGTCTTTTGATAAGGTTAGTTTGGATTGAATGTGTGAGAGTTTATAAATGTATTGGTTTTATTATGCAATTGCGCCATGGGTTACTTTTCATTTTTAGTTTTTCTTTCCTTAGGCTATTGATGAGTTTTTTTCCAAAATGGAAAGTCAGAAGATTGACATGAAAGCTTTGCAGCAGGAGAAACAAGCGCTGAAGAAGTTAGAGAATGTTAAAAAGGACCACGAGCAGCGGTTGGAAGCTCTACATCAGGCACAAGTAGGTTTATCAGCACAAATTTTGTTAGAATTAAATTAAAATGAAAACAAGTTAAATTCAGATAAGATAACATTTTATTGCCCCATAAGCAGAAATTTAAATAAAATTATTTTGTTATTTATATAGCACATTTTACACGACTACATTGAGCAGGGTGCTGTACATTGCAAACAATACAAATGAAACACAAAACAACACAGGATAAGACATAAAATATATTAGAAATGTATATTTCTACAAAAAAAAAGGATAAAATTAAAAGGCCATGGTAAAAAGACAAATTTAAAAAAAAAATTTTTTTAAAAAACAACAATAAGGCATTGGATGAAAATGCATGTTGTTTATATAATATCCTGTGTAAAATGTTTAATGCTTTGTAGGAGGTGGACCGGGTAAAGGGTGAGCTGGTGGAAATTAATCTACAAATCGTAGATAGAGCTCTTCAGGTCGTGCGTAGTGCTCTGGCCAATCAGGTAGACTGGGCAGAAATCAACCTCATCGTCAAAGAGGCTCAAGTTGCTGGAGACCCTGTGGCTTGTGCCATTAAGGAGCTGAAACTTCAAACCAACCACATCACAATGCTGCTGAAGTATGTTGCCCTTGCTTATATATATTTTTTTCTCCTCCACTTTTCACTTAGTATTACTGTTTGTAATTACTGATTTTTAAGTCTAAAATGTTGTTGCCAATCCTTGCATGTACTTGTTGTATCACTCCGTCACGTGCATTTGAAGAAGGATGAACTATAGATTACCGGTCCCACCAAGTAATATAGCTGAAGTTAAAAAGGCACCTAACTCAATCGTGCTCTGGGTGCCGCATGCAGGGCTGTCCACCACACCTGGCATGTGTGCTTACTGTCCTTCACCAGTGTGTGTATATGTGTGTGTTTTACTGCATGAATGGGTTAAATGTGTAGGTACAGTAGGCAAAAATGGATCACTTTTTCTGTATTTTCTTTACTTGGGGTAAAATTTGGGTTACTGGGCTATGTTCACATTTTCAGTTTAGCTATAAAGGACAAAATGATTTAGGGGTGGCACAGTGGCTTAGTGGTTAGCACGTCCGCCTTTCAACGCTGGGAATCCAGGTTCAAATCCCAATCTGGGTTTCCATGTTCTCCCTGTGTTCTCCCTCCAGGTTCTCCAGTTTTCCCTCCCACAGTCTAAAAACATGGCTTAAAGGTAAATGAAATCCTCTAAATTGCCCCATCTAGTGTGTATCTGTGTGAGTGTGTGCCCAGCACCCTGTCCCGCCCCCAACGACCCTAGTAGAGGATTAAGTAAAAGATAATGAATCAAAATTTTATTTGATATAATTTATGATAAAAAATATTTGTATTAACTATTTTATTATTTTCTGTTAGACTCAAATAGTTAATGGTTAAAGACATGGTGGAGAATGTTAATAGCCGTATTTAATGAAATATAAAAAATAAAAAAACATCTTTGAAAAAAATTGTTAACCTCTAATTTTAAATAAAGCAAGCAACTAAAGCCATTTTTTTCATTAACAGGAACCCATATTGTGGCCCAGAAGAAGGAGATGATGAAGAAGAGACAATGAAAGGCAGTAAAGCAGGCTCTGAGCAACCAAAAGGGAAAAAGAACAAAAATAAAGACAAAGGACAGACCTGCAAGATCCAGAAAAACAAACCTTTACTGGTGGATGTAGATATCAGTTTGTCAGCTTATGCCAATGCAAAGAAGTGAGTATATTTTTCATCAATTCAAACAAACCAATAGAAAGCTGCTTTCCCAAAATAGATATTGCATCAGTTCCAGCTTCCTCTTGTTATTAAATTTATTTATTTATTTTTTTATTTTTTTTATTCTTCTCCTAAATGTTATGGTCATATTTTTATGAGGTAGAGAGCATAGAGACGGGATGTAAAGGTGAAGGAATGGGAGGTGTTGTGAGATAACGTTATGTATATACTTATGTATATGACATGGGTATTTCTGGTCCTTAAATCTGATTGGCCAAGCTGTTTGTCCAACCATGACATTATTGACAATAACACACAGCTCTCACTGCTTCACATTCATATCAATCCGATGAGCACTAAGCCGGTGTCCCGTACACAAAACCAGACTAAGTTTCATTGCAGACAACCGTTTTGTTTTTTTTTTTTTTCAAAATAATTGTGTTTAAAACGGACACATATTTATGAATCAAACATTGTAACTGCACTCTGCTACAAGTTGTTCAGCGCTGCAGGTGACATAAGCGGTTACGACATTGCGAGGAACGCGTAAATCGTGTTTCATTCATTGCAGCCCTATGAAGCAAACCTCCTTTTTTAATTATAGTGTGTTGGTAACCATTTCATAAGAGCATAAATTCAAGGTTGTAAATTATCACAGGAAAGAGGTGTAACAGCGCTCCCAAATCATTACCATGATTTATTTACAATAATGCATGCCTTCTTGAAACTTATTGCTTAATAAATATACAATCCTTGTAGGTATTATGATCATAAGCGGACTGCTGCCAAAAAAGAACAGAAAACAGTTGAAGCAGCAGAGAAGGTAAAGTGGAAAATCTTTTTTTTTTTTTAAATCAAAGTCAACTTTGTTAAAAATGTTTTAGTGACCGCTCTTTAATGTACCAGGCCTTTAAATCAGCTGAGAAAAAGACCAAACAAACTCTGAAGGAAGTTCAGACAGTCACAACAATTCAAAAAGCAAGAAAAGTCTACTGGTAAGTTTAAATAAGCATGTTCCTGTAAAAAGCCTGTTTAGATTGTTACAGCAAAAATTTGTTTGTATTCCATTCATCACAAACCTGGTGGCCTTTTTGTTTGGTTATAAGGTTTGAGAAATTCCTCTGGTTCATCAGCTCTGAGAACTACCTGATCATTGCGGGTCGGGATCAACAGCAGAATGAGATGATTGTGAAACGTTACCTGCGACCAGGTATCAGGGATCTGATCTGATTTGATAAGCAGAATTGTTGTGTGGGGATGACTTTTGTTCTGGTAAAATTTGGGTGACAAATTTTCTTATAAAAATATCATTTGTAGGTGACCTCTATGTTCATGCTGACCTTCATGGAGCAACAAGTTGTGTCATAAAGAATCTGTCTGGTATGAATAGCTTTGCTTATTTATTTATTCATTTGAAGTGGGTGAGCTATGTCAGGTGTATAAACCCAAGCAAAAGATATTGAGATATTAGTTAGAGGTGCAAAAAAAAAAATATATATATATATATATATATATATATATATATATATATATATATATATATGTCAAAAACTAACAAAAAAAAGGCGTTATACATGTTGCACAATGGTGCCATTATTTTTAATATTGTAAACATTAAATATGCGTAATTAACTTTGTCTTCCTTGGTTCTTAAGTAAAGGATAGGGTGGGGGGGGTTATCAGTAAACAGGTCAGGTTGATGTTTATTACGCCCAACAAGGGTTGATCTGCCTGATCCATATCCACTGACCACTGACTATGTTTTTTGACCGCTTTAGCGACTGATCTTTATTTATTTGTTATTATTTATTGAACAATTAACATTCCAACATCCACGCAGACATACCAAGTACCAATTAATTAGCCAAAATTTCAGATGTTAGGTTGTGTGCAACAAAAAAAAATGGGTAAAACAACAAAATTAACAACTAAATTAAAATGCATAATACATTTTTCACAATGTTTCTATTATTTTAACTATTACATGCATTGTTTTTGTTTTAAAAATGCAATTTAAAGAATCATAAAACATGGGACATGATGGTAAACTGTTTATTGTGCCATTGGATTTGACTAAATTTTGAGAGTAGTATTTCAACACTGGACACCATCAAAGGTGTTCAGATTCAGGATGATTAAACCTGAGTTTATATCCTATCCTCAATAATGAGAATTGTCTAGTTGATGGATGGAATGATATGAGGGTTAAATAGGACTATTAACATAATTTACAGGTGAGAGTAGTAAAGCTATAGATATGATTTACAAACATATAGATGATTCTGTAAACATTCTATTCAGATAAAAATTATTGACACTGAAATGTCTATATAGCATATGTAAATTATATTTAATACAATATATTAAATTATAGTTAAATTAATTAAATTATTAATTATTAATTAAATTATATTATAATTAATATTTCTGCAGGCGGCACGGTGGCTTAGTGGTTAGCACGTTCGCCTCTCAGCGCTAGGGATTCCCGGTTCGAATCCCCATCTGGGTGGAGTTTCCATGTTCTCCCCGTGTCTGCGTGGGTTTTCTCCGGGTTCTCCGGTTTCCTCCCACAGTCCAAAAACATGGATTAAGTTAATTGAATTCTCAAAATTGCCCCGCTTAGAGTGTGTCTGTGTGAGTGAGTGTGTGCCCAGCGATGGATTGGCGCCCTGTCCTGGGTCTATCTGCCCAGCGCCCGAGACGTTCTCCCCTGGATGGGCATGGGGAACCCCCCCGCGACCCTAATAGAGGATAAGCGGGAGATAATGAATGAATGAATATTTCTGCAGTGTTATAAATGATTAAGAGAATGTTGTATGCTGCTAGTTTTGTTTACTTTAAGTTATTTTTGTATTTACAATCGATTTTAATAACCCAGTCTGTATGTCTGTGAAGAATGTGCCTGTATGTATTTATAGACCACTTAAAGACCACTTAATTTCACACTTTAGGGGAACCTGTCCCACCACGCACACTTACTGAGGCTGGAACTATGGCTGTGTGCTACAGTGCTGCTTGGGATGCTAAAGTGATCACGAGTGCTTGGTGGGTCCACCACAATCAGGTGAGGAAGCAGAGACTATTTTATCCTGTTTAGTTTTATCAGTTGCTTTCTACTTAATTAGTGTATGTTACGTTATGGTTTGGTATTTTACGATGTTTTAAATGTCTAATTTATGTTTCCACAGGTGTCGAAGACTGCTCCAACTGGAGAATACTTAACAACAGGAAGCTTTATGATAAGAGGTCATTTTTAGGATCGTGATTTAATGCCACACATTGAGTCTTTTGCATTTCTATAATGATTTTCATACAGACCTGTCTGTATGTCTGATTAACCATATGTCTGTATTTAAACATAATATATTTATATTTAGTCATTATATATGTGTGTGTGTGTATATATATATATATATATATATATATATATATATATATATATATATATATATATATATATATATATATATATATAGACAGAGTTGGGAAGTTAATATACCATATGGCACAAAAAATAATAAAGCGTGTAAAGCTAAAAAAAAGTTTCACGCAAAGAAATTGAACTAATCATTGTATAAGTAACATCTAAATTTCGGCCTTGAAGAACTTTATATAACATCTACGCACATAATGTTCTTAAATTCTTTTAGGAAAGAAGAACTATTTGCCACCCTCCTACCTCATTATGGGTTTTGGATTTCTTTTTAAGGTAAGTACAGGTCAAGAAACCATGTAATTATGCATTTTTGTTTAACATTTTTATTAAATAAATTTTGTGTGTGCATATGATTTATTTATTTATTTAATTTTTAGTTTTTAAATCAAAGTATATAATTTTGTTCATACTTGTTAGGAATAACATGTTTGTTTCTTTCATTTCATTTTAATATTTATACTAGTTATCTCATATCCCCCACTAAATCCCAAATGGGGGGGTCCCCATGCCAATCCAGGGCAGATACATCCAGGACAAGGAGCCAATCCATAATTGGGTGCACAAACACATTATTTCGTAGCCACCAATACACTTTGACTCAATGACAGGCGGATGTGCTGACCACTATGCCACCGTGCCGTCCACATTATTATAGTTAGTTTTCAAATCAGTTGCCATGGTTGTGGTTATTTAAACATTTTTCTTCTATTTTCGTATTATTTTTCTTCTAGGTGGATGAAGAGAGTGTGTCTAGACATCGAGGTGAGAGGAAGGTTAAAACATTAGAGGAGGACATTGAGGATGGGACATCTGAAACTATTGAGCTTTTCGAGGAGGAAGACGAAGGTGATTAAACACAGAACATTTGAACATGCAATCTTTGCTTATGTGGCATACGTAACTTACTTAATATCTTGTTTTGTTCATAAAAAATATAAAATGTATTATAAACCGGTAGTTGTGGTCCTTAATTCTGATTGGCTGACCCGTTTGTCCATCCGAGACATTTCTGACAATAATTCCCACCTCTAATAATTCCCACTTCACTTTCGTATCAATGCGTGATACACAATACATGGTTTTCTCGATATTTTTTATAAAGTGCGTTTTGTAATTAGGCCACTAGATGGTGGTATTTGATAAATAAACCAGAAACCTGTTACTCAGCAATCTGTGTTCACTTTAAAAACGGGACTAGATGACATTGCGGAAGACTAGTTTATTAATGATTTCGCTTTCAACAAATGCATTTATAAATTAAATCTTGTGTTTTTATGATAGTGTGTTTTGTAACCATTTATAAAAGCAATAAGGCTCCAAAGTTGTGCATTATTGTAAATAAATCATGGAAAAAAGGTGTAACAGCACTTCGCTACACGTCCTAATAACAACTCTTTCCTATGATTTATTCACAATAATGCACGCCCTCCCCTGTTTTATTGCTTTAACATCATATAATGATAAAAATGCATTGCAATGTCATGATTTATCCTATTCAGCATCAGAAGAAAGTGCAGATGAGGCTGACCAAGTAGATGCAAGCGAGGAACATAAAAGGACAGATTGCGAAGAAGAGGAGTTAAAAGAAGGTGGAGAGTTAGGTGATAACCCGCTCAAGATGAAGGAATGTGGAGAAGAAGAGGTGGATGAGGAGGATGAACAGGAAGAAATGAAATCTGAAACAGAAATTAAGAACGAGGAGGACAGTACAGTTTGTTTTCCGGACACAGACATTTCGCTCACTCACCTTCAGTCCAACAGGTTATTTCACCTTCAATATTAGAAAGAGCCATTTACTTAGATCTAGTTTAGAATTCATAAAAATAAATGATTTGTTCTTTTCATTACAGGAGCACGTTTAATTCTGGTTTCAAACAAGAATTTCCAAAGCAGGCATGTTATTTCTAATAACCTAACTGCATAAAAGCTATAAAATGGGAATCTTTTAGATAAGTTGGCATGCCTCCATGACTCAAATTTTTCAATTACAGGAAAGTATGGATTCACAAAGCAAAAAGCACATGAGTGCAAAGCAGAGAAGGTAATCTCTCTCTCTCTCTCTCTCTCTCTCTCTCTCTCTCTCTCTCTCTCTCTATATATATATATATATCTACAGTGCGTATGGCTAACATTGAACTTCTGATTGTCCAGAGATATGAAGAAAAAGCACAAACAGGGCAGCAGTGAGCATCAAGAACAACCTGAAAGCAAGATAGAGGATAGCCAAGTTTCCTCTGCAGCCAACCAGAGCTCCAAGAATGCAGGAACTACTCAGCCTCTGAAGAGGGGACAAAAGGTTATGCATACAGTAGAGCATTCAAAGTATGAATAGCACAATACTAGCTAGATTAGATAAACTAATTGATCTTTTTATTTATATGCTGATAAGTATTGCTATTATATGGCCACCATGACGTTGCTTTAGAAATAGTGTTTATTGACAGAGGTATGGGTTATAGATGTATATTTAATGCGCTTTCTATCAACTGGTCATTTATGACCCCATTGTCCTGTTTGTTTGTTTGACAGCATATCCTCCTACATGGCATGTCCACACATTCCCCCCTTTTCACCAAAGATCTTTGACCCCTGATGTATTTTACAGAGTGTATTTTTGGTGTGGTGTGTAGGTTAGTACTAGTACACTAGTAGGATTGCTGCGTTCTTAAGCATTTTTCATATGGACATGTTTGCACTATTACCATTACCTGGACAGTAAATATGAAATATATATGATATACATGACATATATATCGGTAAAATTAGACTCCTCTTAGAGTTTTTACAGCTTAAAAGTTTAACTATGTTTGTACACCATAATTGATGTTTAACAATTACAACTTTTTGTCCTATACTATAATGCTATCCATCCATCCATTATCTTCTGCTTTATCCTCTATTAGGGTCGCGGGGGTGGTTCCCCATGCCCATCCAGAGGAGAATATCTCGGGCGCTGATCAGATACACCCAGGACAGGGCACCAATCTATCGCTGGGCACGCACTCTCTTACACAGACATGTACACAAACACACTCTATATGGGGCAATTTGGAGAATTCAATTGACTTGATCCATGTTTTTGAACTGTTTTTGCACCCGGAGGAAACCCACGTGGACACGGGGAGGACATGGAAACTCCACCCAGATTGGGATTCGAACCGGGAATCCCTAGCGCTGAGAACGTGCTAAACACTAAGCCACCGTACCGCCTATAATACTATTAAGATTTATATTTTTACTTTCCTTCGTAGGCAGTATTGGCTTAATACTTGGGGCTAAGGATTGTTGCTGCAATATCGAAAACCATGCCACTGTCTGAGAGGCATATTTCAGAATGACAATATTACATGTCATACTGTGTAAAAGGCATTAAATTTAAAACTTTATTTGGCCTGAATTGCACTTTGCTTATGAAATTTTGGGTTAAAGACATCTTCTTGATCCCTTCAGCTGACACAGATTTGTTCGACTATCCAGCGCATAAACTGCCAAACGCAAACAAACTTTTTGCTAATATTTGGGCAGTTAAAAGGGAAGAAAGGAATAAAAACAATTTCCCCTTTTCCTCAGTGCAAAAGCTACAGTAACAAAAGATTTGCTAAAACTAGTTTTTGATAAAACTGGAGAATCTTGTTGAGAACTAGGTATGTATTTTATCAGGTTAATCATGTAGACTTGTCTGTAATGCTTAACTACTATGAATACGAAATTGCACACCACAAAAAAAACATATTCTCTGACATGACACTGATGGTAATTATTGTTTGGCTTATATGGGTATGTCGGGCAATGATCTGTATGAGTATATCCTGTTTATCAACCTAACCCAACACTGGGGTTATAAAATTTAATAATTGAGAAGTGAATATCACCCACACTGTTGGGTGATGGCAAATAATAAGCAAATGCTATTTACCTGACAATATACATTTGGGTATTTAGTGCTAGGTTCTACTGCATGTGTACTTAAATACTACTTTTAGTTTTACTATAAATTAATTTGTTGGTGTTGATAGAAACATCAGTATTATACAGTATTTTTTACATTTGTTTTAACATATGTTTAGTGTACACAAGGTAACACTGTAAGTAAAGTAATACAACTGTTTACTATTAAGCAGTTATTAGAAAAAAATGCTTAAAATTCATATGCATCACTTTAAAATCTTGGCACATGTTTTCCATTATTGCTCTTGATGTATTAAAATAAGAATGTGCTGTCTGCTGTTTAGAACAAGTTGAAAAAAATCAAGGATAAATACAAGGATCAAGATGAAGAGGATCGGGAGTTAATGATGAAACTTCTCGGGGTAAGTGGCATTGTTAATCTGTTAAACCTCACAGATTTCTACTTCAGTCAGTTTTCATCCAAACCATTTGCACAGTCTGCAGGCTCAAACAAGGAGGAGAAAAGTAATAAGGGGAAAAGGGGGAAAGATGAGCAAGTGAAACGAACGTTTCAGAAACCTGTTTCGAAGCCCAGAGCTGCTGTAAAGGTGCTGCAAGATGCTGAGCAACCTATGGTGGATAAACGGTTGGCAGGAGCAGGAGAGGATAACATGGAACAAGATGACAAGGTAAAGACTTTCCAATAAATATTTATTGTATTTGCATATGGTCATTTAGCGGACGCTTTTATCAAACGTGACTTACAATTGAACCAACTGGAGCAATGAGGGGTAATGGTTATGCTTAAGGACCCACATTGATTGACTTTAATGGACCTGGGATTTGAATCAACAGTCTTCAGATAGATAGCCCAACGCATTAAACACCGAGCAACCACACCCTTTGTGGTAAATGTAAATTTTGAACTAAATAAGAGAAATTTCACACTTATTTCAGATTTTGCATTTTAGTTTGTGTGATGAAAAATGTAAATAATGTAGTTTCAAAATATATAAAATAAAAAAATGTATATGTACGCATGTATTTACTGTATGTATAGAGTGCGGTAGCTCAGTGGTAAGGGCGTTGGGCTATCAATCTCAAGGTTGGGGGTTTCAAATCCCAGGTCCACTGAAGTTACCAATGTGGGTCCATGAGTAAGGCCCTTAACCCTCATTGCTCCAGGGGTGTTGTGATTAAGCCTGTGCTCACCTTGTAAGTCGCTTTAGATAAAGCGTTTAATAAATGACCAAATGTTATGTGTAGCTTGGATAAAATATTTTATTACATCACAACCCGGGGGCGGGTGGGGGGCATCTGGGGGATACCCATCCACTGGAGAACATCTCCGTAGCTGGGCAGATACACCCAGGACAGGGTGCCAATCTATTTCTGGGTATACACTCACTACTCACACACTATATGGAGAAATATACAGCATTTAATTTACTTTTAATTTAAAAGTCCAAAGAGAACCCAGAGGAAACCCACACAGACATGGGGAAAACATGGAAACAAACCCACATAGAGATTCGAACCTGGATCCCCAGGCCTGAGGAACGAATTTGCTAACCACTAAGCCACTGTGCCGCCCAAATCAGAAAACAAGTATCCGATATTTAAAGGATTGTTGTGAGAGTAGACCAATGGCGCTGGGGGAGGAAGGGCTGAGTGATCAACTTTGAGTAGAAGTGATTAAAGCACCTGTTGCAGCTCTGCCTAATGAATGTGTGCAGCCTTTATAAGTTGTAACTTCACATGCTGTGGGGAGAGAGAAATCCATGGCACCACAGAAACGGGACTTTCAACAATGACATCGGCCAGCAGCTGTAGTTTAAATGTATGTTTAAACAGTTTGTTAATAAAGTCCGTTCCTGTTGGTAAGAAATCCCGTTTATGGTCCTTAATTATAACGAAACACTGAATGTCCCGTTCCTGTTCTCTCCCCGCAGCATGCGAAGTTACAACTCATAAAGGTGATTGCTTTATAGGTGTGACCGGATCAAGCAATCTTGTATTCTATTAATCCATCCATTCATTATCTTCCACTTTATCCTCTACAAGGGTCGCAGGGGGGTTCCCGATACCCATCCAGGGGAAAACGTTTTGAGCGCTGGGCAGATACACCTACTGGGCACACACTCACTCACACTCAATATGGGGCAATTTGGTGAATTCAATTGACCTTGATCCATGTTTTTGGACTGTGGGAGGAAACCCATGTGGATATGATGAGATCATAGGAACTCCACCCAGATTGGGATTCAAACCAGGAATCCCAAGCACTGAGAGGTAGTGCTAACCACTAAGCCTATTTCTATTAATATAATTTAATTATATTGTACTCTGTTATTGGGGCGGCACAGTGGCTTAGTGTTGGGCACGTTTGCCTCTCAGCACTAGGGATTCCCGGTTCCAATCTCAATCTGGGTGGAGTTTCCCTGTGTCCATGTGGGTTTCCTCCGGGTTCTCCTCTTTCCTCCCACAGTCCAAAAACATGGATTAAGGTCAATTTAATTCTCCAAATTACCCCATATAGAGTGTGTTTGTGTGTGTGTGTCTGTGTCCCAGAGACAGATTGGTGTCCTGTCCTGGGTGTAATTTCCCAGCGCCCGAAACGCTCTCCCCTGGATGAACATAGGGAACCCCCCCCACCAACCCTAGTAGAGGATAAAGCGGAAGATAATGGATGGATGAATGGATGGATGTACTGTTATTTTGTTTAGGTGCTAAACTAATGTTTAAAATACATGACTTTTTGTTTTTGTCTACAGGAAACTGAGGATTTGAATCCAGAGAATCCTGGAGCAGAGGTAAAACTATTAGGTTGGCGTGTCGAAAACAATATACTTTTCTTCTTTTATTTTCTCCTTCTTCTTTTGTCTGCTCTCAAAATTTCGCCTTCTAACTTAAATTTGTACAACATTCCCTGGCTCCAAACATATGATTTATACACTTCATCACTTTATCTATGTTTAAGGGTGTGGTACATAGAAACAGGCTGGTTGGTTAAACGAAAAGGTTTAATTAAGGCTTAATTTCATTTATACACAATATTGCCGGAAACTCAACCATTGCAACATTGTAGGTAATGAAAAAGCAGATAAACTGGGAAAGAAACAGAAAGAACTGAAGAACTGGCAGCTGAGAGAAATTATCCACCTACATACTAAGCAGTCTGATCTGCAAAGAAATATGGCAAGAGTAGGAGTCAAAACACGTCAAATAAGTTGTATGAAATAAGAACACAACTGCACAAAACCCTTACACGGTACCCAACAAAGAGATATAACCAAACCATCCAAACAAGATTCCACAAGACGATAAGCTTCCACTCTGTGAGGATCAATGGTGCTGCAGTAGAAAGGGTAGACCTCTTCAAGTACCTTGGAATTCACGTCACGCAGGACCTATTTTGGTCCTGCCACATTAACAACTTAGCAAAGAAGGCTCGTCAGCATCTCTACCACCTTCAACGTCTAACGGACTGCCCTCCAAGGTTCCTCAGAACTTCTACTCCAGCACCGTTGAAAGCATCCTCAAAGAAAATATCATAACCTGGTTCAGAAACAGCACCCAAGTGGACAGACGGTCACTGCAGGGGGTGGTACGTTCAGCTGAACGCACCATCCGAGTAGCGCTTCCAGAACTCCAGACCATCTACAGGAAGCGGTGCTGGTCCAAAGCCAAAAAGATTGTGGAGGACTTGAGTCATGCTAACAACAATCTATTCACTCTATTGCCATCAGGACGGCATTTTCGTTCCCTGAAGGCAAACGCAGAGAGGATGAGGAGGAGTTTCTTCCCAATGGCCATTCGGACTCTGAACCAGGACTAAACGGCCACAAATCCCACCTACAACACCTTCATAACTTTTAACCCTGCACTGCATTAGTTTCACACAGGTGCAGTACTTTCACTTTAATTCTAAGTTATAAAACACTTTTTAGATTTTATAGTGCCATATTTGTATAGTTTCTCTTGTTAATGTGGACATTGTAAATATATATATTTTTTGGTTACCTTTGTTTTTGTTTTTGACTTTCACTGCTGGCTGTACCATGTATAACTACGCATGTGACTAATAAACTTGATTTGATTTGATTTGATTCGATTTTGCATAGGACACACGGCAATGACACACAGACTCCTGGGGGAGGGAGCACCAACCTTCCACAACTGTGGAACAACATTGACAATGAAACACATAGTAATTCAAGGCCAAGCTATCGATGACATCAGGAAAAACTATTTTAGAGCCTCTAACATAAAAGAACTTTTTGAACAAAATAAAATTTTGAACTTTCTGAAAGACCTTCATATTAAAAACCTAATATAATATTTAACTTAATTAAACTTGCTCCCCTAAATATACCTTCTATGCCATGTGCATGGCTTTTATGAGCTGGAATGGCAAAAAAAATACATTTTATACCTTTTATACACCAAATACCGTATTTTTACAGTATTTTCTTTTTGTCACAAGACACGGGTAGCAGAGTAGCTTCTGCAAAAGTCTCTCTCTCTCTCTCCATCTCTCTCCATCTGCCCACTTGTGGCTTCTTTTCACTGTGAAAAATTAATCAGCCACATCAATCCCTAGCAGGTTAGCAGCATTAACCTGATCTGCATGTCTAGCCAGCCTCCCGTCTGCAGACTCTGCCCATCACGCCCTCAAGTCACAATGTGTTTGCTTATTTGTGCTGTTTTCCTTCTTGCCAATTAAAAAGAAAACAAATCCATGAAGCTGCTTAACATTGTAATAATAAAATGTTTAATGTGTCTTTAGGAGGGTGAAAACATTCTTGACTATTTGACCGGACAGCCCCATCCCGACGATGTGCTGCTGTTTGCAGTTCCCGTGTGTGCACCATATACCGCCCTCACCAATTACAAGTATGTGCCTTTTGAGTTCTGCCCGCTTTAGTTGAACATAACATACATATGGTCATATACAGTGGGTTGCAAAAGTATTCATACCCCTTGAACTTTGCCATATTTTGTCACATTACAACCACAAACATAAATATATTTCACTGGAATTTAATGTGAAAGACCAACACAAAGTGGTATACAATTGTGAAGTGGAATGAAAGTTATACATGAATCAACAATTTTTTTACAAATAAAAAACTGAAAAGTGCGATGTGCAAAATTATTCAGCCCCCCTGAGTCAATACTTTGTGG